>JAOYRR010000054.1:0-356215 GCA_038994665.1 Podotricha telesiphe | reverse complement strand
CTTCTCACGTGCTCTGGTGTGAAGAAAAATAACATTATATTGAACTTAACTGCGCATTATCTTTACTTTATGACTGCAAACACAGATATCTGAACGTTGCTCCATTCAGCATAAAATAACCATTATTTCATATATTACCCAAATCGTATAAATATATGATACTATTTTCCATTTGAATTTACGTATTCACTTTTTGATGACTATAAACATATTTACTTATCGCAATACAATTTTTATTGATATTGTTTGTTAATAAAGAAGATAATTTATATTTTAATAAAATCTCAATAAGTCTTATTATTATTTCGTTTGTTATACCCTAATGCGAATCGTGGATTGTGAGTTAAATAAAGGGTTTTATCCGACTTATATTGAAAAGCTTATTCATCAGTTATTTTAAAATTGAATATGATATCAATTGATATATTTTACTTAAGTATAAGCGACAAAAAATATGAACGATTTCACTATCAATATACCGATTACTTAAATCAGTGGACTTCTCGAATCAGATATTATGCATGATAATTATCACTCAATGAATATCTAGTAATGGCGATATAAAAATTTAGTTAATAAAGTAACACTTGCTGAATAATTTTTAAAGCTCTGTATTTAGAAGGCGTAACAAATATTTATCATAATAGATATGCTATTTTGAAGATTATAAAATTCTTACTTAAACCATTTATAAAGCCATATTACAATATTGTCAAGGATGTACTGATATTTAATAACAATATTGATATTTATTTAGTATAAACGGTTAGTGCTCTACGGATTGGTATTTATTATATTGCATGTAAGACCCTCTTTTTACGAAAATTATGCGGATGAGAGTATGAAATTTAGCTAACAAATTAAAGTTTACATGGAAAAGAAATACAATATTTTTTGAAAAAATACATCAAATCAATAAAATAAATATTACACATACTATATTTTGCCAACATTTTTAAAGTGTTATTCCCACACTAAGGAAATTGAAAAAGACATATTTAGAAAACGTATAAAAATTTGAACGCAGCAGGATTTGAACTAAGCTATGCGTTCTACATCCAGCTACGTTGAAATTCTTATACGCTTATTACAACTTATATTTGTAGAGCGCTTGAACGGTTTTCAAGAGGCGCGGGTTCAAATCTTGCTGCGTTCAAAAAAAATTTATACGTTTTCTAAATATGTCTATTACACATATTATATATATATGTAAATACTTTTGTATAAAATGATATGCACATTGCTAAGGCAGCACGTATTTTACGCGTCATTACGTTACGGGTATACTCGTCTATTTAATTATAATGAAGCAAGTTAATATTGTTAGTCATAAAGTTGAAGGCCAGTGTTGGTGTGAATAGACGTTTAATAGTATGACAAAGCGCCTAGCTGCGAAGTACTAACGCAGGTGGAGATGGTGATAAGACACGGGTCCTGCTATCTGGTGGTTTTTTATCTCGACCCAACCTCGTTCTAAACGTGCTTTCGTCGTTATCAAACGTGACCTAAGTTTTCTTCAATAGGTTAGCTGAGGTAAACAAAATGAGAAGGTCAAATTATTATCTAAACGATAGAACGCGGATGCTGTAGATGTTTACAAATTTTGTTATTTCTAACAAAAACAGCAAGATAAATCACTGCCACTAAGTTTTTATTTTCGAACAGATTATGCTTTAACTATAGTAGAAATGATGACTTACGTGTAATTTGCCGTCCCCATTTTCTACTAACAAGATTTGTCTAATCGTAAATGTTGAAGAGAGCCAATTAATTTTTATAATCTTGTTCTTGTGTTTTTTACCTATTAATTTTATTATAATTAATAAAATATTATTCTTAATATAAATTCAGTTATATACTTTTAAGCTACAACAAGGTGCTGTGTATACTAACTCATTTGACACTATTATTTTCAGAAACTTTCTTGGCTGGGAGGAAAGTCTAGATGTCAGTGAGTGATTTATGACCTATTTGTCAGACTTATATGAAAGATAAATCTTTTGTACGTTGTACCAAAACTTGATTGGTATCAATGACTTAAATCATACTTTTATATGTGATCTAAGAATCGAAATTTTTGATCGTATCATATCCTTGTTTGCGAAGGTGTGTAATGTTTTCCCATATATTGACTTAATCTAGTTTTTTCTACAGCCCATCTATCATCTGAGTTAGTAACTTTTATGTGCCTTTGTATCGCCTCATCCATATTGTGTGCCTAGTGTAAATAATATAAACCCATTTTAGTTGCCATTATTCAAAAAAATTGTCGACTCGATTTTTTTGTTTTTGGAAGTCTATATAGTTATTATTTGTTACAATTTAATATTATGTTATTTTATCATTATAAAGCAACACGTTCTTGTAGTTTGAGTGTTTGAGTATTTGTAGGTTTAGAGATAAGCTTGTAATTTAGTCTCTCCTGCAAATTTAGGTAGCCAGTAATAGAAGCACTCAAATTTCATTTGTACGTTGAAATACAAAGCAATTAAACCAATTGGTGTAATTATTCCTGTAGTCGGCATTAAAATCTGTTCATTTATATAGAAAAAGACCGAACAATATATATTTCTTTATCAGTTGTACTATATATTCTCAAATAAACTTATTAGTACATATATATAGTATAATAGAACATTAAAAAGTTGTGTCTGTACATTGAATATATTTACGTAAAAACATTTTGGAGGGATGCAAAGACCATAACAGAATATGAATCTATGACATTTAAAACTTTCGTCTGTCTGTTACTCTGTTTTTATGCGCACATCTTCGTATTTGCTGGACTGGTTTATATAAACTTTTTTGTAGTTTTCATAAACTTTGTAAACCTGGTCATTGTATAATTCAATGCGAAGAGTAGAATATCTTATGTAGAACTATAACAGATCTGCTACACTATAAGAAACAAGTGAATGCCGCATTAGTCAAAGTGGTTCAGTGTGGCGGGCAGTCTTCGTTAACAAAAAAAAAAAATATTAAAGTTATCGGCTGTATTATTTGTGTAAGGTAAGAATGGAAAAAATACAAAGAAGGAAAACTTAAGCAGCTGTATTAATTTTATTATTATTTAATGTAATCGTGACTAGGTTCATACACTTATCTAATAATAATAGAATAGTACAATACAGTACAGAGATTTTGGAACTGTCCCATAGATGTTTACATTTTAAATAATACGGGTGGAATTTGAATCTGGTGCATTAGGTTTCACCCAACACACTTTAAAGTTAAAAAAATATTTAGCCTATTACCAGTAGTAGTACTGGGAATTTCCTTTCCAATTTACTTACACATCCACGGTTATTTTTTTTATTTCGGGCCATTTTAAAATTATTATCTATAACGAGTACCATCCATATCAATAAAATTATTAGGGTTACATGTTAATATTGTTTTGTATCACTAGTAAGTCTATCGGGAAAGGAATTCACATTAGTACCACTGGTAAGACTACACGGTAAGACTACTGGGAGGGAATAGGTGAAATATCTATATTGTTATTAGGGAGTAAATTGAATTTCTTATTGAAGTATAGTTTGGTTACTTATATTCGACCGGAGTTGCTCTATTTTGTTCATAAAAAGGTTGGCAGTTATTATAATATTATGTAAGTAGGTTTGTTTATGGGTGGAAAAAGAGGCTAGAATATTGATGATATTGATAAAAATATTTATAGATTTCCCTTTATAAATAAAAACATTACGGTCGCAGTGCAAAATGGAAAATCATTTTTAGTCATTTCACATACACACAAAGTATACCTAAATAAATTAAGTAGGTATATTAAATTATATTTTCGTATTATACTTATAGTACTCATATATGTTATAAATATCTCGTATATATTATTCACCTGTATAGGAACACTCATTACTGTTTTCTTTTTAGTCTTGCCATAAATATTTTTAGAAAGAAAATCATTTTTTTTATATTATACGCTTAGATGGTGTTGTTAAGGGGCTTAGATTCCTTCTCAAGAACGGGATCTTGATACACCTGTGCCTTTGTTTTGATACCTTTTTCACAAAATTATGGCTCAGTCACTTTCATAGCTAACACCTCACTAAACCATCACTAAAGTCGTATAATGCCCAGGTTGTACTCTGTTGACCAATTGGCAAGCTTTTAAGCAAAAATACGGTCATTTTGTTTATTAAAATATTGCTCAATTGTAAAAGTTTGCGTACTGCTTAAACAGTTTTTTTGATTTTACCACCCTACTCTTTTTCAAATTACAAGTTGAAGAAGACAAGTGCGTATCTCATAGCATGCAAGTCCTAAGTCATCTTTTAAAATACGCGACATGGTTCTAGGTGCTATCTTTATTTCCCGAAATAAAATCTTTTGCTTTCGGACAGGATTTCTTCGAAAACTACGTGGACGGCTAGATCTGTTTCTTTCACAAAAAGAGGAGGTTTCATTGTACTTATTAATAGCCGGTACACAAACATTTCTCTAATACCAAACGTATAGAGTATTTTAAAAATTGTATTGGCACCATACCTACTGTATGTAATGCAATCATAGCGATTCGTTTCTTTTCATTACCCCACTCCATTTTAATATCACAAAATATTTTACGATATATTGGCGCGAAAATAAGAAAACATAATGAAAAGTCATAAAAATGACAGATTCAAAATTTAAAAGTAATATTTTTATTTATAACAATATTTATGGTACGCAATAAGTATTATATTTATAGTATGGATAAATCTCTAATGTCATACAGCCTTACTGTTTACAAAAGTTATTGTGTTTTAAAACAAATTATAATAGTTACTTTGTAGCCTACTTTACGATAACACGTATTGCCGCTTTGTGGTACTAGCATCGCGTGTAAAATGGCTGACTGTTTCGCGTGTTCTGGAGCAGTTCGTGCTTGCATAGTGCACCATAAATGCGTTTCATTATTAAGACGTTTTTACTGTACTGTTATAGGTTTGAAAATACAAAACATGATACAATTAAAAGCTTAAAGTAAAAAGTTTAAAGCTTGATTAAACTTTTTAGTAGTTGAAAGTCTAGTTATTGTGTAAGTATCGCTTTAATGCTTTCTGCTGTTCTGCTACACTATTTTCATAATATATAAGTAATCTTAACAATAAATCGAATTCGTTAGTAATCATTGAAGATACTGTTCAGTTGTTGTAAATAGGCCATGGTTATATGACAGTGAAATTGAATTTTATTTGCAGCTAGTTTCTATTTACGTGTTTATTGTGCGTGTATTTCTATTATTATCCTAGCCATATACTATGATATTATTACATTAGCTTTGTTTAGAATTGTGTAGTTTCCATGGGTAGGTAACATGGGTAGGTAACATGGGTAGGTAAAATGGGTAGGTAACATGGGTAGGTAACATAAGCCTTAGTAGAAGTTCACGAATTATGCATAATTTTTTCATATTTATTTGATATATAATTGCCGTTTTATTAAAATATTATTCAAAGATTTATGATTTCTTGTACTTTCGAATAGTCGTTCGACACAAGAACAGGTTGATGGAATGGGAATTCGGTAACTCTTAGTCTCAATATCTTAAGGGATGTTATTAAGATCACTGTCCGGTTAAGAACAAAAATAAACTCTCCATTTACGAATATTTTCCAAATTATTAGTACAAACATTTTCAAGTCTTGAAAAACAAATTTAGAAAACGTATAAAATTTTTATGAAAATTTTAACGCAGCGGGATTTGAACGCGCTCGGCTTCGGCTCATCAGCTGCGTCAAAATTCTTATACGCTTATTCCTACCCAAAAATTATTCTACGAACAATCGTTTGCCAAGAGAGAATGCGTAAGCTTAAGGGGTCCTGTACAGTCCGAGCTTCACTCTCTACCTAACCAAATTTGATAAGATCCTACCAATGCTGTCTTCGAAATACGCTATGCTAGAAATGAATTGATAATAGTACCTCTCGCGCCTACGTATACACATAGCTACGAATATATATGTATATATATGCGTAAATATGAATTAAGCTATAAAAGGAAAAACAATCAAAAAATATCGTCCTGTTATGGGAAGCTGTGTTCCTGTTTAATTAAAAAATTTAGCTGACGTAATTTTTGAGCGGGACGCAAAATTTAATTTAACTTTGCCATCGTGTGCTCGTGTGAGGGCACTTTATACCCGTGTGTTTATATAACAGTTAACTTGACGGTATGAACTCATTACAAAATGACGAGTTTCGTTTCTAATAAGGCAGCAGGTGTAGCTTTATCGTAACAACAAAGGGGATATTAATTTGAGTAGATAGATACGGATATTACACGTGGTAATTACGGACCGCGTAAACAGTAAACACACATTATTTATTAAATCGGTTAAGTTGTTTTTGAAGTGTTTACGTGTTAGGCTATTTTACTTATCAATAAAAACTTAATTGGTGCTCACATTGATAACAATGATGCCTGAATTCAAACGCAGTAAAATTGGAGGAGTACCTTTATATCTCCTATTTAATCAGTCCCCTACTGACTTAGGGACGTGACCTTAATAATTCGGAACGTTTATTTTGATCTGGTACGTGCTTAAGGTGTAGTTCAATTTTTTCTAGCTTTGACATTTAAATATATATATATATATATATATATACGAGTATATATATTACTTTCTATCTATTAATTAATAAGGAAATAGTTTAGTATAATAATTATAATTTCTAATATTTTTACTTTTTTCATACATTTTATAATACCAAGATTACTAAATCTAAATGTTGGATTTTATATTCGTATAAACGCTGCATTTGTATATTGTCTATGCATTTACAATAAATGGACATATTTTTTTCTTTAAATCATTCATATATACCGACTGTGGAAATATGTCAATTTTTATACAAAACCCCTACTGAATTCTTTGATTCACATTAGGATATTGTAATATAGGTCAAGGTTATCAAGGGAGTGCTTATAATAGAAGCATTTTCTTTTGTTAGCGATCCCATAAAAGTGGCGTACGCGTGTTTAGAGATATGAATAAAACAATATAAATTGTGAAGAGAGAATTTTTCCTGAATCAAAAGAACGATTTAGTAAATAATCGTAAAATTGTTTTATCTCTCCATTATTGACTGGTCTTAGGAAAATTATAAATAATAATAATAATAAGCCTCTAAAAGTATATATAATAATAATGTTGAGGATGGAGCAACAAAGAAATGTGAGCTGCAACTGTTATTGGTCGTATATGACGACCCTATCTATCAATTGTGGTATAACCAGAGAGAACCAACTAACGTTATTTTTATTATTTCTTTTTATTAGGAAGCAAAGGCTGAACTTTATATAGTGAAACTGAGGAAACGCCTATATTGTTAATGACAGCGTTCCCGTGTGTCGTAAAGTATAAGCCCATAATCATTGCTGCTATACACGCCAATAACCACTAGTACCACTAAACTTTATATTGTTAATTAAGTATTATTAATTCATATGGAATGCCATGATTCAAATTACGTAAGTACTGCACCATTTTTGACTACCCAAAAAAAATTAATACTCAATAAATAAACTTTGGTATTTGGCGTAGGCATAAATTTCTCAGATTTGTTTAACGAATTTAGATGAATAAAATGTGTGGAATCTTCGACAATAATTCTAAGAAATCTATATTAATAGAGGAACATTCTCACTGTGCTTTATCACGTTCAAAGTTATATATAAAAACACGGATATTCATATTGATCGTTATTTTGTAACGCAGAGAATAAATTTTAATAACATTATTTTCTTTATATTATAGCGGTTTTCGCCCGCTACTCCGTACATTTTCCAAGGAATTTAAATGTCAAATTTCAGCTTTCCTGTTTAACTGTTAAACCTGTGTACCTTTAGCTGTTTTTAGTTTTTAATCACGATGTATGGATTATGAGTACGGGAAGATTTTTGCGTGTAGTTGATGAATGACGTACTTTTTAAATCCTTTTTCAATTTCATGCAATTTTTTGATGTAGTTTAGATTGAAATGATAAGTCATTACGTTGATTCCTTTCGTCTCTTGGAACAGGCAGGACTTAAGCTCGTTTTTCATACTTTTTTATAAAATGTATTGAGAACATAATTTATTACAAATTGTAATTAGTACGAACTTCGAGAATAACGTTCGAAGTATATAAGGGTACAATGCGCCTCGGGGGCTAAATGTAATTTAGCTCTCGCTGAGTACCTCTCGTCCGATGTACAAAATTTTCTCTAGTGGACTAAGACGAGGTCCTTCAGATACTGTAGCTTTGCTCTACTTTAATAAGAAAGGATTCGTGCTTTATATTAATATTCCGTACATTTTTTTAATATAACATAACAATTTTAGTATAGTTGTTGAATTCCGTAAAACCAATAAGCACGCGATTACTTTTTGTTCATTCTGCAATTATATGCTATATATAATTCTGTTTAATCCTTTATGACTTCCGCTTCATTATAGCTTCCGGAATTTCTGGAGTTATATTTATATAATAGATTTATTTTCATTCTTATAAGTATTCCGACCTGGTCTTAGAAATAGTGCTATTGTAACTCTAAATTTAAGTTTTGTACTGTTTTTTTTAAGAATCACAGCTTTTTATTGCCTTGCTTAAAATGTCTAATTAACATTGTATAGGATAAATTTAATTTTTGGAGGCCATTCTGGCGCAGCGTCTGACTTTAAGCACGATTGGTTGTAGGTTTGATTCCTACTCGGGGAATGGTTATATTTTCAATTCTCCGCTCTGGTACTTAAGACAAAGCGCGGCGTCGAGTTCCAAGTATCTGAACGCAGAACGGATCGGAGTAAAGCTGAAAAAAATAAATATATGGATGTCTTAAATAGACAAATTGAGACGATACTTTCTTCCTGAATCTAAAAGTCATTGACACAAATAGTTTTGCTCATAGTCAAGATCTAGTTAATAGAATCACAAAGGAGTATTTTAACATTTTTAAATTGTTATTCACACACTTGGGAAATTAAAATCATTTTTAGAAAACCTATAAATATTTGAACGCAACAGGATTCGAACCCGTGCGTCTTGAAAACCTCCCAAGCGCTCTGGCGGCTAAGCCATGCGTGCCACACGTGTGCGTCGAAATTCTTACACGTTTATTACAAATTATTTATGTTGTTAGCATTTCTGCAGAGCGAAAATCCGGTCAAAAATATTTTTTTATATGTTTAATAAAAATGATCTTCACTAAGGAGTATTCTAGACTATTCGCGATAACACGGTCATTATTTAAATAAAATTTAGCTATGTCGGTCGTAAAATGTATTAACTTTTTTCATGACATTCATGAATAGATTTTGAGTCATATGACTTCACACAGGACACAGTGCGTTGTTTTTTATTCCAAACTCGTGCAAAAAGATTTATAATTATTTGTAATGTTCTGTAATACATATTGACTGTTTTTAATTTAATAAATGACAAAGTACCTTAATTTGTCATTTGTTAAATCGAAAACAGTTTCAAAAAAAAGATAAATTTATATCAACATATTATTAAAATTATTATGTATATTATTAAATTAACAGAATTTTATAAGAGATTTATATAGTAAACATCAAGAAATATTGGTATGAATTTCATAGGAAATAAGCTTAAGTGCATTTCGCAGTATGCAGTATATTGCAACAGGTGCAAAAAACCTACCCTTTCTTATGCCGGTTATAGCAAGAAGTGCGAGAGGAAAGTATGAGTGTACATTAGTGATATTATTTATTGGATATAGTACAAGCGCGTCGTTTGATACCTAACATAGAGCGCGTTTTTCATGAATTCACGATTGTTATGAAGATAAACAGTGCTTTGAATAATACCGGAATAGATGCTTTGTGCCAAATACGGAACGTGTATTTCACACGGTGCCAAAGCTTTTTGGACGTTTTACGTTATATTATGTCTTTATTATCTGTTTAAAACAATGATTTATATTATAAACGACTATAATATATATATCCAATGTGGTATATGAAAGTGTCATCTTTTATATAACTTAATAACGTTCGTAAGCAGATATCTTAGTTATTTAAAAAAATGTAGATTGATCATATTTATTGTAGTCGAAAAATTATGACGAACGTATATTAAATGTAAGGTTTTCTTTTTATACAGCTTTACTCTTTTTCCCGCATAGCAGGGTAGTTAGCTAGAGAGTAACTAGTGTCAAGGCACTTCGTTCCTCACTTTAAATCCGGAGCCGTCACCTGCGTGTTGAGTGGCAATCGCAATGCCGCGCTTTGTGTTGTCACCAGAGCGTAGATTAAAACAATTTAAATATAACCATTTCCCCGTGTGGGAATTAAACCCACAAACATCGCGTATACAGTCAGACGCTGCGCTACAATGAATGAAACGAACAAAATGGTGATACAACGTCTGTTTGACTAAATTGCATATTTAATGAGCATTTCCATTTCAACAACCTTTGTCTTGTTAAAAGAATATCTATATAATTAAGGTAAGCAACTAACATATTGATATTATAATCTACATTATATTTGCGACTATATTATTTTACATCTACAATATAATAAAACAGTAAAAAAGTTATGTCTCTACATTTAATATATTTACGAAAAAATAATTTAGGTAGGTCCAGAAATATTAATATAATACGAATATATAATTGTTATTTTATATAAATTATAATTGTTATTTAAATCATAATTGTAAAAATGTATGTCCTTTTGTACAAACGGATAAGCATGGCGTACTGCCAACAATATAAACATTATTTGCAATGTGTCTAAAAAAGGATAGAGTCAAACGTAGAAAAAACCAGTCAACCAGTGGAACAGGCAGGATACTCAATAGTCGATGAAATACATAAATTAGAGTAAACAATAGAGAAACATAAAAAATTTAACAAATACATTGCATTTTGTCGATTACGCAAAAGCGTTTCACTCTATCTCACATAAGATCATTTGGGAAGCACTAGAACACCAGAACCTTCCGTACACAAACATCAACGTAATTAAATACATTTACAGTAAAAGCAAAAGTCACGTAAAACTGGATAAATAAGGCCCTAAATTCAACATCCGTAGAGGGGTCCAACAAGGAGATCCATTGTCATCTAGGATTTTTATAGCTGTACTTTTTTATACAACTGACAGAACTTAGCGACGCTAGCGAAAACATTGACCTTCCATATAACACCTCAAAAACAAAGGTCTAAACACCTCAAAAGCAAATAAACCCGATTCAAATAAACCGGTGAAACTGCTTATTGAATATGTAGAGAGCTATATCTGTCTGTGAAAACAAATATCATTTAAAAATTCAAGACACGTGGATGAACTAGATAGACGAATTAATTTGAAATGGGAAACATCTGGAGCTTCAAAGAAATAATTTAATCGACACTTAACATCTCTAAAGAAACAAGTTATGAATTCCAGTATACTACCCTGCCTATCATATGGAGCAGAAACCTGGATCTCCAATAATAAAACCATGTCAAAAAATAGTTTGTGCCAGCAGGTTTTGGAGAGGATCCTTGGTATGAAGATCATAGAAAAATAGAACAGCAATAAGATTAGGCTGGACATATGGCCCGCTACTCTGGAAGCAGATGGCCAAATTGAGTTACCAAATTGAGTTAAAGATCTCGCATTTGACGACGAACCATGGTTATAATATGTAAATACATTTATATAGTAATTTAATTTAAATTAAATAATGAAAATAGATATTATTTAATTTGTTTAATATTTAAGCTATCCTTTGTTAAATCAGTGTTTATAAAATTGTTAATAAATACATTACATTACGAAAATGGTGTCTTATAAAAATTTAAATAATATAGTCGTGTTTAATTTTGGAAACGAAATTTCTTGAAATATTCAGAATACTTATCGGAATGAAATTTCAAAGAATTTGTATTTTAATATATATATATATATATATATATATATATATATTATGAAATGTCTATTATGAAATCCTATTTTACTGAAGCTAGTGTTACTACCTTTTTGAGGAAATCGCCAATAAATAAATTTAATGAATAAATTTAATAAATAAAATGAATTTTTTTAATTTTGTATTTGGCACTAATGTATTCTGAGAGAATATGTTTAATGTTAAATTTAATTGCTCACAGTAATTTGGAGTGCAGTCTCCAAAACAATTAACGGATGATTGCGATATTAAAGCCTTTGCTGCACCATAGTGACCGCAAATAAATCATTCATAGTGTGTCATGGCGATGTTGCAGGCCATACGTTTAAATAATTAAATAATATTTGGAAAAAAATATACAGACGCAAACTCTCAATCAATGCTCAATGTGTCCAATAAAATATAATTTTAATAGATGTGTGTAGTATAAACCATTTAAGATTTATATATTATATATATAGATTATAATTATACTATAGAGTAAAATAGAAAAAATATCTAAAAGAAAACCTAGCTTAAGTTCTGAGTAACCATTTCTGTTAATAATTATGATAATAAATAATGATAAGGATATAAGGGTACGGACCAAGTGTCTATAGAGTTATATGTTATTGTTAACAAAAACAGTATTACCTGATTTCTAAAATGAAAATAATTTACAAATATCGTCAATATATATAAAATATTAGCCAGCTATGCTGATATAAATCATGACTATGGAGGTCGTGCAGTGACCTCACGATATCTCCCAAGGGAACGAGGAGAACAGACAGATTTGATTTATATTTGAACATGCACTTGAATATTTGTTTTTACGACAATGATAGATTTATTGCTATGGAAAGTTTTTCTCTTTAATTGTATATATTTTAAAAAATCTATATATAATATAGATTTTATTCTTTATCTTATCTAATTTTTTTTGTGGATTTTATTCTTAATTGTTTAAATATATATTCTATATTAACAGAAAATTATATTAAAATTCAAACCAAGCAAATTGTATAAATTTAAGTATAAGTAGTGTTCTTAGAAGATTAAGGAAATGCTATAATTGTATGTTTGAAGATTGTTTTAAGGAACGATAACGCTGACATTTTTATATTATTACAAAAAAGGTCCCTAAATAAAAATAGATTTAAAAAAAAAAAACCAAGCTAAAAAATAAAAAAAATGTTATCCTGGTTGTCCTGACAAGCTAAGAAAGCATGATTGATATACGGTCATTGGATCTGGAAGCATGTCCAAATGTGCAATAAAATTGGATGACAAGGAGTGGATCTGAACAGATTTACAAGATAAAGACATATTTAGAAAACGTATAAAAATTTGAACGCAGCGGCATTTTTATACGTTTTCTAAATATGTCTTTTTCAATTTCCTTAGTGTGGGAATAACACTTTAAAAAAATCTTAACAAAAAAGATTTACAAGATGTTCATTAATTGATAGATAGATACAACAGTATTACTAGTCAAAAAGGAAATGAGTTGATAAATCTAAATATCTGTTTTTAATAAGTGCTTTACATAGATACTGCAGTAACGATTTCTAGTATTCAGTACTTTGAAGCCATTTTAGGGGCATCGGCACATCGGCAATCATATAGCAGTAGTTCAAATACGCATATATTGTTTTTATTCTCCAACTGTTTATTGCTACACAAAGTTACACAAAGACAATTTTGTTGTTTTCTACTGAATATAAGTCATTGTTACATTTCTTGCAACCGAAGAAAGCTTTAAGTAAATGTAGAATATATTTAATAAGAAAATAATTATAAAAACTGTATTACTAGACTATGTGATAAAATCATAAATTTCTAACGTAATGTAAAGCTGGACTGTTGACAATTCAGTTTGAAAACACAGGATATAACATCATTTTGACATAGCCACAGCGTCCACATGATACGATTTGAGGCAGGAAATTGCGCGCTGAAACCGCAGTGTCATCGGAGGTCGACTGCATGAACGGATGACATCGATAGAATGTTTTAAAATTGATCGGTTTCAATAGTAATAAATGTATAAAATAATTGTATAGAACGAATACGCAAACAAAAACTGAATAGATGTATTACATTTTTAGGTTATGAGCTATCGGAAACTACATATCTTGCTGCAATTCAAAAGGATTATAGTTTACGTCATCTAAAATGCTTAAGGCAAAATATTTTTAATTAAATGTGACACTAGATATTGTGATTGTGACCACAGAGCCATTGTTGTTCATTTAGGATATTTCTCAGTATATAATTGTAACTTCAAATTCTCCCAGTACGAAATATAGAAATAGTTACAAACCAGAGATTGAAACGATATGACATTATATTCGTAGAAGACCAAAAAACATATGAAATATTTGAATTAAATTGTAAAATTACCAGTACAAGCCTTATACGTCTTGCTTTTTATAGTGATTTGCATAAAAGACACATGAAAATACATAGCAGTTGTAACAAATTTCTCACATAAACAATCTTGTAAGGTG
This sequence comes from Podotricha telesiphe, assembly GCA_038994665.1. Taxonomy (NCBI): domain Eukaryota; kingdom Metazoa; phylum Arthropoda; class Insecta; order Lepidoptera; family Nymphalidae; genus Podotricha; species Podotricha telesiphe. Next base: position 341,819 of record JAOYRR010000054.1, on the reverse strand, counting down.
CCCCAGATAGACGAGATGACCTCTTGGCACATACGTCATTTGAAAATGCAGCTATTGTTTGACGTACCTACTCGTTTATTGTGTCATTAAAATCTTCCACATGATCTGTTTTTTTCTTTACAGAAGCTATTTTTTTTAATAATTATTGAATCTAATGTAAAAAAAGAGGTTTCTAAACTATATATTAACTAATTCTAATTACAGTTCAGCGATATCATTTTTACAAAAAAAAATAAACTTTTCGTTCTAAAATCAGAAATAAAAAAGTCTATTTAATTAACAATTAAGGTTTGAAATTTCATAAATTCAGTTGAAGTCTTTTTTAACGGTTATTAATATTTCGTTTAATCTGACGCAAACACTTTAAAGCTATTGAGTATATTTTTAAAAATAACCTCACTTTAATATATTTTAGCGTTGAAAGTTAATTAAAGCAATCTATTTGGCGTATATGCCTTCAACACGTCCAGGTGCGCTGATATACAATCAATATTCAACGGCAATTACGCAGGGAATGGTGCCGGCAGTTTGAACTAGTTGTGTATTAAGAAAGTCAGCTTCAACATTACATTGTTTTAGAAGAAAGAATCAAATAGGTGTAAAAATATTGCTTATTCTATAACATGTGGAATACGTGGAATACGTGGAGCGTTTTTCAACGTAGTGTACAAACAAAAAAAAAGCTTAAAATAAACTAAAAGTACATCAAAGTATATATATATTGTGTTCCAAACAATATATCGTGTAACAATTAATCAAGATTGCGTAGGTGTTCTACATTGATATTCATTGTCGGAAATTGACAAGTAAATAAATTTTTCATAAATGATTAATGGTCTACTGAATTTACGCAATATTAAACTAAATATTTAAAAATACACAGTAAACGATGATTGTATATATTATTACTATTAGTATTAGTATTATAGTTATCAATTAATTAAAATACTTAAAAGTCATTAAAAATAATCAAATCTAACATAATTTTAGTTATTATATTTCAATCAACAAATTAATTAGGCATCATTTTAATCATAATTAGTCTAGTGTTCATTACGTTTTTTTTTTAGTCAAGTCAAGTAGCTACCATATACATTTTTGAATGTACAGTACAGTACTTAAAGCTGTTGTAGTCGAATATTATAATTGCAATTTACCCTTTAAACTAGTTGATTTAATATAAGCTAATGTGCATTAACATTAACTTATATTAAATCTAATCTTATCTTATTCTTATCTTAAATTAATCAAGTTTTGGAGAACTCATTTCATAGATGAAAGTATGTAGAGTTTTGCCTTGAAAACTATAGAAAACATTCCAAGAATTCAATTTTTCACATTCAAAGATAAACGGAGACGACTAAATCCATTATTGCGATATAACAGAAACAAAATTTGCTTGTTTCAACGGTATAAACTTTTTTTAGTATGTTACTATAGAATTTACTGAAGGTGTTTAATTTAAAAAGAAATAGGGACTATATTAGCTTGACAAGCAAGATCCAAATATTATACGTGGGGAAGAAATTTAATTATAATTTTATGCATACTTTTGAAACAAAAAGAAAAGCTACAAGTTTTTTCCTTCATACAAAATCGGAAATGTTATAGTAAGAAATATAAAATTTATTAAAAAAAGAACCTTTTTGAAACATTTTTATGTCACATTAATTAATTATTTAGAAAGCAGTATTTATAAATATTGACTCTTAAGACGCATTTCCAAAATGCGCGGAAAGAATCTAATGAAAAGGTTTTTTTGCTCTTGCATGGGTGAATTGAAGGCGTGCAGCCTAGACATACTACGTGTCTAACTAGACCAGCATATATATATATATATACACATATACATAAATAATACGTTAATGTATATATATGCAATCTGCAACGCTATGCTAGAAAGCAGCGATAACAAACATTGCATTTATTAAATAGTTTAATAACATGCTACAATTGTATTGCTATGAAATTCTCACTAGACTAGTTATTGTTACTTAACGTAATTAAATAAAACATGATAACGAAAATGTTGAGATAGAACAAAAATATCTATTAACAAAATACATTGTAATATAAATTTTCTCACACTATTGCTTAAACACAAAGCTTATAATTGGTAAAACACAGATTATTTCAAACAGATTACCGTAAAAATAAAATCAGTCCGTAAATAACCAGGAGACATGAATAGATATTAAATGGGGTAAAACGAAATATAAAAATATATCTAAATGTACATTTTTATGACGCATATACATTATTATTTACCTGTTTTTTTTTAAATTAAAAAAACACTTAAAATTTAAAAGGATATTGGATTCACGCGATGAAAATATTGTATTGTCATCAAATTTGTTTCAAGAAATTCTGTCAAGAAATTTTAAATAAATAGTGTTACAACACAAAATTGAGAGATACGAGACAAGCTAATCAAAACTTGTTAAATTATATATATATATATATATACATATTATATATTTTTAAGTAAGCCTATATGCCCCTTTGAAACTAGATTGCGCGTGTTTATGGCTATAAACCTAACCTAAATAGGTTGCTTAAATTTAAAAGGCTTCACTTTACGAGGTCTTTCAGGCATATTTACAATAGGTACTTACCTAGTACCTATTACCTAGTACCTATTACCTAGTACCTATTACCTAGTACCTATTACCTAGTACCTAATTACCTAGTACCTATTACCTAGTACCTATTACCTAGTACCTATTACCTAGTACCTAGGACACGGGATTATGTTGCTCGTAAAACTTGTATAATGAAACCTAATATTAAGCGGAACGTGTGAATAAGACATGTACTATTTTTTTTCCTCATATTTTTTATAACACGATTAATCTTGGATTATTAGAGTATATCTATTTAATAATGCACAATTAACTGTCTAACATAAATTACTGTCACACTACATATAATAAGTACATAACAGTAAAACAGATTGTATTTAAAGATACTGAATGCTCAAATGCTGAATAATATATTTTTTGTCTCATTTATGGTTTTTTTTAAGCATCAATACTTGTAGCTTTGTTTCTCTTTAATGCAAATATTCTAATGAATATCCAATGAAGAATTAATGAAGTAAACGTCATAATAAAAATATTTTATTATTTACAATTTGCTACAAAAGTATTTGAGTTCTGGATATCGTTAAACTTCAATTTAAAAATAAGTGGATTCTTTGGATTTTTTAAATTATTTTTAACTTTTGCTCAACACGATTACTGAGATAGTTAAATACATTTAAGAGAACAGAATTACTAAATATAAGTCTAAATCGATATTCATTCATTTTTTTTCTATTACAGGAGAAATTCGAGTATAGGAGTACGTCCTTCGATATGCCACCTAAGTAAGATTAAGTAGAAATCATTTTAGTCGTTTTGTCTTTTCAATACAAATTTATTTTAATTTTACATAGGTCACATATCGATTTCCATGCTTTGCTTTTAAATAAAAACGTTTTTAAAAATATTGTATATTTAGTTCATTCGATGTTTTCACATTGCAAATGACATATCACATATGCTGTCATTCAAAATGGTTAAAAACATCATGTAGACCTTTTCTGGTTATGCTTTTTTTATTTTTGCTACTGTTACTATAGTAACTATTATTCCTCAAGAAAAATTTAGGAAATTAATTTCAATATTACTCAATTTCATTTACGTAAATACTAAATTTTGTACTAAAAACGTGTATAACGCAATATATCTATATTTTATAGAATTTAAAATATTACACGTAAACAACAATTAAAGACATTAACTAGTTAATTATACAATTACTTACGATATCTCAAAATAATTGATTTTCATTTACAATTTGAATGTTAATGTAGTTTTTATTATAAAAACTTTAACACTAATTATAAGTTGACCTTTTAATGACCTAAATTGTTGGAAAAATATCAAACTTATGAGGCTTTGTATCTATAATTACGTTCTAATTGATTTGTGTATATTGAAAAGTGTGATAAAAGAAATAAATTTAAATAAAGCAGTTTTCACTTATATAATTATTGTTAAATTTTCTTTTAAAAATTAATATCTACTTAAACGTAAATTATTTTTTAAGCACAATTTTTAGTAAAATTTGTTATTATTTAAATATTAAAAAGTACATCGTGGTACAGTGGAACAGTGTCTGACTGTAATTACGATCGGTTGAAGGTTCGATTCGCAGTCGCTGAAATGATAATAATTAAATAATTTTCATTTCACCGCTCGGGTGTGCGGTGTTGAGTTCCGTCATTCAACACACAATGTGTCGGGCGGAAAATTGGAGATTGGAGTGTCAAAGATTTTTTTAAAAAACCTTTTACTTATTATTATTATTATTTTGCGAATGATATCAACATTGTATTATATTAACATATTATGAAGCATAATTTGATTTGAAGTTTTTCAGGATTATAAGGTTATTCAGTAAATAAATCGAGAAACATATTGAATGAAATATACAATATACATTTTAGTAATAACGATTTTTTATAAGAATTCAATAAAAAAATATGAATACTAAAATTACTAATACTGATTTTTATCAATTTCCGCTATTTAGATCAGTTTCTCAGAGTGACTTAAGCGGGCAGTAAGTCTTCCTATTTTCCTTATTTATGGCCTTGGTTACGATAAGTTATTACTATTATTTATTGCCTCGTTCAAAGCCATACTTAGTTGAGGATTGGCAATTTTCTATACTATCAAAGCACAAATGAAATAGCAAACAGGTAAGTTATTTCAAAAATATAAGTAATTGATTCGTCCTAAGGTGTTATCATAAAAGTGTGAACATATAATAAAAAAAATTGTTATATTAACACCAGTAAACACTGCGTGAAATAAAAACATATTAGTGAACCACACCTACTGCATCGGGGTTTTTAAATATTTTTATATAACTTGTTTTGTATTACTTACTTTTGTACTTAAAACGTTTATTAGATCAAAGCACTCCGTTTTACACTTTCGGTGGCGTATTGAGTGGCGGAACTCTACGCCTTTTTATACCAAATAAATTACCTACCCTCCTTCCAGGTCAGTTTATGGCAAAATTTCAAATAATTAGTATTAATTACAAATTTTAATTCAGTAAAAATAACTGAACAATTTCCCTAAACACATCAACAAAATGAAATAATTAAAATAAAACATTTCATTCTGAAACAATCGTTCGCCTTGTTACAATTTTAACGAACTAGGGTGGCAATAGTCAACCTGCGAGCTTTACAGGGAATTCGTTCACGAGGTAGAAACTAATTTCCTGCGGCACAAAGCATTCGTACGGCCGATATGTCTCTGATAGAACGTTTCACGTGGCCCGGTTATCGGCAGTCGGCACGTACCGTTGATGGATTTAACTCTTACATGTTTTACTTTCATCTGCCCCTTCCAATCATAACCATAGCCGTTCCTTTAGAAACGAAAAATTCTTTCATGATTACGTGATGTTGCGAATTTTCGCATTGTTTGTTGCCAACAGTCAAGTGAATGCTGTTGAGTTCGCTTGTTCGTTTTATTTCATATTCACGCCCGCTAGTTCCGAAACGGGGCTTTGTTGAATGTAACAAGAACAAATAAAGTATGACGCTAGTTAGATATGCAGACTTCTACGGTATGTGATATTATGCAAATTCAACATTTTCGGGGAAATGTAAATAATGATAAATTAAACATCACTTTTACAGGTTTCAGTTAACACAAGGTGCTTTTTTAAAAAATATTATGTGTACCATTCATTTCTTTCTCATGAAACAAATTTACTTTAGTTTAGTTTAACTGACACCATCATGGCGCAGCTTGACAGGGTTATACAGTATACGCGATGGTTGTGGGTTGGATACACACGGGGCAATGATTATATTTAAAATATTTTTAATTCTCCTTTCTGGTGTCAAGTCAAAGCGCGGCGTTAAGTCCGCCACTCAGCACGTAAGGTTTTAAATTCGGGCAGGAATCAGGATCGGAGTGACTTGACACTAGGATCTCTCTGCCTACTATGCTAAGCGGGAAAAAGCTGGAAGCTATACGTAAAATGTGCATTTTTTTCATAAAAAATATTTGATATAAAACATTATTATTAAACTTGAAACATTCAAAAATAATATTGACAGTTAACTATTATTACAAATCTAATTAAGGTAGTAATTTTGCAATCTCGTATATATAAACCTACACATGTAAGCGTAAATACGCTCGAGGTAATCTGATTAAGTTTCATAAATATAAATATACATTTTGGCATCATATGAATTTGAATATTATTTCGCTTATTCATTATATCATATATCATTATATCATATGATTTTCACATCCAATCGTAATTAGACTAAATTTATCTGCTTGTTATATTTCGCTTATAATTATTTATTTACGTTTTTTATTTTTATATATTGGGCGAGGTATCAGAGAACATAGTGACATGCTCGTATAAATGTTGTAAATGCAAACAATTTTATTATACCTTTCTATACAATATTTGTAGTCCATATATTATTGATTTCGACATATAATAAAAATAATAAGCCATTAGGGTAGCTTGTTGCGAGGGAGTTGTCGACACCGTGGACATAAATAAGATCATCCCTTACGTTCTCTACGCACTGTAAGGGCCCTTTCTATGACTACCAAAAGTCCATTAGTTTCCGGACTGAATCCTGGGTTCAATAGCACAATATCTCAAAGTAATGCAAATTACATCTCTAATCCTTGTTTAGTTTATCATATTTTTCAAGGCACCTATGTGTTGGACTTGTATTTCTAAATCAACCTTTCAAAACATTGGGTTCTTCTGAAACCAATAACTTTAAGGTAACATAAATATATCTTTAATCAAATTTTGTATTTCATAGAAGTTAACAAATAATAATATAAGTAATTAATAATCGGTTAGGTATACGACAACGACCATTTACTTTGTTTGCCCAGTTTTGGCAAAGGTTTGCTCCGATTCCTTGAGTTCAAATCTATTATTTACTTTTCTTGTCCATTAATTTCCTGCTGTGCTCTCATCTTTCCGTCGTCTATATTGTCCCTTTTTCTATTTTTTTTTACTTTTGCGGTGACATAATATTGTAATGTTATTTCATTACTATATTCTTACCATATTTTCATTTGAAGTTTTTTGGCTACAGTGGTTACATATTTTTTTGTAATATTATTAATGGTTTTATTGGATTATTTGCTGCTTTCATGTATTAAGCATGCCTTTTTCTATTTCACGTTGACAGTTTCTTATCTAGAAATATTTCGCAAAAGACCAGGTACGTATGTATCTAGCCGTATGTGAGGGTAGTTTACAACTGTTATATAGTTTCCGTTTAAAGAAATTGATATTTTAGGTAAATGTTTTATGATATTTTATTTATGTTGCATTGTTTTAGTACTATAGGTTTCCTTTTCCTTTTTTTATTGTCAATTCATTCATCGTCATTTGAGGCATTCAAGCGACGCTTTATTTTAAATATTAGTATTCTTACGTATCAGTTTTACATCTTGTAGATTATTTGTTTTACACGTGTTATTATATCACAGTTTCATAGGAGATACTTTTTTATTTTCGCCTTCAGTGTTGACCGGCAATTTGGCTTGCAAGAGTGAAGATAAAATATTTTATTAAGATGCCAAAGGACGCAATTTAATAAAATGGCTTTCTAAAATATAAATAACTTGAAACATAATATACCTATAGTGGAAAACGAAGTATCTTGACACTAGGTTATCTTGCCTACCCTACCAGAACAGGAAAGTGAGTGAAGCTGAAAAAAATTTAAAGTAGAGAAATTAATTGAACTGAAAAATTATATATAAATATTGGCTAAAAAATGTAAAGGTACTACAGGGTTAATTTATCATGATATATTTAATTTTTTTTTTAAATAAATGGATCTGTTTCATATAACATATTTATCTTGAAAAGTATATAAATAATAAGCTTGTGATATACAAAAATTGGTTATTAGAATTTTAACAAAAGATAATCTTACTGGGAATTGTAAAAAAATCATACTTTATATAACTTTCCAGATTCGGGCGGGTCCTGAAACATTATTATATTCAAATGGAATTAAATATTCTGGTTCAAAGAAAAAGCAGGAATAATAATTACCATTATATTTTCCTCAGTACATTTTTTCAAGACTGTGTAATTTTTTGCGGAGCAATTAATAGCTTCGTCCTTTCTGTTGCTTATCTTGTTTAGTTTATAATATAGGAACAGGTTCACCAAAATAATTATTGGCTTCTTGTACAACGTTAATGGTTTTTTGAAAGGCACACTTAATATTTCGCTTTAATTTACAACCAACCGTCACGTAATTTAATATCAAGATATTTCGATAATTTCACTTTGAAGAGTAAAAAAAATAGAGCCATTCTTATCTAACCGAATGTCTTTCCTTTTTGTTTGCTTGCGTCTTAGATAGCTTTTAGGAAGTCTAACGACTGTGTTGTGTTATCTTTAAGTTTAAAAGTATGCAATATTATCATAATCTTGTAGCAAAAATATTCTTGTAGCAATATGCTTTTGAACATGCCACTTTTACTATTACTATAATACACATTTGTTTTTCAGTATATTTATTGTAGACGTTTATTGTTGTTTTGTGTATACGCAAAATAGCAAGATTTTATGAATACTAATATAAATAATGAATAAAGACAATCAAAATACGAAAATGTATTTAATATAAATATTTTCATATTTCCTCAAATAGGAATCAAATCTATAAACCATCACGTAGACATTTTTTTTTAAATATAAACATTTTCTCTATCACATATCGTCTGTACAGTTAAACACTTTCTACGTGTAGACTTAGTCTAATACTGAAATTAACTAGCGAATTCTCAAAAATCTCCGCAATTTCTGTTAATTATAGATTTCCATATTTTTATAAATAACATAAAGCGTGTCTATAGACAATTTTTAATGCTTTATCGATATTACTGACATAGCACCTACTATTAATGAAAAACATCAGTCCGTCGATTTTTATGTGTATTTATAAGTAAAATTATTTTTACATTTTTATAAAATTGCATTTCCCGCATTTCATGCACAGTATTCTCTGAGAGCAGGGAGCATTTTGTTTGAAAGCAAAATTCCCGTACCGTGTCTGTAATATATGGTCATGAACTGGGATTTTATTCCCTTGTGTAGAGGGAGCGTTATGCGTTTATCTCGTAGCTCTAAAAGCATATTCGCGTATTGAATACATATTCAAATGCAACTCATTTATGTTTCATACTTCACACATCACACTTGTATACTTGCTTTAATATTTAAACTTTATATATTTTATTTAATATCATTTGCAAGTTATAATAAATATTTAATACAATAAGTCAATCGTAGATACATGCATACATACATACACGATGAATGTTAAGCCTATAATTTTGAAGTCTTACAAATGCTTAGCAATAGTACATCAACACGATTATCTAAGATATATGGTTTTGTTCGACTGATTTATTCAAGGTTAATTTGTAATTATTATTAAAAAGTATACACTGATGGCTTGGTCGTCGGGAAAATAATTTGCTAGCATCTCTTATCTCCGGCATGTTCCCGGTGACGACAGCTATCGAGACCTAAGCACCTACTTAAATGATCAGCAGTTCCGTTCTTTTATAGATCCTATGTTTTATAATGAAGTCTAATTTCCGTGCTGTCATCGTAATTTGTAACGTTAATTAATACTAAAAATTATGCCTGCGCTAATTTTAGAATTTACTTATAAGATATTTTTATATATTTAGAGATGTATGTGAAATGTAAAAAATATGTTTATAATTAAATTGAAGTTTAAGAACTTAACTTTGTTATTTCTTGAATTAATTTATGGTATTATTTTTTATCGGAATCATTTTTGAATACGCTTAGAAATAAGAATATCTATAATAACGACGTGTAACTAACTACTTGTAATATGAATTAAAAATAATTTTAGTTAAATTATAGAGGTAGACTTAATGTCCGCATAATGTAAAGTCATAAACTGAATAGAGGTGCGTGATTCCATTGTTAGTAGAGCGTTGAAGTAAGGCATCAACATACTAACGCACATGTTAAATTTAATTAAACCTAACGAACAGTGGATAAATAAAAATTAGTCACGCAAGAAAAGAAATTTAAATTTATGTATATATATAACATACGTTTGTTTGGTTGTGTAGAGTATGGTTTTGCTTATTATATAACAGTATTGGCTGCCCGCAACTTTGCGTGGACTTAAGGACCCTTGCTATATTATTTCCATTTACCACACGTTGTGGTCGACAATTAAGCTTAATATTCTACCACAACCACCACTTGACCATGGAAATATATACTTGCTTGCTCCGTGATTGGCGTTTTCAACACTCAACAATGTTTCACAGATGAGCGTGTACAGAGTACAGACAGACAAACAAACAAAGAAAAGCCTTTACCTTTGAATGGCATATCATTATGAATAAAAATATATTTACACATGAAAAGTTAAATTATTGATGTTTCTAAAAAAAATATTTTAACCTGTGTGAATGCAATTATAATATAATTTTTATGTTATGAATCGCTCTTCTATCGATAGTTCATATTGTTATAAATCATTTATTCCTCGTCGTACTAGGTCGGTGCACTTAAAGTATTTGGCTACCAACTATATAAGGTTATCGTAACCTTATAATGATTACTATAAATATTCCAAATAACAGCTTTACCCTGCTCATGTAAAATTGACATTGTGACCCACAGCACATTTACATGTTATTACCTGGCGCCTTTGTGGTTGGCTTGCGGCTCTTCCGAAACAAACAAGCTTAAGCAAGTAAAAGTATAAAATCTAAGCGATTTTCTCTTTATTTTTCAGATTAAAGTAACAACATTGGTATTTTCAGATTTAGATCAAATAAGATTTGGTAAGATCGATTGATACCTTTGTCTATTTTAAGGTAATTTCATAATTTCACTATCGAATAATTCCTATTTTTTATGAGTAAAAATCTGGTTATTATAATAAAATGTATGTAGTTGATTTTAAGTTAGGTTTAGGATTTAGGGGCACGAAAGAAATTCCAATTCAAGCTTTCGTATTTTTTGACACGACGCGTCGTTAAAGATGCGCGCGTCAAGACGTTGTCATGACGAAACATTACATAATATAGTTGAACAGTAAACAATACACTTTTTGATCGCTTACTTTGTTTTTTGTTCCTGGCAGTAGTGTTAATAAAAAATGTAAAGATTTCTTCTTCTTTCAGTTCAAAGCAATTGGAGTGTACAAAACTATCCAAGTATATATGAAATTACAATATGGAATGTATACATACAAATAAATTTAGTCTCTAAATGTGTGCGTGTTGTGTGTAACCGAGCAGCAGCAGCAGCAAGCGGCTGTTTCAATATTTAAATTAAGTAGTTATTTATAATAAACTTAGTCAGTTCATAGTACTATCTCTATATGATTTGCTTCGGTTGAAGAAATGTTATGAGTACATATTTTATTTCGATATTGTTTCGAAAAATAAATCTCTAAGAGGAAAAGTTATCGTTGAATATGTTATATGAAATCGGAATTTGTTATTTTCCTTATATGAATATTTGTTATTGCTTCTTATTAATTATGAGTACGTATCATATTGTCACATTTTTAGGTACGAAGTTTATGTATCGATCAAGAAATATGGAAGAAGATTTAAAAAAAAAGTAAATTATACTTTGTAATACAATATAAATCTTGTACTATCAACTAAATCAACTAAAGCATTGAAATTGCCTACTACTACTTGTACGTATTCTAAATTGTACGTTACAACATTTCCAATAATGGATTCACATCAAATCGCCGCTCAACCCTCATCAGACTTAATGTGACCAATCAATAGAATGTCAAAACAAGGGAAACAGCACAGTTGAGGTTATATTACGAAAAAATCTTAAGTTTTAAAACAAAACGTGCTTTATTTTCAAACGTAGTTATTTAATATTTCAATGAAAAACATACAACGTACACAAAAGGGATAAAGTGTTACAATATATTTAATATGATATTTGTAACTAACTCATTACTTCTAGTCTAACCAAAAGACTTTTTATTGCTATTGTAGACGGTTCACCGACGGTCAAGCACAATATTATAAATTCAAATATTTATGGCTTTATTTTATTTTATACATAACCGATCCAAAGTATACGTGCAATATTTCGCATAAAACTGAAAACTGATACTATAAGTATAAGTAAAATTCATAAACATTTTACCTTTTTCTATATATCAAGATAAACAGGATTGATAAATCAAATTAATATCAATCAAACACCAGCTAAGCAGGTGATTCTTTATTCTTTTTTTTTTGTATTTCACAATATTTTATTTAGAGTTGTCTTTTAGAACTATAAAAGGGATCGGAATAAATGTAAACATCGATGGAACTAACGGTTAACCGCTTTAGCAGGGTGTAACTACATAGCTACGTCGTTGTGGTAAAATGACCAGATTGTTCCACAGCGTCACGAGCTTTTTTATATAGTCTTTTTGCATGTCTATATCTATGTCGTACATATATGAATTTAGTTGATTAAATATTTTAGAAGCAAGATGTGGGAATAAACGCGAAAGAAGTATTTTGTAAATTATAAGTCATTTTACAATACGTCCGTATAAGTGATAAATAGAGAACGAATTACTAGATTTGCATTTTACACCATCAAATATGCTTGCAATGTGTATAATGTTTTTTTTTTTTCATAATGCGAAAATACTAAAAATATGGAATCTTTGGTTTTTGTGACTTTTACAAAGATGTATTTCATTTATGTAAAAATACGTTGGATTTTTATAAATATATTTTTCAAAAATATACTCAATCTATAAGGTTAGAATAGTTTCATTAAAAATATGATTATAAAAGTACTAAAATCACATAAGTTAAAAGAAATCCATTAGGGATTTATAACATTTATTGACATTCATTGCGTTCCTTCCCGTTATAGAAATACAAATCTCCTAGATATCTAAATAGGAAGAGTTACAGAGGCCAAGTAATAGAGAGCGTGAAGGCGGTAACTGAACACGATCGAAAACGTGCTTCGAATATTATATCGATTTTATGGCTTCATTTATACTGAATAATATGTCTTACTAACTTTAATTTTGGCAATGAAGGATTTTTAACACCTTGTTTAGTATTAAAATATAGTTTAAATATAGTTTTATATATTCGATAACTGTTTTGTGATATTAGTAAATTAGTTAGTTTTTAAAGATTTCGCAGTTAAATATTTGATATGAACACAATAGGAATAAAAGTATTTTAGAATATATTTGGTTACAACTATGTTACAAAAACATTCTTTTGAGTTTTAAAAAAAGTGAAGTTGCCGGTTTCTTAACAAATTATGTTGTTGCTTGATATTTTTAGCACGCTTTAAGCCTTGGGGCATTGACAAGTGTGTAGGCAGGGCGGGCTTTCAACACTCCACGCTGTCTTCATATATCAACGAAGACATGAAAGAGCGAAAAAATGTGGAGAGCTGCCTTAGGCTGTTTTCTTCATGTAAAAAAAACAAAATATTGTAAAAACTGAATATCAAGTTTAAAACAATAATAAATATTTGATACTTAGGGGTTGGGACTGTGTAATATGTAGCATACTAACGTTTTTCTAGGTATTGTAATTTCAAAAATGAGTACTAAACAAAATTGCTATAGACATTATTACTGTAGAAGTTTTTTACTGGATTGGATTATAAAATTCTGGCAATACACATGAAATATTTATTATATTGTTATGTATCGATATATTTTGTTGTCAGCAAAATTTTCAAGTATTATACAAATGTGTAAAAAAATATAGTTCAAGTTTGATTTATAATGCAAAGTATAAGGACGTTCCAATATTCCGTGTTCAATCGAAATCCATTTGACCCAATTACATTCTTATAAAGTAATATGACTCGTCTATATCTTCTTGTATAAGATATATTAGAAAAAAATATTGGAAATCTGATGGGATAAAATGAAATGTATAGATATTTGTTATAATAGAGTTTATTTTCTTGATTGATACTAGCTTTATTATTTTTAAAAACTGAGGGCTTTATTATTTTTAAAAGCTCTTTTAAATAATTAAAAGAAATCTCTTATTCTAAAGCACTATTATGTTATTTGTTTAAAAATACCTTTCCAATTTGATTTTTCTTCAATAACTAAATGCTAAATTATAACCTTGGTATAGAAACATTAATTAGAAATTTTTAAATTACTCTATAAAATTCTCCAGATCACATTGATTTTAGAGTAAATAACTTTTTTTTGTACATAAGTATTTTTAACTTCATGTTTCCCGTATATTGTGTATTGATCGGCGTGAACTCAAACACCGCCTTTATCTTGTCACCAGAGGACCGATGATAAATTTAAATAATGTAATATAATGAGTTCTTAGTGGATTTGGATCCACAACCATCTCGTATCCATCCAGACGCTGTCATTCTGTACATAAGTTTAGAAGAAATTGGGTTTATAAGACGAGTACAGGCGACTTTCTTTTATACTATGTAATAAACTAACTTTTACATATAGAGGCTTGTCTTTGGTTTGCAGTAAATATACTATTTTTAATAAACCAAATTAATTAATTATTCTCCAAACATATAAAATCCGGTAATACCCGTATGAGAAAAAGATTTATAGTATTGGGCACGTCAGTTGAATAGAAGTATGTGATCGAAAAAGTACTGTTCAAGTAGTTTTCTATATCACTTGGCAGAACAAAAACTACCTTACATCTTGATGTAGGTATATAGCATGTTCGATCCAATACTCAACGTGTTAGCGAGTTACTCAAATTTAAATATCCTCCTAGGAATGTAATGGATACATCGTTTATAATAGAGTGCAGTAAAAATCGGAGAATGGAGTGTGTTGATACTAGGTTCTCTCTGTCTATCATGTTATGAATTAAAGCGTGAAGATTTTTGCACAAAGGACAAAAATATATATTTACTTATTGTTATTATATTTCGTAATTTATTTTAAGCACAGCCATTTAGATTTAAATATTAGCAATGATCAATAATCTAGACTGAAATATAGCATAGAACCGCTGTAGAATAAAATTAACAAGTTCTGAAAACTTTTCAGGCCTCGCACCGGTCTGGTAGGCGCACTGCAGAGAGTCGCGCGGCCCCTTCTGTGACTAGCCAGGCTTCGAGCTCAAGGCACGGGTGGCGGATTGTAAGATGTGTTTTTAATTATAATGTATTTAACAGATAAATTTAATAGATAACAAAACACTTTATATTTATAAATTACACCACTGATTATTTGAGATCCAATTTCAGGTTAGTATAGTAGGAAAGCTTCAAGGAAAATTTGAAGAAATGCTTAATTAATATCGTGTAAAAATAAAATTGCAGCCAGCGGCGGCTATATTTCTTGCTTGCTTGTGTTCTAAATTTCAAGAGTGATAATAATTTGTAACGGTCGCAACGAAGATTTTAAGACGTCTTTCAAGATTCTATGTAGACATATCCTTCTATCGTTATATATTTCTTAAGTTGAAGTACTTGTTTGACCCCATTCATTCGACTTCTGCTGTTCTAAATTGAAGTAATAAATATTTAAGGTTAAGTATTATCTTGCTAAGACTATTTATCATGCTGTAAGTAGGTTGCAAAGATATAAATCAAATAATTATAGTCATTTAGAAAGGTTCGTTATCCTATTTCCTGAGTTTCGCTAATGAGTTTGAGGGAGACATAATAAATAAATTGTAATATTATCAAATTAAGCATTTGTACAGGATTTTTAAACTGATATACTACTATAACAATGGTTAACATATTATTTGTAAATATGTTATAATAGTTATTGAATATTATAAATAAAATAAAATGTACTTGTATAACGTTTGTATGTGGTCCATGTGCTGTGTTGCAGAGGCGTGGGGCGCGGCGCGTGGCGGCGGCGCGGGCGCGGGCGGCGCCATGACGCGGCGCCCGCCACCATGACGCTGCCGCCGCCCGCGCGCCCCGCGCACTACCCCGCCGCGCATCGCGCAATGCGCTATTACCGTATCTGGATCTACGCGTGCAACGGGGCACTGCTGCTAGGGGCGCTCGCGTTTTGTGCAGCAGCGGGCCGCGCACTCGCGGACTACCGTCGGACACTCGTCCCCGGGTTGAGCGCTTCGCAACCAGGTTTCCTTTACGGGTACGCAGCTTTGCCGGTGCAGGCGGGCCTCTTGCAGCTGTTAGGGTGCTTGGCTGCGTTGCGACTTTCCGAGCGCATGCTTAACGCCTACTGGCTGGCCCTACTTGCGCTTCTGGTTGGTGACGCCGCAATTGGCGTTTACTGGGCGTTTCGGTTCGAGCGTGTTTGCAGAGAACTGCGACCGCAATTACGTATACGCTTAGCAAAAGATTACGACTTGGACGTCGACTTTGCAGAGGCTTGGGATAGACTTCAGAGAGAGCAACGGTGCTGTGGAGTAACAGGACCTGGAGATTTTACCGCATTCAACCGCACTACGCTGCCCCCAAGTTGTTGTCGCATACCGGCACATACTGCCGCGGTCACACCGGCTACATTATCTGCAACTTCCGCTACTTCGCCTTTACCATTTACACCAGTTCACTGTGTTCCACATACGACTGCTTGTGCTGAACGACTACTTTCTTGGTTAAGAAGAACGGCAGACGCGTTATTTGTTTTAGGTTATTGCGTGATAGCATTTTTAAAATTGTGCTTCCTTGGGATATTACGGTACGAAATAAAAGAAATGATACAAAAAATTAGAATTTTACGTAGCGAGCTTGGTGCCGGAGAACTCTTGGAAGGGAGTCCTATACACGGTGGTCCCTTATCTCAAACTGTAGTAGTTAATGCCATCAATGCTAATGGAGGCGTTCGTACACATGGAGGAAGCCCAGAACGAGCAGGAGAAAGGGAAGCGTTGCTTGGGCGAACTTCTGAGCCCTGTTCACGAAGAAGTTTACATGATGAGTCTCTTGGACTGAAAACAGTAAATGGAAACAATAATTGCGAAATGCGCGAATTAGCGCGTGGGGAATACCGACCTCTGGCAGCAGACAGTGCTGCTACTCGAATCTGACTAAGATGTTATTTGGAGCGGTTGTTCGGGCGGCGATGGCGCTCATTTCCGGCAGATGGCTTCGAGGTGGAAACCCCAATGGGCCGGGGCGTGCCAGTGTGCATACGCAGATCAGGTGCCCGGGTGCGCCTCGACCACCGTCGTCACACGCGCTCCGAATTCGAACTTTAAAAAATTCTGTGACCGCCACCCGGTGCCGGTACAGCCGCTCCCACAGCGGTGAAAATATAACCGCTGTAAAGTTAAAGAACTGACTTGGTTCAAATATGTGTATTTTATGATTATAATATCAACGTAGACGAGTTCTGAATATTAATGTGAAAGAAAGGTGGGTTTGTGTTAAAAGTATTGTGATTTGCGGGAACTTTTGATTATTAAGTGGCAATGAATAATTAGGATGAAATCGAACCCACGAGCAAAGCTTGTGTTTAGTTCCTATGCTTGGCAGTCAATAAATTATTTAAATATATTGAAATGTTCTGTTGTTATTAAATGTATTACAAAATGTAACTAAGATGAGTGAACGAATATAATTTATTCAGTTTCAAAAACTATACCTAGTGCGTTTCAATGACAAGAGTGTGGAAATGCGCTATTTCTAGTTATTCATATAAAAACAATTATTAATTATATTATTTTAGGCATAAGTCGACAGCTTTTAAGTGTATACCAATAGTCGAAAATGTTATATGTTATTTAAGACGTAAAGAAATATTATTCAATAATTTCAATTTACCATGTAACCTTTGTCGGTGTTGTCATTGCTACATGATCAATTATTATTTGTCAGAAAAGCTTTTAGTGTTTTGTAGCGTTTTAATTACATTATATATATATATATATATATAGTGTACAATTATGAGTTTAAAATACTTGTATCTATAATTTTTCTTTTTTCCTTTTTAATTTTTTGTTTCTGAGGCAACATTTAATAAGAGTACTAAATTTATTACGAAATTGGTTATTATCGTTTGTAAATAATAATTCATATTGTATGTATGTGTGTAGTATGCGAGTTGCGCATGAACAGGATGAAATAGTACTGATATGAGCTTAAACGACGTAGTGCCTAAGTATAAAAGCTTATTAACAATTTAAAACGAAATTACAATTTATGTTCTTATATTTTATCATTTTTTACTTTACTTTGTAAAGCAAAATTTATTTACTATACGATTAATTTATCCTCATGTTATGGGAGCATTTACGTATTATATGGCTGTGTAAATAGGTGTAACCTATCCCATATTATAAATGGTTATTTCACCTTCCATTTTTTACCAAATTTTTGTCCTTTAGACCTGTAGGTCAAAATATACAGGTATAGGTATACAAAAGTAATGGCTTAATTATTATGTGGCTTGATGTTTAATTGACAAGGCAGGTTACGTTTAGCGTTGTTTGAATTTATAGAGATTGTACTTGCTATTCAATAAGCTCAAAAAAAGAGTGAATAAAAATAGCTGTATACTCCAACTCCTACTCAGATAGAAAGAACTAGCATGTTGTAGAACAAAGTAAAGTTTAGAACTTTTAAATGGAACCAAAAACACTACGTAGCAAATATAATTCAGCATCAGTGACTTAGGCTTAATGTGCATGGCTAGTTCTTTCAATTGAAATGTCACCAAGGGTTAACCATTTCGCGAACCTACACATAAATTTGTACTATTATGATGTAACTTTTAGAAATTATTGTAATGAAATTATTAAACATAAATAATTACGTTCGCGTAGAGTAGGTATAATATTTTATGAATTTATGCAGATACATAGTTTTTTAATATTGTTGTCACTGAATGTACCAATCTTATTAAAATTTGTACCTATATTCGGAAAGTTGGATATTTGTAGCTAGGATCGAATCTAAATCCTGCATTTCTTCCAAATGGTAAAATAACATGTGCCTTGGCTTATAAAAACGTATAACTGATATTGTGTTTATTATGAGAAAAATCTATATTACCTAAATATCATTGTTACTGGATACACAAGATGTTCCTCATCTTTGAAGTGCTGCCTATACCTTCCTGGAAATCTCAATTGACATTATTACTAAAATAATTACTTATTTGAATGTATTGAATTATTGATTATTTTAATGAATTGGTATAAATTTTATAAATTATTAATAAAGTCAGTGTAAACAATTACTACGCTTCATGTTTTATCTTTTTTGTATTGTATTAAATCGTTTCATTAAGAAATAAATTAGGAAAAGTCCACTTGTAACCCTTTTACACCCATTTCGAACATTTTTGCTGTTGGTATTGTCAATAAATGTATTAATCGTTAATAAAATGTAATATTACGAACGAATATTAATTTAGAATATTCACTAAATGTTTTTAAAAAGTTAATATTTTTATTGACTTGCGAATAATTTATATTTTGTTTATTATATAAATAAATATTGTGTGGTACTTAAATTCTTATTAAAGTAGTCTTGTTGCAACTTTCCGAAGGTACGCGCACTAGGCGACTGAGAGCTAATATTATCATAATAAATGCATTAAATAAATTCTTTGTTAAAATTACTATCTTTTATTTGGTTTTTTTTTCTAATTTTACTCAAAAATAACTTAAATTCATCAGATTTTTTGAAGACAGCTTTTAAGTGTATACAAAAGCATATATCGTGTTATCTTTTTCAAATATACAAAGATAAAGTCCGTTCTCATCACGACGATCTTTATGGGTTGGAAGATTAGGTGTTCATTACAAATGTTAAAAACCGAGATCAAATATTGACGTATTAAAAGCTACAAATTACATAAAATGGATATATAAAGTTAAATGTTTTTCTTTCATGATAGTTGATCTAAAAATATACATTAAACACATGGTAGTGAACGTGTAATTTTTATTTTATTACATAATGTATTATTATATGAGCTTTCAACAAGGTTCAACTGTGCCAAAGTATGTAAGTATCCTTCGTTTGCATTTTAGTAAAAGCGCGTATTTTTTTTCACGTTTTCACGTTTTTAATGCTACATAATTAAATAAAATAAGCATTTACTCAAGTGTCGAGTGAATTTTTAAGCCTTTGTGACACTGTACGTACATGTCCCAAATTAGGTACAAAAGCGTGGTAATGCCTATTTCATAGCTTTAAATTTTACTGTCATCGACGTAAATAATGAAGACACGCGATAAAAACTACACGAACTAGGTAAAAAAATGTTAATTTTAAAGTATTGAGTCTTATATATAACTGAGATAACTCCAGGTTGAATTAGAAACCCATTATATTTCCGGTGTTTATTGTACTTTATTAATTTATTAAAATATTAAGAGAAAATAATATAATGACTAATTTTATTTTTTCATTACGCTGTCTGAGCTTTTAATATTGACAAGTAAACAAAAGCGTGGTAATGCCTATTTCATAGCTTTAAATTTTACTGTCATCGACGTAAATAACGAAGATACGTGATAAACACTATACGAACTAGGTTAAAAATGTTAATTTTAAAGTATTGAGTCTTATATATGACTGAGATAACTCCAGGCTGAACTAGAAACCCAATATACATCCGGTGTTTATTGTATTTTATAAATTTATCAAAATATTAAGAGAAATTAATATAATGACCAATTTTATTTTTTCATTACTCTGTCTGAGCTTTTAATACTGACACGTAAAAATACTACATCTTTACATACATATTAATAAATTTCTAAGCTCTTAAAACTATCTTACCTGAATGTGCTTTTCAACAACTCTGTAAGTTCTGTCAACGTTAGCTCCACCGATAACGAGCAGGTCTCCCGTTGGCTGATCGCTTTCCTTGGCATGCGTAGCGCACAGGGTATGTAACTGTCTGGAAGAATTCGCCGTACATTTCCCGGAGCTCTTTGAGACTCCGATATTAAAAGCGTTCTCTACATTGTCAACGTTCCTCAGTTTTTGAAATTGGACGGCAATATTGGCGCCGACTTTAGCGTTGTTCTTTATGAGCGCGATGTCTGAGAGTCGTTAAGGGAAGAAATTGTGGCAATTAGTTTTAGTAGTATCATTTTAAGACCATTTACGTTTCTATACGTTTGATTTGTTGCTAAAATGAGTTTTAATGAACGGGTCGAGGTTATAATGAAGCTAATTAAATATTAAAGAAATATGAATAAGTAAACGTTTCAATTCAAATCTCATTGACTGGGTTGTCCGCTTACTACTAATATTATTCAGAATATTTCATTAATTACATTTTTGACAAGTTTCAATTAACTATGAATTTTAATAGATTCACAAAACTATGAATTAATAGTTTCGATTTATAATCAAAATTTAATCGAAAATTGATGATCAAAATTATCTGTTGTATGTTACAAATTATATATTGTTAGTATTTTATTATATCTTGGATATTGGTTTAACAATCAAAAAAGGATACTAGAATGAAGAGAGGCGCCACCCGTTGCCGCAGACACGGCGGCCAACAAGAATGGGGTCACTTCCTTACCGCGAATACCCAGCTTATTTACTTCAAAAAGTGCATTCTTAATGGCTGTCTCTATTATATTTTCTGTTAAGAAAAAATACATTTATTATTAAAAAAAAGTTAAAATATATATATTACAAATACTTTTTAGACACACTGTCTTGAGTTCATATCAGGGCTCTCTACTACTAAGCTGGACCTAATGCCTAGACATTTCGTTCTCCGCTATCCGTTCAAAACCGAGATAAAGAGCGTGTTGCTTGTTGCGTGTTTAGCCGGCCCGACTTCACTAGGATAATACAGCTTTTATTATCCTATATTTATTTAAGGCGAGCAAGTTAGCTCCGATACCCTCGGCTTGCGTTGTCGAATTAATAATTTTATTTTGTGTCATAGTAATTTACTACTATTGTATTTAATTTGACAAAGATTACATTATCCGTTTAAAAAGTTTCACAATTACCACATTATAAGCGAAACTTTTGTTAGTGTGGCTTCCTTAAAAATAGATATATGCTATCGGGGATTTTTTTGTACATGCATAAAAAAACAACAATCCCACTAAATGTAGTCTAGCCATAAATACTGTTATATTTAAAAGTAAACAAGTACTTTAAAATCTGTCATTTTTATATGATTGATTGTGTTGGTCTCATTTTCGCGCCAATATATTGTAAAATAGTGGGGTGATAAAAAGAACCGAATTGCTGTGATTGCATTACAATAGGTATGGTGCCAAATACATTTTTTTAAATCGCTTTTTAAATACGCTTGGTATTAGTCAAGCTTTTGTGTACCGGGCACTAACGGGATAGGTACAGTGAAACCTCCTCTGTTTGACAGGAAAAAATTGGCCGTCCATGTAGTGTACGTACGAAAATGGATGACCAAGAATGGTCGTTCCAGCAATCTTGGTTATAAACTAACGTTCCAGACTTCATCAGAGCCGAAGATTGACCTTCACCTAGTCCTGATTTTAATTAAGTAGATTCTGATTTATGGTCAGTATTAGAGAGTAGCACTTGCTCTAAATGGTATGATAATTTGGAGTCCCTAAAACAATCCATCCATTTGGTATTGAGGATTTTTCCCATAGGAAGAGTGCATATTGATAACTCACCTTAACGCTTAAAGGACTGTATTGCAGCCAATGGAGACCTTTTCGAAAAACAACGAAACATGTAATAGTAATAAATGTTACGTACAACAAAAAAAGAAATGTTTTTCTTTGTATCAATAATTATGAGAATACTAAGTATAATTTTATTTTTAACATTTATAAAGTATTATTTACACTCTTAGGATTTTGCAAAACATTTTTAGAATACGTACAACGGCGCGGGTTCGAAACCCGCTGCGTTCCAATTCATGTAAGTTTCGTTATAACTCAAAGGGTTTTAGTAGTGTTTCTATGCAAGCTACCAATCCGCTTAGATTTTTCCAAAATTTTGAACAATTACCGTCACATTTCTAGCAATTTACACAAAGCTATACTAATTATTTACAATTCAATTAAGGTTTGTTTTGTATGCTATATTAATAGCTTTTCTGCTCGGTAATAAAATTACCAGGATGCTATCAGTATTTATGTACTCGTACTTATAACTAGACGCGACGACCGGTCGGCCCCCTTATTTCGAACGTTTGAATTACATTATGTGTACAGCATGTGGTTAAAATATTGATCTTAATTAAATACACAACGCATCAAAAGTATTTAATTGGATAAGGAGTATTATTGTATTACTAAAAATAGGTTCTAAGATAATCCATTATTATTTTTATTTAGGAGATAGACATAAGCATAGGCAGACTTCTTTGACTTCTTTGTAGGCATTTTCAACATGTATATTTCCACAGTACGTTGTTTTGATCTATCTCATAAGGTTTAGCCCGCGTTTGCATTGCAAGGACACAAAATATGTATTTTACGACAAATCTTTAAAATTCTCTATTTAGCGCTTACTATAATATGCATTAATTATTTATTTAAACTTTCCTCACAATTCACTCTATCTGTGAAAATGGAAATTGCATTAAAATCCGTTTCATAGCTTGAAAGATCTGAGCGTACAAACGGCGGTTATAATTACAATGTAAAGATAATTACATAATTACAAAGTTTTATTTGTTATTTAATAAAATAATAAATGACTACTGTGATAAAAATAAAGATATTACCGAAATTACTTAAGCTTATTAATGTGCCATTGCAGAACAAAAGCTTTATCTCTGCAAAGCTATTACGACGAACTCAAAAGAAAATGAAACCCGAGTAATCTAGTATATCATGGACTCGGTAAGCTCAGCTTTTTTTCTTTTAATGAAATATATATGTATTAAAATACACATAATTATGTTTAAAATGAAAAATTTAATACTTTAAAATTAGTTACTCAATTTAAATAGTGTACTATAATGTTTTAACATTTTATATTGAAGGATTTTGTAACGAAGGCACATTATTGGGCTCTCTAGCATGCAAAAAACCTATAAAGTCTATGCAAATTGTGAACTGGCTCGGTAAAGTAATATTGTATGCAAATTTTAACACTCTTTTGTATGCAAATTAAATTATATGTATCTATATTATTGATTAATATATTTTAGTAATTTACAAAACTTACTCTATAGATAGTTGTATAATTTTCTTTAATGAATGAATGCAGTTGAGACAGGATAACTTTATAAAAATAATTTTATATGCTTACCATCCATTGCGTGCTCTTCAGGTACAGGGACACCGATTAGGATACCAGAAGAGAGCTGTAGTCGCCGAGCTGCGTGTAAGACGCGCGCTGCATGGGTGGCGTCGGCAACGTGATGAGGTGCTTCATGACCAGAACGCGTAGTGTAAAACGAAGGGAAATCTTTAGATTCCCCAAAGGAACATACTGTTACTCCTTGCGTTTCCTTAAAACAATAATAAAAAAATACCTATATTACAAAATTACACATTACAAAAAATCATATTCGTATATAAAAAAAATAAAATCCTTATAACGTTTTAACTATAAGGCTGTACTATGATAAGAAAATTGTGTTACGATTAGCGGTAGGGATAACAATAAAAAATGACCCAACGAGTATAGACGAGTCCAGAGTTCGAGTACGGACGAACGTGGACAATAGTTAATCTAACATGTACATTAACTAAAGAGTTAAAATACAGAGAGAAGTCAGTGACGTATTACTCAAAATAATCTTTTTATTTTTGTATCTTGATGCTTTTTTCGGGTAGCAGGATCAGAGAGAACCTAGTCGAGTCACTCCATTCACCACTTTCCACCCAAACGAGACATTGCGTGTGAAAGGTCCGCCAGACCTCGACACCGCCCTTTGTCTTGTTGACCAAGATGTCGAATGGGAATCGAACCCACACCCAATCGCTATACTGTCCTATTTCACCACGATGGCTTATTTATTTTTTATTAGTAGACTTCTATATAAATATTTATTGAATCATATTCAAATTCAATATAAGATTTTTTGATACTTCGATTGAGGCGTGAAATAAATAACATTTACTTAATTATTCTGAAACACCGCGCAATATGTTCACAAATTAAAAATATGTTTTGCTATATATTGTTTTCATTATTATTAAATTTATTGTATTATATAACGTTACTAAAAAGCTACGCTAGTAAGAAGGTACAAATCATACCAAGTACTCAAGTGTTCTGCCGATGTCAAGGATAGATTTGACCCCACTGCACACTACCAAGGTTTTACTGCGACCCAGCTCAGTGAGGTCAGCTGACACATCCATCGTGTCCTCGCCTTCACGGTGAACTCCACCTTTGATTAATTACATATTTATGCATCATATTGTATTAGAAGCTTTTTATATAGCTTTTTATTGATTATGTAGGAAGTTGCATAAAATAGTTTTAGTATATCGATTTTATAGAAATGTAATTATTAGGTGAACTTGACGTCCGCCTAAAGGGGAAGCATACTAGCGATTTAAATAATAATCAGTCAGTGCAGTACCGGAGGTGGGATACCTGAAGAATGAAACTAATTACATGTAAGAATATTTTAAAATGTTTTATACAATAAAAACATTTTTCTTCAAAAACTTAAATATATATTTTTTTATACGAATAAACATTTCTACGAATCATTTTCTCCGAATAAACATTTATTTTACATTAAAAATACCCGATACGATCTTCAGCTACAATCAGAAAAACATTAATTCCAAGTAAAGATTTACATCCAAAGCTAGTTCGCGTATTCCCATGAATATGAAACATTCCATAGACCAAGCTGGTACAGCTTCTGAATATTTTACTTATTGAAAACCTGTATTTGAATTATAATTCAACAGTTCTTATACTTATAAACGTAAGCATTTATAATAAAATTATTTAAAAAATCGTTCCCGCTCGCCCGCGGCTTCGCCTGCGTAAACTACATAACTGAACTATTTCGTTATTTCTTTATTATTTATGAACCAATTAAAATGAAATACACTCTCACTAATTATTAAGCGAAGCTTACCACAATACAATAATACATGTTATTAAGTTAAAGTGTTTTTAAGATTAGCGTGCACAAATAAACAGGCAAACAGACACACAGACAAACAGCAAAGAAAATTTCAAATCCTTGTTTTGGGTTCTATTACATTGATAAATCCCGTTAATAGTATTTTTTACAGCACTCAGTTACATTTTTATTATATGTATAGATATATAGATATGTGAGTACCGAATAGCAAGGACATGGTACATTGAATTGTAATAAAATGTAAATATATTAAACAATTATTGTAATGTTTAACAGAATAAAAAAATACTATGTCAATAAATTGAAAATTTTATCTACGTTACAAGAATTCAAAACTTTGATGCTATGGTAAAATATTTAACGAGCCAATCTAAAATTTATGCTCCTAAATTTAGGTAGCTATTTGTAGTTCATGAGATTTCGCTGACCGGTATCGAGATAGTTTTCATCGCTACTATGGAATTTGTTAGGTAACAATGTCATCATTTAGGAATTGCGCCACACGCTCTAATTGAATGCGACCTGTTCGTGCTAAAATTCGCTAATTCAACCACGACTATGCGTTTTGTTTCTATAGATTTGTTATATATTATGTTAATTTTTCCTGTCAATTAATAATGCACAGTTTTTTTATACACTATTCTAAAATTTTAAGTAAATTAAGAGTCTAATTGCATAGCAAACGGTTTACTAATTTGAAATATTATCTATATATGTAATTTTACACAGATACTTGCTGTAGCACAAAACATCGTAGCACCGTAGCCATGTGCGCTACGTAAACGTAGCCTACAGACTCACATTTTCTTGACAGAAATACACGTAGAAACTCAACTTCACACTTTTTCCCACATCTGCAGGATAGGAAGCAGAGATAACTTGAGTGATCGTTCTCCACTTTCAACCTGAATTTGAGACATTACGTTTTGAGCGAAACTCAACGCCTCGCTATGACTTACTAGAGCGAAGAAATGAAAATAACTTCCCCACATTGGAATCGAATCTACAACTAATCGCACTTATAGTCAGATGCGCCACAATGACCTCAAGTTCATATAATTATTATAAAAAACGTAAATAATTATTTATAACGAATTTTTACCTATGCCTCCTGTGACAAAGATGGGTATATCTGAAAGTTGTGCCGCTATAATTGTACCAGCGACGGTAGTAGCGCCATCTAGTTTTGCTGCCATTATAGGTGCTAAATCTCGCCTGGATGCCTTAATAACGCCCTTTGCCTTTGCCAGGTATTGTATTTGCTCTTTTGTTAAACCCACTGTCAGCTGGCCTTTGAGAAGTGCAATAGTAGCCGGTGTTGCACCCTGAAGTGAAAATATTATTTATAAAATATGATCTATTCTTGATTGATTACCAAAAAATTACCAAAATATAAAGTCAATTACCAAAACGTAACAATAACGTGACATAATAGTAAACAAACGTACAAATGTCGCTACCACACCCTTCCGTGTAATTCTAAAGTCACTAAACCGATTTCGATATATTTATTACTATTGAGAATTAAATTTATGTGGATTTTTAATAATATATTACATTAATTGTAATACTCTCTTAGAATAGTCGAGCAACCTATTTTTTTAACGTTTAACATAGTAACAGAAAGAGTTTCATAAATTGAAATAATATTTTATTACATATTTAATAGTTAAAAAGCACTAATAGGCATTCACAAAATCCTTCTCTTGTCGAATGAGGTTATTACTAGGAACATGAATTGTAGCGTGATGTAGGGGATTAGCAAGACGAAAGCCGCTTTCACTCAATTAAGGGCACTGCAGCTCACAGGCCTGCCGACGCTTTATTTCATACACTTCGTTACATGCATGACATGACATGTACGGATCAAAAGTTTTCTAAGAATTATAGCATTGTTATTGTTACAAGCATAAGCCTTGGTTTTCCTAAAGTAAATAATTTTATATCTTACTTTGTGGGTTTAGAATCCAAGTTTAGCTACTTTGACCATATGAAGACAATAACTTATTTTATTTTATTTTTTTACAATAACAAAAAAGGAAAATCAAGATAAGATTTTTATATTGTTTCGATATGTCTTTGCATATTTCACTACATCTTTCAAAATTATAATTAAATTGTATAAATTAAATTACGTTACAATAACAAAATTTAACAAAATAAAATTTATTTGATGAAATATATTTCATTAAAAAGTATGGGTTTGATTTTTAAAATAAACTTACATGCTGTCTAATAATGTCTTCGACTTCAAGGGCGGTGTCTAAATTCTTCGGATACGGCATACCATGGGTGATGATAGTTGATTCCAGAGCGACTATCGGTTTGCCAATGGCCTTTGCCTCGCGCACCTCTTCTGAATACGCAAGAGGATAAGTGGAGTGTCTTCTCATGTGAGAAAGGCCAGGCATGTAAGCTCCGCGCATAACTCTCAATAGACTCGCCATCTGGATAGCTTGTGACAGATTTCTGCGAGATAAATTATGTTGTACCATTATATAATAACAATAACACTATCACTTAATATAATATCAATTAATTGTACTTATAAAATTGGACAAAGGGCAGCGCAAAGTCAAGTAAGCCTACAGTTGGAATGGAATGCTTACCAAACGCTGAGACCAGCCAAAATGCTGGATATGGATGAAGGCAATAGAATATTTGTAAATAATAAATTTATTAGACTTAAGTAATTTAACTTAAATGTGAAATTATATTTTCTTTATACTAATTTGTACATTTTTTTAGAATTTTATATACTGGCATTTGCGATTCATCATAACTGGGTCATCAAAATCAAGACCTTTAAGTTTGTTAAGCTTGAATAGTACTTAGTACGACAGGATTGGAATTAATGTGCGCTGACATTGAAATCGGGTCTAATTAATCAGCTTAAATATATAAATTGGGGATTCAAGAGCCATATTTAGTTCAAGTTGCAAAATAAATAATAACGTTATTAATTGAAAACGTCTGTGATTTTTTTTAATATGTTTATTCAGCTTCACGCTTTATTGGTATTGCAGGCAGTCTGAGAAGACCTACTGTCAAGGCACTTCGTTCTCCTGTTTCAACCTGAAATCGAGAAATTGTGTGGCATGTCAGAACTCAACGCCGCGCTTCGTCTTGCTAAAAACGAGAAGTAAAAATAATTTTAATATAATAATTCCTTAGAGTGGAAATTGAAATCATAACAATTGACGTGTACAGACAGACATTATAATTCGTTTATTAAATCACTATTAGTAGTGTATGCAGATAGAACCAATTGTTCAGATACTCTGTTTTTTACCTTTAGTCAGAGTCAAATAATTTTATTCAAAATAAAAAGTTACATGCTTCATTTTTTAAACGTCAATTAATTTGCTACCGCTTCACTAAAGTTAATGCCTCAGACCTTAGAAGAACCGGCTTAGAAACTCAGCGGGACTTCTTTTCAGTGTATTCAAGATCTGAAAACTCGTGCTTTGTCTTACTGCCCCGAAGGCAAAAATATATCTTTAAAATTGTAAGTAACATAGTAAGCGTAAGGAAGCTAAGAGTTTGTCATACAAGCTTATGTGAATTAGACTAAAAGAAAGAAGAAGAGTGTAAAAGTGCAAT
Organism: Podotricha telesiphe; assembly: GCA_038994665.1. Classification (NCBI taxonomy): domain Eukaryota; kingdom Metazoa; phylum Arthropoda; class Insecta; order Lepidoptera; family Nymphalidae; genus Podotricha; species Podotricha telesiphe. Next base: position 312,133 of record JAOYRR010000054.1, on the reverse strand, counting down.
CAAAATTATTTAAATTCCATTCAAACTTACAACCTTTGTATTCAATTAATTAAGTACCTACATAGTGATATCTAAAAAGTGTAACTATATGAGAGTTAAATTTGTTTGTCTTGTTATTAATATTTATTTATTATCTCTTTATACTAATATTTAGTACGTTTGGCATTTTCCAATGATTTGCTTTATCATAAAATAAAAGCAACGTTACTTTATTATAACGAGTGTAAAATTCTAATTTTTTTTGCGGATTAAAGTTAATATAGTCGTCTTTATTCTATTACAAGTACAGTTTAAAACGGCTTGTGTAGTCAAAAACAGATTTGGTCGTGTCATTCTGCCGACATTTTTTCCTCTTTGTTATTTATCCACGTTACTGAGCAACTCGGCGAAATGTAAAAAAGCTTCTCTCGTTTATAATTTTTAAAAGCGTCTAAATATTTTTGAAACGTGACGTTGAATTCATTAAGATTTTATACAAATCTTAATGAATTCAACGTCACATTTTAGTTTATTATTTATCTGAGATTACTAGAAACATTATCTTTTATAAAATTAGAGTTTGATTAGTTTGCAACTTTTTGAGACACCAACATTTAATATTATCGCAACACTGTGATGCGTAATCTTCGTTATATTTATCTTTGACGCAGTATAAAGAAAATAACATATAAATTACTCAAATATACTTATTTCCAATCTATATATAAGACATTTATAAAAAGGCTTTTCGCTTTTCTAGATTCGGAGATGGTACCATTTATTCCACACAATAAAATATTAAATGAGTTAAAAATAAAATACTGTCATTGTGGCAAATTTCCTAATTGCTGCGTGTTCAAGTGATGATTGTGAGTTCAATCTCCATTCATAAAATCTCCAATATTTAAAAATGGGGTGTTAGTAAAAAATAAGAAATTAACGAATTGGGTTGTGGGTCTTTCTTGCTTATACGGAAGCTATCCGGCTAAATACGGAAGACAACTACGTTAAAAAATTTTCATACCTATGTTTCGATTTATTTAGTACATTATATTACTCACTGTACAATATAAATTTCATTAGTACAAAAGTAACCATATGAAAACCTTGTGAATCTTATTCTTGTACTATACATGTTATTAAAAAATGCATATTTTATCAGGCTGTCCATATTATATCCGGACTTCCGAGCCAGAGGCCGACTTCTCAGGGAATACTTTCAAGAATAAGGTTGCTTTTTTTTTATTTACCAATTTTTAAAGTGTTATTCGCACACTTAGGAAATGGAGGAAGACATATATAGAAAACGTATAAAAATTTGAACGCAGTGGAATTTGAAGCCGCGCCTCTTAAAAACCATTCGCCACTTCGTTCGTTTTAAACGGTTTTCAAGAGGCGCGGGTTCAAATCCCGCTGCGTTCAAAATTTTATATGTTTTCTAAATATGTCTTTTTCAATTTCCTAAGGTCACTTTGTTATATGTTTTATCTTAGTAACTGTAAATGTCTTACATTTTGCTCAGATAGCTGCTTGTAACATGATATACCTCGCTAAACGACTATTACTATAATAAATAAATTAATATATGTATATAAATAATTTCATATACGACTGAACACTAGAGCTTTGTTTAAATTCGAAATATAATGCGTATATTGATTAAATAAACCTTAAATATTTTATTTCCTCAAGTATTTTATTGTACAAGTAGTAAATTGAAATAATCCTTCTTGGTTGTCATTCGTTCCAAAATAATATTGACACAACAAGAGTCCTCGTAACCAATAATATATCTTAGCAACTAAGCTTTTCCTTAAATTATTATGACTTGACGCTGTTAAATATATGTCGAAAATTTACTAAAATCGAATTTAACCGTTTATTTTATATATTGTGTTTATTTTTGTGCTTATTTGTATTGTATATGGTAAGTAATAATATTTAATAATCCTTCGTAATTATTATTTATGGTATTCGAATTAGATTTATTCAATGTGAGTTTAAACCTCATCTATGAGAATACTTATATATATATACTATTGTATTTTTTTTTTAAATTTGATTACAGTGATTTGCCAAACAAAATGCACACTTATATCAATATTATTATATATTGTGATAATAATTCATTCTAAGACTGTAAATGTGTGGACATTGTTAGTGTTACGCTAAAATATAATTGATTTTGACCCTTATTTATTTACACATTATCAATAAATGTAAAGAATATACATATTGTACATACATATGTATTACTATATGCGTTCATGAAAAACCTGTTTTTCTATAAAATATTTTGTTTGATTTCCACAATCGAGAATACATGTTAATGTATGCAAGAAGTTATTTAAATCTATATGTTAATTTGGATATCTATAAGATATATTGTAACTATATTAATGCCATTCTAATGCAATATATTCATATAAAAAGGTACAAAAACGCAAATGTGAAAAAAAAATTACTAGCACTTTTATTTCTTTTTTTTAATAATAGCTTTAACATTAAAGAATTCATATCTGATATAATGTATATAACTTATTCGGTTTGTTAGATATTAGTATGGCGTGGGGACTTCCAAAACTTCCAGGACTGACGTTCTCTGATCCAACGAAAACCCAACATCATATTCGTAGCTCGTTACGATACTACCAAGGACATAGATTTCCAGATACGTATATACGAGGTCCTGGGGGCACTGCAACTGATGTGGACAGCAATGCTTTTGCTTTACCTGAAGATTCTGTGAAGTAAGCTATCTATGTTTTACACAATAATGCCTTCATATATTCTATAGGAGCATTCTGATCTGATCTGGACATATTTTTGTCTGGTACTTCAGCTCCATATTTTTTCCCACATAGCACATAGAATACTAACTTTTAATATAATATAATATAATTATATTTTTTATAAATAAATGAAATAACTATTAAAGAATATGCTTGTAAACAATTGGGAATAAAAAATATAAATGATTAATACCGGATTGTTCATATCTACGGTTCGACCATATAAAGATAAACATATTTTTTATTCTTCTGTTACATATAGTGAAAAACAATTTAGTGTTATGACACTCCGTTCTCCTCTTTCTGAAAGATTTAAAACGCAATGCGTGTTAATGAACGGATAAGTGGCGCTATGTCTGGTTCACCAGAGCGGAGAAATGTATACAATAATCATTCTATCGAGTAGGAATCGAACCTGCGACTAATTGTGATTACAGTTAGACGCCGTCCCACCGCGCCACAAAAGCCTCTATAAATATAAAATAAAAAAATGTAATAATATCATTATTATGGTTACTTTAATTGATTAACACTTAAAAAAGCAATATATATAATCATTATCATCATAATCGTTTAAAAAATAAAAGGTATATCGTTTAAACTTGAACATAATAAAAATATAACACAGAATATATCAATAGTTGCAATCGCAAGCATTGCTACGAACGACCAATGGCAATTAAAAGTAATTCAATTAGTTTCCGGATTAACGTTTTTTCGCTGTTATTGAATTTCCTCCCTATAAATAAGTGGATAAGGCTTCGTAAAAAATGTTCCATATAAAACTTTGTCGCTTTGTGATTGTGAAAAATACATTTAAGATTTTTGTTATAATTCATGGTGAAAAAACATGGTCTGTGTTGACATGTTTGTTCTAAATTTATATTCGGCCTTTTACATTTAATTGTCTAATTTACATTTAAATTTACTGGAAATATTGTTGTGGGTTTTATTTATTATTTTGTTATTTCATTTATATCATTTGTTTATAGTTACGACCCATCGCTGACCTATGGAAGAGTGAAACAACCTGCCTTGCCTGCGGTAATACCTCATTGGGTTCACTACGACAAGAGATGTTTAAACTTTACGGCTTTTTTTAAGCAACCGGTGTATGAAAACCCTGATGAAAATTATCGAGTTCGTGTGGTCAATATAGTCTATTTCTTAGAAGACGACTCAATTACTGTAATAGAACCACGAGTAAAGGTAATAAATACATTTCTATTTGGTGACTTGTATTCATGTTTAGGCGATATTCTAATATTAAGTACACACCTACCTAAATGTAGCCTTATTGAGGTGTCAATTTATGCTTTTTTCGTAGCCATATTGTTGGTTGACTAACCAATAATGGGGACAATTCTCGAGTTATAAAAACCACCTTGATAGCACAGTTATCACTGCACTGGGACAATTTCGACTTCAAAATTCGAATAAAGAAACAATGTGATTACATTATATATTTATAAAACGTATGCTAAAATTGTTTATACTAGTAGTAAAATTTATTTCTTAATTAACGTTGTTACGGGTCCTTTAGTATAGATTGATATATATGTATATGTTTTTATACAAATTTGTATTTGCGTTTTTCCGCAGTCAACAGTAGTTATTCGTCGTAGTATCGTTAAAAAGGGTAATAAATATATATTTTGTTAACATTTTTCAAAGTGTTATTCCCACACTAAGGAAATTGAAAAATACATATTTAGAAAACGTATAAAAATTTGAATGCAGCGGGATTTGAACCCGCCCCTCTTGAAAACCGTTCAAGCGCTCTGACCAAGGGCAATAAATTACATATTGGCAAGTTACCTTAGCTTAGACAGTGGGTAATCAACCCACTGTTCTGCACTCATACTGCATCTGAATGGCAATTCACATGAACATTCAGTAACTTAAAGTAGACAATTACGGTTCTGATAGTAAATAGCAAATTCTCACTTCTTTTTGTATCAGGTACATCTTTTACATGAATACTTAATACCACAATTTTTTAGGATAGATTGTAAAAAAATCATAAGTGAAATATTTTCATTGCAACTAAAAGTTTTAGTTATTTTCCAAATTTCCAATATTAGTTTAAATGCTATTCCAATTTTATATAAGAACTACTTTTAAGTAAGATTAAGTTTTTTTATAAAAAGTCATTTGTACCCAAATATCAGCTGATACACTGAATATTGCAAAATGTGTCTTATGTGTCTAATGTGTAGGACCTCAATACCTATCTAAGCTACCTATCTATCTAAGGTATACCTATCTAAGGTACCTAAGGTACCTGATCGATTTACCACCGTTGATCCATCTTGCTAATTACTTGCCCAAGTCAAATATGAACGTAATTATCAAATGATAGATATGTTAGATTTAGCAATTTAAATAGTTTATTAGTTGAAATGTTTTATTTACAACCCATAACCAGACTTTATATTATTAATTGTATTCGTAAATATATATATTATAAAAGATTTCTTTTATTTATGTTATTAAACATATGATTGTAATAAAAATACTTTAGACTATAAATACATTTCAATTTATACTATGAATATAAAATGCACATATAAAGCGGCATTAAATATCGGCGTATAAATTTCCCAATACGTTTTACTGCAAAATATAATTTAACGATATCGATTCTACTAACAAATGCTATCTACCTTTTCGCAGTGTACTTTTACTAAGATGCAATAAATATTTTTTTGATTTGAATGTTAAAATGTTAAAAGTAAAATAATATTGTAGTGGCATTTCAATTGAAATAATTTAGCGTTTAGCTCAAAACCATATGAACTAAGGTAAGTATCACCAAAATATTTTTTAGAAAACTTAAAATAATTTTACCGCAGCGGGATTCGAACCAGCGCCTCTTCGAAACCGTCCAAGCGCTGAAATTTTTATACGTTTTCTAAAACATTTTTCTTATCCCAAATGTGTAAATATCTTTTCTTTCAGAGGATCTTATTCTCTTATATAGCGGATATTTGTTATAATTAAATAAATATTGCACACGGTAGCATAATTGACATACACTTATGCATAAAGTGGCATGGACGTTGGCAAACGTATGGCAAAGTGTAAAAATCCAACTAACCAACATTTAATAGAGTAGACGGAGAGAACCTACAGTTAAGTCATTCGGTTCTCTTATTTCCATTTATTTTAAGAGATTGTATATTTTAAGAGATTGTATATTTTAAGAGATTGTATGTAATCAACATAACATGTGACTTTTGTTGACTTACTTACATTGCACCGACGGGCTATAGAACCCATTACCGTCGCGTTTACAGTTAGATACTTGCTAGTTGCACAGCGATAATATAGAATATAGATGTTAAAAAGATCAATAGTTTAAATTGAAATCAGGTCACGTGACTGTGTTTTTAAAATTATTTTTTATTTTATTTCATTTTGTTAATTATGAAATATTCTGTCCATCATTGTGGCAATCATAATTCAAGTCAATACAAGTCACAATAAGCAATTTGTTTTAAACGACAGAAACGAAGGATAGGCGTCATGTCCATCTCATACTATGCGAAAATTTTTGAACTAAGAAATAATATTACATGCAAAGAAAGCAGCTTTTGTACGAAATGTAATTTTCTTTCCTTTTAACTAATGCAGTAGATTTTTCTTTTCGTGTGTTCACGGTAAGAGATAATGCAGCTTACAGGAAGCGACGTGAATGAGCGCTTGCTTTTCTATCCAATATATACTAGTATTTCAAGAAGGATACCGTCGGAAAACAAGTTGAAATGTTATTTACTAGTTGTCGTTTACAATTTATACGGGTCACTGTAAGGAAAAGATTTCTTATAAAACATGGATTTTCTAAATTTATTATGAGATAGGAAACTTAAATATATAAGATAAATTATAATATGCACATAGCTGAATATCTATTTCTTTACGATACCAAATTAAGTCATATCGGTGTCCACCGTGGCGCAGTGGGACAGCGTCTGACTGCAAACGCGATTGGTAGTCGGTTCGTTCCCCACTCGGAGGAAATATTTTAATTTCCCCGCTCTAAGTAGGCCAAAGCACGGCGTTAATTACCGCCACTCAACACACAATTATTCGAATTGGGGCGGAAAGGGGAAAATAAAATGAGGTAGCGTAGTTGACAATTATCGTGTAGCACTACGTTTGTGGGTGCCACGCCACTCCCGTACGGGGAAATGTGAATATGAAAATATATATTCCCTGCGTCTAGTGAGACAAAGGACGGAGTTAGGTTCCTTCACCCCACGAGCAATGTCTCTAACACATGCAAAAAGGAGCTCACAATCGATTCTTTCCGAATACTTTGCGAAATGCCAGTTTATATTATTCTCTTTGCTCATTTCATAATAGGTCTCAACTACTTTTGTACATATTTGTAATAATACACTTTATTATTAAGAAGCGATGCTCGGGAAATTACCAGAAGAATGCTTGAAGTTTTTAATTACTCTCTTAGCTTATCCCGTGTACTTTCAAAGCAAGGAGTTCAACGTGTAGTCGAAGAGCTGTTAACGTTTTACTTTGTCGTCTGGCCGCTACTGGCTGGCTCCTTTAACAACTTTATGTTCGAAAGTATAAATTAGTTGTTGTTTTATGAGGGTACTCTGTTACGGTACTTGAACTAAATTAGTCGTAGAAAATCTCTAACATAGATCGTCACTGAAAAATATTGCTTCCCTCGTTTCATTGATGTAGTTCTCGTTTTGTTTGAGTGCGCCTGACAAAATGTATTTTACATTTGAAATAATTGATATATTTGTCATGTGTGCTAGATTTGAACAAGTGTTTTTGTACTAATGACTCATGCAGATATACATCCATATCCGTATTCAAAGTATTATTGAGTTGATCTGCAGTTTTAGTGAAATTTGAAAGTTCATGAAGAAAAATTTACTTGAAATAAAAACAATATTCTACTAATTTATCAATTATTAAATACTTTAGTATTGTGTTTATGCATCTAGGTGACGGAGAGGATCTATAAATCCGAAGTAATAAATTATTATTCAAATGTTAAATCTGTACATATACAAACCAACAACCATTGCATATCGTCGTATCGATACTCGTTACAATCAAACACGACAGCGTCTCTCGTCTATTCTTTACCCCTCAATAAATTTGTAAGCGGAATAAAATTAAACGTTCTATTTGCAGTTGTTCAAGTCTGTAACGAATCACGTGTCATTTTGCATTCTCATGAAATTCTGAAATACGAATAGAGCTTGCAGCTAGCAAATGAACGTGCTTTCGTCAACATTTGAATGTCGTATGCGACAGTAGGCTTTGTTTAACGATTGCTGAGTCTGCTTGTTCACTTGTATTAATCTTAGTCGTTTCCTTCCTATTGTCTTTCTGAATGAAATGAATTGAGTAATTTCTGTTCTCAAGCTCTAAAGCTTTTATATGTTATATCCATTATCAGATTTGCGATAATGTTAATTTTGATAAATATAAATGTTTATGTTAAAATAATAATTTAAAATTAAAAAAGAAGCATATTTACTTTTGGTTCCTAATCTAATATATCATATAAAAAAATAACATTTTATTGAGTACATTATATTTACAGAACTCAGGGTTGTGGCAAGGAAGACTAGTAAAAAGAGGAAAGATACCTAAGAATGACCTTGGCGAATCTTGGCATTGGAAAGATTTGGATATCGGCAAGGACATTTGTATCTATGGCAAAGTGTTCCACACGGTTTCTTGTGACCTCTTTACTAAAGTAAGTATTACACATACAAACTTACATGTATTGTAAAAATAGATATGTTGGTTGAGCTATGTAGTCCCAAAACATGCATCGTATCAATATAATAAGATTTTATAGAACAGATACATTACTGAGATTGTATCTATATACAATACTTATGTACACCACTGGTTTCAGGCATAAAATAAATTTTAAATTAGTTTGACCTTTGCTTCTTTACCAAAAATCCGTGTTTCCTACCACCAAATACGACAACTCTCTCCTACGAGAGAGCCCGCATGAGTTCTCACAAGCTTTTGCATCGAATTTCCGGATGTTTAGTTACTTTGTATATATATATATATATATATATATATATATATATATATAATAATGTAGGTATAATATTATAACCTTAACTTTGTTAAACTTGTTTAAAATATAATTAATTAAAAATATGTATGACATAATAGTTTCTTTATAATCATCAATTATATAAATATCGGGACATCAAATAAAATTACTCGTAGCAATAAGGTTAAAAGTATGATGACTAGCCGTTTTTTTTTCAGTCTAGACAGATAAATGTATAGATAGATATAAAATCTTTTCGTCTCTGTCCATCAGAGGTCTTTGTATTCAGTTTCACTTTACTTCACAAAATAATACTATTAACCCATAGTACATTCAACTATCCTACAATCCAGGGCCTGTTCTATGAAGTACCAACAAAAAATTTTAAAAAATTGTATAAGCATTATAACAATTACTACATTATCGTTAATTAACCTCGAGATATCGATTAAAACTATTATTGTACCATTATATTTTCTTCTGTGAATTTATATTAAAGGTTGCAAGTATATTTAAGTAAGATGCTGTTCTTATATATATCGTAATACTAATACTTGCTTTGACACTTGAGTAAGGTCTGAGAAGGGTACTTCTGTGTGTCTGTGTATATATTTAGATATTTAAGATATTTTCAATTCTTTGTAGAACATTAACTGAGTTATCACTTAATAAATATAGCGCAGTACCTTTTATAGTAATGGGCTGAATATAAAGTTACAAACTATCGTGATTTGCGATAAGGGATAAGACTCTAAACTACGATCGCGGATAAGCGGATTGAGCTGAGTGAGACATAGTGTTTTGATATGAAAGTTAAGTTCCAGAGAATTAAAAAAAAAAAATAAAGGAATTGACGACCATTCAAATGGCATTTCCATATTATAAATTTTATATTTTTAATATTGAATCCTTTTTTATATAAAAATACGATTAACATTTTTATTTGCGCAATAATCAATAACAATAGATAAAACTTAAATAGAAAAAACCCCTGTAGCATTAAATATAGTAATAAAAAAAATAACAGTCAGATCTCATTCTTCAAAATCTTCTCAAAGAGCTCTGTACAATTTAAACGAGTCCCGGCTGTCATTCCTACTATTTCAATATCCTAAACTGCTGGGCTTGTTTTTTTCTATTTAGTTTATTTTTATTTCGGGTCTTTTTTAAATTTCTGTTATGCGTAGTCGGGTTCTTTGTAACTTAATATTTTTATTATAGTTTTACAAATTAAAATATGTATTTCACTTGAACTTTCGAATTAAAAAATCATTACACATATGCGAGGTTTTATTTTTAAAATTAAATGTGACTACATAATAAATTAAAGACTGCTCCGAATCAAAGGTTATGTTTCAAATAGATTTTTGGGTTATATTTAAAATTTATCGCTTTGTTGCGATGACCACATATAATATATGGAGTTTGACCTTTGCCAGTCTATTTAGAAATATGCATTCTATTTTATATTTTCAAAAAATAATATACGAGTAATGTTAAATTGGGAAATTTAAATGCAGATAAATTAAATTTATTCAAAATTTAACTTAAGATAAAAATAGAACGGCAATTGATATCAATTTAACCATTGGGCAACGTTACAAGCTCTTGATGAACTGGTTTTGTGTCAGGAAATGTAAAAATTCGTTTGAGCTCGACTCGACTAGATGCAATGCCATCACAGAATACAAAGAATTTAAAAAAGCTGTAAAAAAATAAAATCCGGGTCCAACATTGCTCTATTTATATCAATTTTATGTAGAACGGATAACGGGATTTCGATTTTCTAACGATCAATGATGAATATGGCTTACTTTGAGGAATGTCACGTCACGAGTGATCTTCTCTCTGCGCCCTATAAGGGGGGGAAAGAAACGATATCAGGGCGAGGCCCTCTGACCGTTAAGATCAACGCCACCCACGAATATGGATGGGTCTCTGGGCCTTATTGTCTTGCCGATGGAGTTAAGGGACCGGGCGGTCCCGATGAGGAAATGGTTGTCGTAGAAAGGAGGAGCTATGTGCTGTCTGGGCGCCCCATCCAGCCGTATGAGGCCCCTGATTATTGAGAGGAGGCCGAGCTTAGGCGACCAGCGGCCGACGTAGTAACTCAGCTATCTAAAGAGGGAGGCGTCGTGTGTCCGGTGGTCTAGTGTGGGACGGTGCGATGCTTCGGATATGCGGATGATCCGAAGCATCCGCAGAGTGGATTAAGCAATGCATACAGAGTATTAGGTTCCTTGGCTCTCTATGACTAACGTACTATGTGGGGGGAAAGCGTGAAAATATAAAAAAGCCATAGTGGTGAAATTGGTAAGTTTTAGTATCAGAGTAATTGTGATGGTGTGGGTCTGATTGTAACCTTACACCAAGTTCTCTCTGCCTACTATTCTGAACGCTGTTATATGAAATAAGAGAAAAGCAATTGTACATAAATAAAAAGTATTCAATAGAAAACTAAAAGGTGCATAATTGAAAAGTTTTTTTTTAATTCATATGATAAATTTTACATAATATCATGGCATTTAAAAAATACTGATGATCTATATACACATACATATAATAACTAACAACCCGCTCGCGGTTTCGCCTGCGTAAACTACATGACTAAGCTATTTCGTATTTTTTCCCGCCCGCATTCTCACTAAATCACAAACTTTGCTTCAATTTGTAATTTAAATGGTTGTATCTTTTTTATTTTATGAATTGATTGCAATACAATAAATACTAAATGCTAAGAGATGATTACCAAAATAAAATAATCAGATTTGGCATTTAAATCGGTTAAGCCTTTTTTGATATTAGCGTGCACAAACGCACAGATAAACAGAAAAGAGAATTAGAAATCATTGTCTAGGGTTCTAGGTCTATTACATTGATAAATGACCCTAATAATATATTTTTTCATATATCTTCCACGTATAGACAGCGATCAGTTATATTATATGTATAGATAAATAATGAATACATATATAATAATAATATTTATAAGTCCTATTCGTCATATCTCGATTAAAATATAAAATAATTATTTAATATGGATTAGCTTCGAACTTATTTCTTTGTCTGATACTATGTACAACGTTTAACAATATTTTTAAAAATAATAGTCATTGAAATTTCACTATAAAAATATAAGATGCTTACTGATCACAGAATAATATTCCGAATTGAGCATATTAAATAATATTTAGAGCCCGTTGGATTCCCAGTTTTATGTAATAATAGCGATTTTGCGGTCGTTGACCCGTTAGTGTTTATTCAATAGCACCGAAGACTTTCAAGGTGTCGATGGAATTGAAATTATCTGAAAATATGAAATCTATTCAACTGAGTACTCATCTGAGTAAATTTTAAATTTGGAACACGCCCCTATAATGACCCAGTTAATAAGTGTATGAATGAAGTGATAATTGTTGGTTCAAATATGTAGCACTCGGGGATTGATTACTCGAGAGTTTATTTACGTTTCCATGGTATGGTTATGGGAAATCAGAAAACGGAGAGAATTATCAGAAGTTCTCTACGCTTTCTCTGCATTATGCGTGAGATGCGTAAGGTAGAAAATAAAACTTAAACGATATATAAGTATATACTTGCGTAAGCGTAATAAGTGTGACTAATAAATAAATTCAATTACACTTATATTAAGTTATTTGTAATCATAAAGTAGAATCCCTACGTGAAACCATTAACGTAATCTATTTTTATGTTTATCAGCTGGCAACATTTTCTAATTTGAACTAAATTGACCTTGATATCACAATATATAATCTACTTCACGTACGCGTATGTGAAAAAGCGAGATAGCTAGACAACAGAAAGCCGTCGCCACGTTTGTGACGTCATTCTCGCTGTTAATAAAATTCCTTCTATCGGACAGACGCTTACAGATTATCGACATATTGTACTCTTATTTTCTCATACTTGGATAATTAAACCGATAACGATTACTAAGAACGTATTACTACAAATAATTTATTTTATTTGCTATTTCTAATAATGAATGTAAGTACTCACTCGAGTTATTTTGCGGCGTGGTTCGGCGTTCGAAGTAGAGTGACCCCGTATATGCGCTATCTTACCCTGCACCTATTTTTATTTGTACATTCTAAGGAATGTACAAATAAAAATAGGTGCAGTCATCAACTCTTTTACGAATTGTGGCCTTATTCCTTTTTAAAAAATTTAAAACATTTTTTGTAGTCTTAGTTATTTAAAAATATATCACATTTCTTTTACAATTCTTTTTATGAAGTAGCTTTGGCGTATAAAAAAAATCATAGAAGCTTATGATATAACATTCATAGTAGGTATTTTTCTGTTTCTGTTTTTATCCAAGAATTACGTTTCCAACAGCTATAAATTTTGAATGTACCGACTAGGAAGAGATATTGCTTTGTTGTTTGTCAAGTCAGTGTCGAGGTGGAAATAACGTTTGCTTTCATCAATCAGTCTGCCATATGACGTTTTGACGAATTGCACTTTCTACTACTATCCCTGGTTATTTGTTTTTACGGATGATATACAATTCTGTGATTCCGATAAATGTATTTAAACTTTTACTTTAAGTTGACTTTTGTGCAGTAAAAGATCATTCATATTACACACATACCTCGTTGGCTATAATTTGTTATATTTTAGTTATATTTGCTTATAGTAATTTCTTATAGCTTCCGTATAATATAAAAAATATATAGTTTTCATACTCATAGCTGCTTAAGTAATATTTTATTTTATACTAGCGACCTGCTCGCGGCTTCGCCCGCGTGGTCTATAAGCTGTTTCGTATTTTCGGTGGTCTTTGCGTGAAACAATGAAACTCTCGGAAAACTAAACAAATTGGAGAAAAAGTATATGTTCATCACCTAGACCCTTAAGTATCTCTATATAAAATTTCATCACAATCGGCTTAGCGGTTCGGCCGTGATGATGTCACCGGCAGACAGACGAAAGAGTTACTTTCACATTTATAATATTATTATGGACTAGCGACCCCCACGCGGATTCGCCCGCGTAAACTATAGTTGTTTCGTGTTTTCGGAGGCCTCTTCGTTTATTCTAAATATGGAACTTCTATAAATGCATTGAATTTCAAAACACTGTATTTTTAATATTTCAAAAGCTTCTTAAAAGAGTAAACATGCGCAAACAATTAAGTATAAAATAGTTTATATACATGTATACTGTAATTGTATCTTTATAACTCCAAGGTCCAATCACGTTATTATATTACGTTACCAATGAATATTCTTTATACAAATATGTCAACTTTGATATTTTATGCTAATATTTGTTTTACACGAAAAATAATATTTTCCATCGCACAGATTATTTAAACCGTTTTATGCATGATAATCTTTAATAGGAGGTATTGGGGAAGCCATAAAAATCTCTTTGAAAATAACGCGATAAGCGACTACCTGTCTTTAAGCTGATAACTTATATATTATTTTCGTTGAAAGCAAAGAACTGGAGGCTTATTATATTACAGTAGGTTGAGAACTGTTAAATCCGACGTTTGCTGAGCTAACTTCTATGTAGCACATATCCAAGACCATTAAGCTGTTTTAAGAGAATTTTAAATATTATTTGGATTGAAGGTAGTTTTATATTATCCTTACTGGTGACCCGCTCACAGCTTTTCCTGCGTAAACTATACGATTAATATATTTCGAGTTTTCGCCCGTCCCCGTTAAATCACAAGCTTGGCTTCAATTTATAATTAAAATGGTTGTTCCTTTTTTATTTATAAAGCGATTAAAATGAAATAAACATTAAATGTTAAGTGAAGTTTACCACAATAAAATAGTCAAAAACTGCATTTAAGTCGGTTTAGACGTTTCTGATATTAGCGTGCACACAGATACACAGATACACAGAGAAGAGAATTAAAAATCATTGTCTTGGGTTCTATTACATTGATAAATGCCCCTAATATTGTGTTTTTTTTCATATATCTTCCATGTACAGACAGCGATCAATTACATTTGTTTCATACGTAAAGAATAGATATGTATAGATTTTTGACTATAAATATTATGAAGATGTTCAAAAATACATATAAAAGTATATTATTTAATTGTAATATTTTTTTTTAAATAAATTATTTGTCATTTTAACCGGTATTTTCGGTAGAACCTGCCTTCACATTTGTCTGACTATTCGATCTAAATTTTTTAAACTATTAAAAATCAATTAAAACAAACAGGCTATACTTTATAAACCACTGCAATTAGACGTGTGGTTGATTTAGGTAAATTGTCATTTACGCCAGGGTTCACGGAAGATTGTAGTCCCTTGCCTTGGCCTTGGCCTTGGCCAGTGGCGGTGGAGGAGGAGCACCGTGAGGTTTTAGTGGGTAAACGGACGGCCTACACATAACCGCGTCCGAGTCCCCACTCGGGCGGGTATCCGTAACTTGTAATTTCATTTGTAATCGACAACACAAATGATATATACACATATTTATAGAAGTCAGTCCGGAATAATCTAGTTTTTCGTTTTTTTCTGTTTAAAAATTTTATGTCAGGAGTCATTTATATATAAATAATTACATGTTATAATAAAAACATTCATAATTGTATGTAATATTAAAACAAGGAAAGGAATAAGGTAAAGGAAACCGGGATAATTTAAGTTTATGACAAGAAAATGGCTGTCATGAAGTTGTTATTAATTATCACGTTATTATATATTCAAAATAAACCGGGCAAATATTTATTTTCATTTTCACTAACTAGTTTAATTTTAATTTAGCCAATCATGTAATCATCTTCATAATTAAGTTTGTTTGTTTTGATATATTATGTGAAAATTCGTTTATTTAATCGATTATGAAAATAATTTAAATATTCATTGCGTGTTATTTCAATATAATATATTGAACAGCTATTTTATATAACAAAGTCCTTATTTTTCAATAATTTGTTGTTATTTGTCAATATTTTTTTTTTATTTATATTTAATTAGGTACATTTTTTCTTATTTAATGGTTAATAAAACAAAAAGGCACATCCTTAATATAATGTCATGTTTAATAATAGAAATTAACAAATTTATAATATAAAAAAATAATAAAATCCAATGACAACTGCCGTCATCAAAGCATTTTATCATAGCATATCATTACGATTAGTTTATCTTGTCCTTGTTGATAAAATCTATGTTCAGTCTTTTGGACTTTTTACTTTAATATAATGAATAACATATCCAAATTACAAAGCACTTATGAAATGACACACAATTTTGACTCCCATATACCAATTGATTAAATATGGGACGCCAAACGCGATACCACGTGCCGGCTGAGGTAGTGGCTTAACAGCGTACACTATTGTATGCAGAATACGACAGCCTGTATACACTCTGAACAAGAGGCGTGCTAGACCAAAGGTCGGGCCAGTTGCCAAATACAACGCGCCTAACACCCAAAACACTGGAATATTTTCGAGATCATTCAAGTGAGCTCTCCTGACTCTTTCAACGTCGGGATCGTCGTACTTAACTATTCCCTTAGTTTTACGGGCATCCTCTTCGTTAGCAAATACTTTTTTCCTGTACCGTACTCTCGCGGTCAAAAGTGCCGTGAACAACACTTTTAAGCCTAGGATTGTTGAGTAAAGTATATATGATTGCACTGCCGGTTCTTCAATTGAAAGAGACACCATGATTGTGCTTTGCTTCTAACACTAATAACACGGGTAACCGATGCGACAAGCTAGCGTCGAATGATTCTCAACATTAATATTCAAACACTGCATGTTACATATAAGATTATTTTTATTATAGTACTAGTCATGCTTACTATGCTTATTTCGTATGAGTTAAAAAAATTCAAATTGATTTTTAAGCTTATATATAATAATGGAATTTTGTCTACAAACAAAAAATGTTCCATAATTTTATCCTTATAAAGTTCGTGTTTGGCGTATAATAGATACGCTTTTTTTTATAAAAAGAAATGAAAAAATCTCTGAAAATAACTGTTAAGTCTTCTGTTAAGTTAAGCTACAATAAATCTCAAAAATGATATTTAATTTTTACGAATATGGCCATATGCACAAAAAGACATTATTATATTACAAATTATATATAATTACGTTTCTTACTGGAGATTCTGCTAGAATAAAATCATTATGATAATATTGTGTTAATTGTTATGTAATTAGCGTATCTTTTCCCTTGTCTTTTCTTTGGATTTTATAGCGAAACTAGGTACAATATAGTCGTTTATGGTTCAATCGGTTAAGTTGTGGAACAACTTACCTTTAAATATTCGTTTGGCAAAATCATTGCCGTCATTTAAATAAGCTGTGAAATAAATAACACCTACTTAAAAAGACGACAACATCATAACAATATATATAAATGTATGCATGTGTGTATGTATATATCGTCATTATCGTAGAATAATGACAGTTTTGAAAAAAATACGAAATACACTTAGATACTACATATATACTATTTAGATACTACATATTCTAAATATTATTACTACATTAAATAAAATATATATGTCTTTTAAATTTCTTATTAATTAATCGCTAAACTGACGGATTTGGTAGGCGCTCATAATAAAATGACACTTTCAAATTGCCTGCCTTTACAGGGCGTAAAGCTTAGTGTTCTACGACTAAGACGATATGTTAGTATGTAGGTGTATATGTATCTATAGTATTATAATTCTATTTATAAATGTATATATTAATTATGTATTGTATGTTTAGTTTGTCTACCACTTAACCGTTTATCATTATTATAACAGCTTCTTTTCGGCCTAAAGGTTGTCTGGATGAGATGGCTACTTGGCCAAGAGACCGCCCTTTGTACATTTCTTTTTTTTATATATCACGTACCTATTGTTTTTGTCAATATCATGTGGTGTACAAATAAAGTAATAATAAGAAAAATGTAAAGTAACCAGTATACGCGTGAGTTTTTGCAGGATTTTGACAAGCATAATAATAAAAATGCAGTGTTATTAGTAATAATTCATTTTTATATTTAAATAGACCAAATAATTACTTACATTTTAAAATCTAATTATGGTTAAATATTCATTTTATCAATATTGTTGTGCTATCGCGACTATCGATTCCAGATAGCAGCGAGACCATCATTCCTAAATACATATCAAGTTTTTAGAATGTGTGTATATTGTTCTATGTACATATAGAAAATTATAGGGCGCCAATGAAATGTTGTAGAACCTTCACTCCCATATACCAGTTGATCAAATTTGGAATACCGAAAGCAATACCGCGGGCTGGCTGAGGTAGAGGTTTCACAACATACACAAAGGTATGTAAGATTCGACATGCAGTAAATACACGGAACAGGTTAACGGCAACTATATCGGAAGGACTGGTGGTCAGGTACAATGCGCCTAACACCCAGAATGCGGGAATATTTTCAAGGTCATTTAAATGGGCACGCCTTATCCTTTCGACATCTTGATCATCGAACTTCACTACTCCCTTTAATGACTTAGCATCTTCTTCATTAGCGAATACATTCTTTTCAAATCGCTTTCTGCCTGTCAGCACCGACATGCATAGCACTTTTATACCTAAAATACCTGAGTAAACAATATACGATCGTACTGACGGTTCGATAAATGTCACAGGCACCATAGTTGATTTTTTTTAAGTATAACAAATGAAAAACGCGTGAATGCACCGCAATAGACTGTCTTAAACTGATGTAACACCTACGCTCGTTATTTGTACTTTACTATAAATGTCTGTATAGTCTGTAGTATGATGTATTGGGTCATACTTCATACTACAGATTATACACATATGTGTAGTCAG
Organism: Podotricha telesiphe; assembly: GCA_038994665.1. NCBI lineage: Eukaryota > Metazoa > Arthropoda > Insecta > Lepidoptera > Nymphalidae > Podotricha > Podotricha telesiphe. Next base: position 293,480 of record JAOYRR010000054.1, on the reverse strand, counting down.
GTACATTTAATGGGCGCGCATATTATACAGTAGGAACAGTGCTCTGACGAATTGTAGACAGTTAATAAAACAAAATAATGGTAAATTGCGAGTGACCGTCGTTTGTTCGTCGTCGAGTCGACCGTTCATTGACCTTTAATATGTTTTGACTATAATAAGAGTACATGTCATGGCAGTCATTTACACATACATATATAGATTCTCAAAATTAAAAATGAAACAAAATTAACCAGTACAAAACTTTCTTTATTTGTGATAAACATTTTAAGTCCCTTGCAATATTTTAATTGCCGTTATTTATAATAAAAGTAAACAAACTATAATACCAAAATGCACTATAATGCAGTAATATAGTACAACACAACCTGGATACCCATGTACCATTTAATAGTATACGGAATTAAATAAGCCAATGCCCTCGACGGCTGCGGCAATGGGACGATCGCGTACACAATGGTGTGAATAATACGGCTGATAGTGTACACTCTAAACAGAAGAGTGGCCCACGCCGCTGTAGGTCCAGTGGTTACATACAAGGCACCAAGTATCCAAAATGCAGGAATATTTTCCAAATCGTTGAGATGAGCCCGACGAGTGCGTTCAACTGCCGGATCGTCGAACTTCACTTTGCCTCTGAGACCTTTAGCGTCCTCTGGATTTGCGAAGACGCCACGCGACATCCTCACCAATGACGTAAGAGTAGACACAGAGAGCAACTTTAGTGCCAAAATGGCGGAATACAGTATGTAAGACTGCACTACTGGATTATTTAATGGTATTACAGACATTTTAATTATTTTTATGCTAACCAAAAAAACGAACAGATGGTTTGACGGCTATTGCGTGAATGTTGATTCTGATAATATTATTCTTACTTCGGCACACAACGATATACAAGTAACGGCACTTTACGACTAAATATGCTATCGAAATTACATTGACGCTTTAACGTCACGTTGTATAAACTGGACTTGAATATTTTACGCGCCGTATTTTAACTTAAATGTAATTGTCATTTTTATATACAAGGTATATATTATACGTTATCTGATTCCACAATATACCTGAACTTAATATTGTATGTATAAAGTCCATCCATTTATGTGTAAATTATATACAGTATAACTAAATATACATATGTTAATTTTGTGTATCTATACATATAATAAAACTGTAAAAAGTATTAACTGCGTTCATTTAATGGAAACTTAAAAAACCCTTTCGGAGGTCTTTGTGTAAGTTACCGAAGTCAAGTCACTGTTCGCCTTCACACCATATCGACTCGACTGAATTTTGAAGAAACTTTGATTGTTATAAAGGTATATATCCTCGACAAACATACAGGATTTTCTAAATATTTACATAACATATAAATATTTAGAATGTCTGAATACCTGATGAGCAATGCTAGCAACCCGTTTAATCCATAAGAGATATTGATTAGGTAAGCTCCTTAAGTAAAGTTAGTCTGTCAATGCGTTTTTTTCGTTGACATAAAAAAATACTTCTAATGTGGAACACGTAAATGTGGAGCCTTGCAAATCTTAAGATATATGAATGTAAAGGCTTATGAAAAGTTGTTTAGCGTGATAAGCACTTTCTGATGACATATGGAAATTGTGATTCTAGAACACTTGGTGTTTAATGATGTTCTAGATCCTAGAACCTCGAACGAAACTAAAAAGGCTGAATTACGCGGGCGCTCTCTACAAATGTACCGATACTCACTTAATAAAAAATATAATTTTTCTTTTGTTTTAATATATTTTTTTTAACATTTTTAAAAGTGTTATTCCCACATTAAAGAAATGGAATTTTTATACGTTTTCTAAATATGTCTTTTTTTTTATAACTTTTCTTACTGGGCAGAAAGTTGAGAACGGAGTGTATTGACAGTAGGTTTTATCTGGCTACCCTGCTATGCGGGAAAAAACATGTAGTTGCCTTTTAGTTTATTATCTCTTATGGCATCGAAATACCAAGAGAAACAAAACGTTGTATTCAGAAGTTGTGTAATATATAGAATTGACAAAAGTAAGGTCATGTGATTTTAACGGAATATTGATCATATTTATTAAAGAACTTGTTTCAATTAAGATAATAATATTTACTTCATTTCGCTTGGTCTTGAATGATTTCATTAGATAAACTAAATAATAATTCTATAATGTAATTTTAAATATGTTATTGGGTTTTCTGATTTGTCCATACGTGACCATTTCTTACTTTAATTATAAGAATCGTTTATATGTCGGGTATACGCTGTATATGATGCTCCCACTAACAATACATTGCAATTTAACAATTATTTGGCAGTCTGAAAGAAAATTGCAGTATTTGGGAAACAGATTTATCTTAAGATAAATAAATGTTAAATAGTAGTAAATAATATTGTATTTATTTAAAAAAGAAATCAATTGTAATCCAGATAGTATAACCGAGTTTAATATTTTTAATAGTATTCTTGTATTAATTAACATAACCTACCACAGTTGTGAGCATAATCAAAGGCATCCCGATTTTGTGCCAAGGTGGCGTCGTTTTGGTTAATAAGATCTTATCGATACAAGGAAATTCCGCACATCCTCGAGGTGGTATAGGAAAACAATATAATTAGAGGCCATCTTCGCACATCATCGTAGCGAATCACAATTGGTTGTGGGTTGGATTCCCACTCGGTGGAATAATTATAATTTAATTATTTTCATACCTCCGCTCTGGTGAACAAAGCATAGTCCGCCGTTGAGTATCGCCATGTCTCGAATCCGGACGGAAAGTGGAAGACGGAGCGTACTTGACACTAGCGTTTCTTTGACTACCCTGATATGCGGAAAATAGATAATACATTACTCGTACTCAATCTCAATTACATGCGGTAATATTTCACTATGAAACCGATTTGATTCTATCCTTATTCATAGGAAGTATATATTATTTTATAAATGATAATATATTATTTTTAATGTATTTTATGTGCGTAATATTGATGGGGATATAAAACAAATACACAACTCGTTTAAAAAAACGAACACTTAGAAAGTTACTCGTTTCGTGAAAATGAAGTATATTTTTGAGAGCAAAATCGCATTTCAACAACAATATTTCAACAAAGTGTTAGTTGCTTGTTAGTAACAAGATACATCTCGGCCCCTGTTACACGTCTCGTAGGGGTTCAATATTCACGCGACATTGCATTAAATATTTCATATATTTTTATTACATACACTACAATATTACTATTTATATAATAAGGTGTTTTTTTGTAAATAATATACGTATATCTAGGTATGAATGACATTAGGTATAAAAACGGTATTATATATATTATTAATGAAAATACGTCGAGGTACTAAACTTGTGACGGTTTTAGTTAATCTAACGAAGGTACTGTACGGTTTTCTAAGCAATATTCAATAAATTATGTTTCGGATAAATATAACCTATAATTAATGAGCAATTTACGTAAACAAGTTACTGCTCAGATAATTATTTTTACTGAGAACGCGGAACAAAATAGTAAATATTATTTATCCTTGAATTATATTTATTTAATATTATATCAGCTTTATACTGCTGACTCTGTTTAGCATGTAATTCATACTCTTGTATATATGTGTATCTACGTGTATACGTATATATAAGAATAATAGTACTAAAAAACATACAATTTTTACAATGAATAACTTCGCGTCCCATTTGTCTCTGTAGAATATTCTGACATTGACAGTGTACGTACCGGCTTTACTATATGTAAGCTAAGCTCCTGCGTTGATAAATAGCATCAAATGATTAATAGAGCTGTACTACTTTGTAAAATTAATATTGTTTTGTTTGACGAAATTGTCACTTTATATCAAACAATTTTTTATGTGTTATGTAATAATATTTTTTTATGTGTTATTAATACAATATTTTATTTGAGAATATATCTTTATTATACGTTTTTCCTACATAAAAGATATATTAATATTTTTATAACTGAAACAATTTTAATAAATTATAAAAGAAGATTGATTGTCATTTCGATTTCGGGCGGAAAATTGAGAACGGAGTGTCACATTAGGTTATTTGTGAATACCCTGATATGCGGGCAAAACCGTGAAGCTGAAAAATAAAAAATAAAAGAAATATTGGCAATCAATTATATTTATAAATTATTAAAATATTTGATTTGTATTTACAAAGAGTGCCTTTTGATAGTTTAGTTACATATCATCGTATGAATATGTATATGTATGTATACTCTGTGGTATACAATTGCAGAGAGAGATTTAATATTATTATAATGAATAGCAATATCGTATTAAAGTACATAATTATCAACTTTGTAGACTAATATCGATACATTTAAATATGTATATGCTATATATAGATAAAGCTTAGTTAATTGATTTTTGACCTTTCAAAAGAAATGTGTCTTAATATAAGCCGTAATATGTGAACAAATAAGCAATACTCTCATAAATTATATTAAATAATTTTATATTATAAATTAAATTTACTCGTTTCAGTAGATTATGATTAACACAAAATATTTCATTAAAAAAATAAATAAAGAAATGACGTCTAAAGAGTAACTGGTATTATTTCAAGAGATGAAAATCTAGGGAGACTATAGGCTGTATTAAGTATATAGTACGTGGAAAAGTATGACAAAAGCTGTATAGAGACGAGTCAATAAAATAACTTTTCGCCCCCGGGTGGGCTCGAACCACCAACCTTTCGGTTAACAGCCGAACGCGCTAGCCAATTGCGCCACGGAGGCACTTGAGACATGAGTGCAAATAAGCTGTCGTGACTTACTCTATATTTACATATTTAATATTATTATCATGGATTTGAAATTCTATACATCTGTATGATATAACATCTAAAAATTTATATTTTTAATAATAAAATATTCTACTTTAAGTATATCATTTTATAAATCTTATCTCTTATCTTAGTTTAATTACTGCTTTATTGCAAAAGATCAATGTTATACAGGCTAGCTATATGAATAAAATTTTATTACAAATTCTAAAATATTGAAAACCGTAGATATAAAAATAACTGCCGAGGTATACAACATTTAGTTTTACTTTCATCGTAAAACTAAATGATGTATGAATCATAGAGATCCAATACTAAAATTCAAACATGTCGCTTGCGATATTCTTGTTGACTGCACGGTTACAAGTAGCATGTACCTATGCATCTCTTACAAAGTAATAGTAATTTAAAATGTTTTAGCAAAATAGTTAAAGAATTTTGTTTATATATGTCGTTTTTATATTATTAAACAACCAAGCTAGGGAAGTTAATGATTGTTATAAAATTATTAAATAAAATAAAAGCGAAGTTTCTCGCCGGTTCTTCTTGACAAAACTGCTTTCCGAGCCGGTAGCGTTATGTAAGGCTGACAATACTGATATTGTTATGTCAATTGATGATTTGAAAGTGTTGTTCGAATAAAGAATATCTCTAAAGAATCTAAATAGATTTTCTACAAATAAATTTATTCTAAAATATGTTTACGGTTTTGAGATACTCATTTATCATTTTTTGTTAATAACTTTAAGACAACACTATATGTATTGTCATTGCGGTTAATAAGAGGAAAGATAAAAAAATATTTATGTATTGTTTCAATATCATTGCCCATTTAATTAACATTATACTATCATTAAGGTAATAATTAACTATTATAAAAATTTAAAATGCATTAAAATATCATTACATTGTCTTGACGGACTCAGATTTTTTAGGTACGTACTTAAAATGAATACATTTGTTAATAAAATTGATGAAATAGGTATATATATGGTGTATCCGCACAAATAATATATTCTATGAATCTTATAAAATACATAACTGCTACAGGTTATACTATACCTACGTACTAAAAAATATGAGACAATATGTTTTTCTCTGCATATAATGCAGTTAGCATTCAATTCGATATTGTAAATGCTGCTTAAAAAGGTATAAACGAAACGTTGATCAATTTGATCAATTTAATTTGAGCTAATCAACTGATATATGAAGTAGCAGTAGAAGTAAAGATATAAGTGCTATTAAAGTGCTAGTACCTGCGGTGTTATACATCAATAAAACATGGATATGTAAGATGAAGAATGAAAGAAAGATGAATTCTATAAGGATCAGTCTTCGTAGGATATGTGCAGTCAGGTAAGCTGATGGGATCCGCAATGAAAAGATACACTGAATGGCACACGTAGTAGTATGAAGTAAGATATAGTAAGAATGTGCTCATGAGATTTGGACACGTGTACAGGATGAATGTTTAAAGAATAATTAATATATGAAGGTAAAAAATACATATGGCGCATAGGTGACTGCTAAGACAGATAGGGGGATACCTCTATAATTTATTTAAATGGAAAAGATACTAAAATGACGTGATATTTACAGGAGTGGTTAGAGTCACAGGGTATCGATTTGGCTAAAGAGGAAGAGCTACCAGTGGATCCATACACACAAAAAGAACGGTGGAAATCAATACTACCTCCAAAAAGAACTAATACTCACGACGATCCTCTACTAAGATTTTTAGAGTATGAAGGGAAAATTTTAGCGTAAGTTAACATTGTATATATCATTTAAAATATATGTCTTGTTGTTTAAAAACATCATATTATAATAGGTACAATCGAGTTGAAATTACAAATTACAATGTACTCGTATAAGGCCGTAGGTATATAGGTTTTTTTTAGTTTCACGCTTCATCGCACACAGATGTATAGAAATAATAAAATAAAATAAATAAACTTTATTGGTACTTAAGAAAGATGAGTAGGCAGAGAGAACCTAATATCTAGACATTCCGTTCTCCAGCTCCAGAGTCGTACCAATAAAATAATTACCCCGAGTGGAATCTGAACCCACAACGATCGCGTTTGCAGTCGGACGCTGACGCCTTATTCCATCACGATGGCCTCAATGGATATATTAGTAAATTAATAAAACTGTTTTAGCGTTGACATAATTAAAATATAGAACAGTAAACAAACAGTAATCTATTTTTGTTATAAAATGCTTAATTTTATTTACTAACCTAACGTACAGCTGGTGATATTGTGATCTAATGACATATATTCACTGTTCAGTGTAACTAAATCGTATGAAGTGCAAACTCATCGTATCGTATCAATCGTATGAAGTACAAGAATCTAGTATATCAATTGTTTTCAATTCGGCGGCAATACTCCATACTGTTAAAAATATACATACTTCTAATTACGTATGAATTAAATGAATTGAATATTCAAACAAAATAGTAAAAATCTCTTCTCATAATTAAATAAGCATGTCACTACTTTTTGGAATTAGCACCACACCAGAGGCGTTTTCCTTTTTATTGTAGACACATTGTTTATTAAATAGCGACTCCCAGATCTACATTTTATCGTATCAGACTATGGAAATATCTACGTTTTTCAATACTTCTCCTAGTAATATTTTTTTTTCTTTGTTGAGTAGAATATAATCAACGACTGAGGCAAATCATTGTACCTTTGCCGTATTTTTTTTACTCCATTTGGCTTCATAATAATGTAGAATACATATAAACGTGTTCACAATGTATCAAGTAATATTTTGATATAAAAAAAATATACCCAACTATAATATATTCAATGTTTACCTTGAAATATTTTTAGTTATTAGACAAGTTCGTGACCTTTAAAGAGACCTACGGACACCATTCACTTGATAAAAAAGTAATTTGAAATGCATATTTGTACATTATTTATAAGAATTTACAATATAATTTTTATGGAAATCTATTATAATACACTAATTAATAATAGTATAATAATCTAAAATTGCATTTTAATAGTATAATTTATATCACTTAAAATTTAAGTTTTTGTTCAGATTAACTAGATTTATAAATTATCCTAACTTGGCTACTAGTGACCCATAAAATATGGTTGGCCACTAGTTACCTCATAATCTATAAAAGCAGCGAAGACCCTCTTATTTATAAGAATGATCAAAGTTGGGCTCTACATACATATGCATACGCTCTATGGATTTAAGATTAGTTGTCAAAATCAAATAAATTACTGGCTTTCTGGAAGAACTTCCGATCATTTATTATTAAAACTTGTAGATGGAGATGTATATGGGAGGCGTATGATAATTTTCATAATAATATATTGGAAATACCAAGGCCATCTTGGTGCAGTGAGACAGTGTCTGACTGTCAACGCAATTGGTTGTGGGGTCTAGCCCCACTCGCAGAAATTATTATATTTAAATTATTTTTATTTCTCCGCTCTGGTAAACAAGACAAAAGGATGAGGTGCGTGGTTGTTTCTGAATACCCAGCTATGCAGGGTTTCCCCTGCAGTGTGAAACTGAAAAAGAAAATCTTAAATTTATAACTAGTGGGCCGCGAACGTGTTAAAAACGCTATGAAACATGTATATAACTTTCTACAAAACTGTATATCAAATACATAGTATTGTGTGTCATATTAATTTATTGTAACTCTGGGTTCGCATGAGTTTTTAATAAGTAAGTACAATTTATTTAGTATAAATTACTGACGCACATAAAATTCACCTGTTATCACTTAAAATAAGAAGTTATTTAATAAAGAAACTATACAAACGGAATATAATTGAAGTCAGCCGTTGTGGTGAGGGTATGAAATTAGTTTACAAATAAACACGCTTAAAATTATCGCGTGCATTATTATTGCATCAGGTTCACACATTATACCATAAAAATCTATCTTCTAATTAATTGATTGATTGATTGATACACACATATATATATATATATATATATATATATATATATATATATATAAATCCGTATAGGTAAAGCGAATAAAAGTGTGGTTAAAATAGTAAAATAGTGAGGAGAAAATGATGGCGTGTGGTTACTGCAAAATGGTTAACCACTCATTGAGTGCTGTTGTATATATATGTTTTATTCCTGACATGTCTGTACTATGTATATATATATATGTCTTTTTACACAATTTTAAATCAAATAATGTATTTATCATAATAATTTTAGATGAAAAACAAAACTTCAAATGTATTACAAAGTGTCTAAAACTATATGAGAGAATCTGTTGTTAACTATTTAGTAAGTAGCTGACGAGGTACAGTATATACAAGAAGCGGTACAACTCCTCTATCAAATTTATTATACTCTGATGCCGAGATAAAGTTTCACTTAGCGCAGCTTAAAACCTCTCACCGCAATTATGAAGCTGCAACGTGGCCCTGTTACAGCACCTTACCGAGTAAAATCATCAAAGTAAATTTCCCTAGTCTCTCATATGTTATAATGACTTACATTTTTATTTAAATTAGTTTTACAGTTAATCGTGAGTATATTGAAGATTTTGCTGACAACATTACAGTGTAGCAATTTCGGTGGGTTGGCAAAAAGACCCTAGTGTCAATACACTCTGCTTTGTGAAAGTGTCCAAATGTGATGAAACTCAGCCACGCTTTGTCCTACCGGACGGACTTATTATAAATTTATATAAATAAATAAAATTGTAGTATCTGTTTGTAATATTAGAACAAGCGCTTTTTACTAAGTGCATATGTATTTCTACACGGTACATATGATAAAATAAATTTTGCATATCTGTCTGTCTGTTTGTTCCGGCTAATCACCAGAAATTCCACTGGCATATAGCTGATGTAATAAGGTGTAACATTTTTTTTTTAATTTGCGGGCACAGCTGTTGATTCAAATATAAACATTCTCCCGACTGGGAATCGAACCGGCAATCATCACGCTCACAGTGATACGCTGTCCCATTGCGTCACGATATCAACAATACCTATTGATCTACAATAAAGTGGATAAGCTAATAAATTTTGTGTAAAATCAATTATATTAATTAGTTCATAATTATTAAATACATTATAATTTGATCAAAAGCTTATAAATAAAATCCATCTTCTAATATTAATTACATAAGAATAATATTATAAAAAACCGCATTCAATGATTCATCACATTATCTTTAATAAATACTTTTTAACCTATAGGATACTCATGTTTTAAAATTATTATAACTTAACGTGGTATCCTCAATCTTCTTTTTTATCGTTCCTTTATAACTTGTTTATCGTCTTTTTGATTGTGTTCATGAAATCGTAACAGCAACAGATAGACATATGAAAATATGTATGGTAGCGTTTTGAGGGTGAATAATGATGAAGTCAATCGCTAAAGGTATAAATACTTTGTTTATATGAGATACTAGTATTATAAATGCGAAAGTAACTCTCTCTGTCTGTAACCGCTTAACCGATTATGATAAAATTTAATATAGGGATACTCGAGGGTCTTGATAAGCAAAAACTTTACTTTTTGTCCTATTTTTTAAAGTTTTTCTAAGGAATTTCATTGTTTTACGAAAATCCCGCTGAAAATACGAAACAGCAATAGTTCACGCGGGCGAAGGTGCGAGCCGTTCGCTTCAATGTAATAAAACATTATAATATTTCACTTTTGTTAAATGTTGAGTGTTAAAACAAGATGTACCTAGATATGTTCTTGTTTTTTCCAAAAGTAGGAATTCTTCTCTTAAACTTACTTGATTTAAATCAACTCGTAGCATCAGTTACCGCCTTCATGTTTATTTTGGAACGGGAGTTATCGTGTTTTGATTCAAAATTATTTATTCAAAATGGTGTGTTAACTCGGGCTAAGGGGGTTGATATAAATAAATCACTAAGCCTGGTCCGTGGTATTCATAATATATTACTTACAGGACACCCCAAATTACCTCGTACATTTTTCACAGTCATTATTATAATAGCTTTTAATCTGAGCATAGAATCTGAAAACTTTAAATTGTACTGTCTAATATTTTAATTACACACACACACACACACACATTATACATTCATATATATTTATATATATGTATGTATAATAAAAATAATTATTATTAGTACCTAACTACCTACGTACTTTATAGTTATTAGCTCTACTGATTTCTGAACCCCTTTATTCAATTAACAAGATTTTTTCTGTTCTTGAAGTAATTTAAATACATTTTTATAAAATGTAAATTTCAATTGTTATATTTCGCAAAATTGTAATAATACTCTATTTTTATTTGTGTTACTATGTAACTAAATAAAATGTTTTCACTAGTATATCTATCACGTTTTCATTATTAAGCTGCTGAACCGATTTTAGAAAAATACTTTCATAAATATTAATATTTATATATATTTTTTTTATTTATATAAATATGTATATTTTAGGAAAAAAAAATACTTCCCGTTAAATTTTACACCATTGGAGTGCTGAGTAGTTCATCTTAATGCCACGCTTTTTTCTACCTGATCAGGGAAATGTCAATAATTTAACCATAATCATACGTCCGAATTGGCTTCGAACCTACAACCACGTGTACAGTTTGACGCTTTCCAACTACGTAAAGTAGCATTAAGGTTTTATTAATTTTAAATATTTTCTACATTTTATTTCTATAGATTATGTATTTATTTATGTCTTTATATATAAAAATGCTTGTTTTTCGACAGCTTCAATGTTGTTTGGGACAACCGTGACGCTGAATACGGAGAGCTTACTGAATACAAAATGTTCTATTTCCTACAAGACGATACCATCGCTGTTAAGGTACTTGATTTATCCGTTTTTAATCAATATTCAAGGCATATTTAGTTATTTGGATTACAATATAAAATTACATAAAAGGATTACTTTTACAATACAGTTGACTATAGTTCCTTTTCCCCTAATATTAAGGTATATATCCGAGATACTTATATATGAAGGCTGTATATATGATCAAAGATTGCAGTTAAATATTTTGCCATTTATACTCTGTGACGGTGACAAGATATCACCTTATTAGTGTATTGCTTACCGGCTGACTAATAAAACTTAAATCGTTGTCCGTCTCCGAAGTAAAGTAGCTGTCAGCTAAGTTCGTTAAATATGTGACTTCGTTCATTCATTCATTCCAAAAATTATATTTGTGTAATATATTACAAAAATATAATTTAGTAGTATACTACTTATAAGTTATGTTAATTAATTATATTAAAGGCGGAAAGTACTATATTAAAACTCTTAAGCTGTTTCGGTTAATTACATTAAGAGTATCTAATTGTTTATTCTTTGAATAAACTAGGCAATATAATTATTTTATTATTTTGTTTTTCTTAATTTTTTTTTATTTACATTATATTGTACGGTAAATTCTAATTTGGAACCTGGAGCTATATCCGCGGAATCCTTTTGTTTTTTTTATTTCCAGGGCACTGATATCTAATAAAAATCTATCACTTTATATCGTTTTAAACAAAATTGTATAATTTTTGATGATTTAACGTTATAAATTCATGAAGTAATAGAGTGATTTAACTTAATTTCTTTTAAACTTGCACAAAGGTTTCAGTGTCCTTAAAAAACAGGACAATTAAAGATACATAAAAGTTAAATATAATGTTTATTAAAAATTGCACATGTTACTTAATCTGTAGTATCTATACATAAAAGCGACAAATCAATGTGTCCCAAAACCATTTAAAGTAAATCGCGATCGTGACGGCTCCTAATGTCTACATTGATTCCGTTATTTAAACTTTTCGTTGCCATTCAGGGCTGCAACAGTAAAAGCTTTTGATGGCAGTGTAAACTTTGGTTCTAATTCCGAAACAATTCAGGTCTGTAGAGAATCAAAGCGATTAATATTTATTGGACTGTTCAGGGCGCTCCAATTAAAACAGCGATATAAATTTCTATTCTATAAAATATAATAATTTCTTATAGCTCGGTTTAGGTTACATATGGGAAGCTCTACTTCCCATATGTAATCGAAAATGTTTCCAACTCTTATTTAAATATTAAGAATTCAGTTGGATGCGTGTTAAATAATTCAGTTGGATTTTTGGGTATCATGTGTATCTTGATATGTTTTTGTTATATCATATTTTAGAGAGAATTGTTTCCTTTTTTTTAATAACTATAGTTATTTAATTTTACTTGTTCATTTATAACAGCTGTGCTCACACATAATTATGATCTAACACAGACGAGTACAATGATGTTCGAACTCAACACTAACAATTATATAAAGTTAAACATAGGTAATATTGTGTCGTACTCCTAGTACTAGGAATAATATTATTATTATAAAATTGGTGTTTACTCAATCAACTAGATAAAACGATGCGTTGGGTCTACACTCGCAGACATTCTCCTGGGTTGTTTAAAAAGTCAAAACATGTTTAAATACATAAATGGTACGGTATCTATATCTAAAAATGTCCTTCTAAATATATCTAAATACTATAATAAATTTAATAATAAAATTATATAACACAGGAATTACACGATCGAAGGGGTGGTAAAGATCCCTTCCCACTTTTACTGAAGAGGAGAAAACTGCCAAAGAAATGGAAAGAAAGACCAGGTTTGTTATTATTAATTAACAAATATTAAATGAAACACAAAAATGTATGTATATTATCGATTATCCACAACATTTACTTTACTTTATTTGATTATCACACACATTAATATATAACAAATAGAAAAAGTAAGAGAGATTTGGCAAAAGTTTATAATACATAACGTTTTTAAATACGTGAAAAATGAGAAAGGAAAGAATAAATTAAAACAAATGTCTCAATGTGTACATAATTACTTACTTTTCAAATACACATATACCATTGTGCTGTGGTCTTGGTAATACGAGAGACGATGTGGTTGCGGTTTGTATAGACTATGAAATGATGGAAAGTGTAATGATACGAAGAATTATTTATATTTAATATATATATTTCCGTAATATATTATTAAAGTTAACAAATACCTTACGCTCTAAAACTATTTTAAAAATATTGGCAATAAATATATTTCAAATATAAAATTACTAGCTTGTTATAAACATTTCTCATTTAAAATTTAAATAAAAAACTCTATCCGGGCAGCGAGGTTCACGAAGTTTCGAGGAGTTACTTGAATCTCCAGCAGTCTACTCAATTTTCATTCTCAAAATGTAACTCTTATACTTGTCGGTAAATAAGCTCAAGTGCTCGACATCTACTCAAAATTTCAAAGCGTAATCGTCTTAAAAGCGTTCTTATAATATAAAGTCTATGACAACTCAGATTAACCCCCTATTTACTTGTGGGTATTTTTTTTATCTTTATTATCTGTCACTACAGATGCTTCTCATTTGCAAGTTGTAATTTTGATATAGATGAAGACTTTTTTTTTTTTTTTTTTTTTTTTTTTTTTTTTTTTTTTTTTTTTTTTTTTTTTTTTTTTTTTTTTTTTTTTTTTTTTTTTTTTTTTTTTTTTTTTTTTTTTTTTTTTTTTTTTTTTTTTTTTTTTTTTTTTTTTTTTTTTTTTTTTTTTTTTTTTTTTTTTTTTTTTTTTTTTTTTTTTTTTTTTTTTTTTTTTTTTTTTTTTTTTTTTTTTTTTTTTTTTTTTTTTTTTTTTTTTTTTTTTTTTTTTTTTTTTTTTTTTTTTTTTTTTTTTTTTTTTTTTTTTTTTTTTTTTTTTTTTTTTTTTTTTTTTTTTTTTTTTTTTTTTTTTTTTTTTTTTTTTTTTTTTTTTTTTTTTTTTTTTTTTTTTTTTTTTTTTTTTTTTTTTTTTTTTTTTTTTATTTGTTAATGTATCTACTGTATATAGTAGGTACATTAACAAAGAACATGAACTAATAAAGCTATCTGTATGCATTAGGACAACATGATTGCTCTACTTCGTCACCAACATGATATCACAGGTCATTAGAGCCAATAGCAAATGACGAGAATATTACACTGTTCATTTAATCAATTATATATATATTTATATATATCTATATATATAGCCTGTCCTGACTCACTGATAAGTCATCGCCGAGCGTAAACTATTGAACTTGAAAACATGACCAGTAGGGTCGCTTTACGTAGTAGACCCTCACTAAGAAAGGATTTTTAGGTAATTCAACACCGAGGAGGGTGAAATAGGGGTTGGAATTTTGTATGAAATTTTAAAGTTACAAACACGAAATTTTATATCTAGGGTTTTTAATTAAAAAAATAGCAATATGATACTCTATTTTTGTTCTACTTATTAAAATTAAGTTAATTGATATTGCAGCGTTGTTTTTGTAGTTCACGCGGGCGAAGTCGCGAGTGTGCCTCTAGTTTAGCTTATATATAGTAAGTATATATTAAGTAGTTACTAGTAGAAGTTACTAGGTTCTCTCTGACTATCTTGCTATGCGATAAAAAGCGAGAAGCTGAAAAAAATTGTATTTAAAAAATATATACTCGTGTGTATATTTGCTGGTTCGCTGGGAAAATTTTAAATTAAGAAGGTTCCACACATTACAATGTTGGCACAACTCCATTTTAAATTGTAAAATATTGCGCTTATATTTAAAGTAGCACTGAATTATTCACAACAAAAAGAATTTAAATTTAAAAAAGTTTTGTGTTTCGTAAATTTAATTTGTGAATTTTATGAACGCATGAAATATATATAAAACATTTATATGTTTTATATTGTTATGTTACCAATATAGAAATATACTAGCGACTTGCTCGCGGCTCCTCCTGCGTCAACTATAGATACCTATAGCTCTGAAAGAACTTCGTGACAAATCAGACGTAAGTCTACTATATAATAATATATTAAAAATTCGTAAATAATAAACTGTAACTAATAACAGGTTTCTAATTAGACTATCACTAAACACTTAACTTTTGAAACTAAATAAGTTTAATAAAGAACAATTAAAATTGTACTTTTTCAGTACTTGATAACATCTTCAATATACTAATAGATTAAAATGATTTTAAATTATAGAAAAAACTTACAGCAATTTTATATTATATTATTATAAAAAAGGGATGTATGTCTAGAAATACGCAAAATATAACTAATGTAGTCTAACAGACAAAGAAAATTCACTAATTAACCTATTTACTTGGAACCTAAATTTCTCTTTTTTATAATTACTTTTACGAAGTCGATCTACCAAATGAATAAAAAAAACCTGTAACAATAACCACAAACAATTGTTCTTACACGAAAAGAAAGAACATGCCTATGGATAAAACAGCAATTTTATTTTAATAAAAAATATCTAGGAATACGCAAAATATAACTAATATGTTCTAACTCTAAGAAGAAAATTCATTAATTAACCTACTTACTTAAGTCGATTTACTAATATATACTTTCATATGAAAATATAAAACCATAAGAAGGTAAAGTTTATTAAATTACAGAAAAATGCCATGAACTGAACGCAGCGTAACTATCTATATTTGTTTGTACCTGCCTCAACGACAGTCGACAACTGCCCTCGGATTGCCCATCGGGTAAACGTAGCTTGAGACATGCACTCCCTCAGCTTCACCACACGTGTATCTATAACTCCTCCGCTCATACCACTCGGAAATAAAGTACCGGGATTTATCATTTATTTAATAAGGATTGTTTTGATGTATTTTTTTGTATAAGTAAATTTACTAAATTTAAAATAATAAAAAAAGTGTCCAATATCTAACCCTGGGTTATCAACCTATATGTTAGAGTATATCAAAATTATTTATAATCGTTTAAGCGGCTTAATTTTTTCAAATAAACTTTCATTCCGTTTTTCAACCATATAGGGGTTGATGTTTGACTCTGGATCTTCAATTATTTTTATTTCGAATTCCATCCAAATCGAGCCGGTGATGCGAGCCATGAAAGCGTAACAGACAGACAGACTTTCGCATTTATAATATGAGTATGGATTTAAAATTTCAAGCGTTCATAAAATTTGGTATGTAACGATGTGATTTATTTTACATAGTCGATTTACCCATAATTGTAAGGATCCTGAAATGTTTATGCAAGAATATATAATATATTGTTGCATAAAACAGATCAGAAATAGTTCGCGTTTTTTCTTTTACTTTGTCTAGTGTGATGTTTCTTTTATAAAAATCAAGGTTTTGTGTAGATTAAGAATCATGAAGGCCTTTTTAATATTGCAAATTATACTATAATGACTTATAAAAGTGCTGAACTACAAATATAGTCAAATGTTAGAGCCACTCTTTTATAATGTACAGTCTTTATTTCTCTTATTTTGATATATTTTGTATAAATTTATATATGCACCAAGTTCATTATCCTGTAATTTGGTTATCATAAGTGTGTCTTAAGGTCCTTGCTTTTATAATTTATATACATTACCATATTATTAAGTAAATATTGAAAATTTAAAACAAAGGTTAAACTTTACCAAGAAATATTTTAAACGAACAAATTTCAAAGTTAATAACATATTTCAAACTTATTAGTCTAACATTAGCTTAGAGCTAAACACATTGCATAACTTCTGAACAGGACGATGCTGAACACAGATCAGCCGCTACGAATCGAAGTTCATCATGAAACCAAAAAAGAATTTCCTAAGGTAAAATTAATTTTAAAGTAATTTAGTTTAAGTTTAAGTTACTTAATATTCTGAAGAAAATTTAAAATTATTTTCTTTTTAAAGTTATTTATTTATATAATAAAAAAATAAGTTGAGGCCACCATGGCGCGGTGGGCAGCGGTTGACTGCAAACCAAATCGGTTGTGGGTCCGATCCCTACTCGAAGTATGATTATATTTAAATTATTTTCATTTCTTCGTTCTGGTACAATACAAAGCGGTTCGTTGCCTTCAGCCACTCACTCAACAAGCAATATCTTGAATTTGGGCGGAAAGTGGAGAAACGGAGTGTCTTGACACCTTGCTATGCGGGAGAAAGCGTGAAACTGAAAGAAAGTTAAAGCATTGTACAAAATGATAATCTACATTTTGATAATATTTAAAATTATTATAAGTTCTAAAACATTCGTTACCAGAATTACTTATGAATTAAGGATGACCGTGAACACGATTGTTGTGAATTCGATCGACACTCACGACAATGTCTGATAAAACAAAGCGAAAGGTTGAGCTTCGCCACTCAACACTCAATATTTCGAATTTGGACGGAAAGTTGAGACAAAGTATAATGACACTAGGCATAGAGGGAGTATGCCTAGCCCACTATGTAGGAAAAAGTGTGAAGCTGATTTTAATTTACTCTTATATAATTACGATAAAATATACTGTACCCCGACACAGATTTTTTTTTTGGATAAACAGAGTATTCCCCCTCACATCGGAATCGGCGCCCCAGAGGACACGTTACAGTCCTGCTACGGATTGACGCCCAAACCTCCCCACAAGGACATCATTAAATACAACCTAAATGCAAATAAAGTAAGTCAATGTTTGCTTTTAAAATTCGTTGTTATTTTACCTTTGGCATTTGGTAACTAGTTTTTCTGTTCAATTGTTACTGTACATTTGAATAATATTTATAATTTAACCAAACAATATTACTAAATTGTATGTACATGTAAATTTCTAATAAAAAATTTCAAGAAATAAATATTTTATCATAGAAATAAATATTTATTAAATTATTAACACATTTGTCTAATGACAAACAAGTTTTAATCATATGTACCTAGTTTGAAATATATAATGCCTTTAATAATTAAAAGGCGTCCGAGAATGCCCAATATCACAATTTAAAAAAATTGTGAAATAACGTTTGTGGTTTAAAAAGTTATTACCTAATTTATGATTTTATAAATTATAACACACATTGTTAATGAAATATGGTATCATTCTCATTGAAGAATAATTGTAA
The DNA here is from genome assembly GCA_038994665.1 of Podotricha telesiphe. Taxonomy (NCBI): domain Eukaryota; kingdom Metazoa; phylum Arthropoda; class Insecta; order Lepidoptera; family Nymphalidae; genus Podotricha; species Podotricha telesiphe. The sequence continues at coordinate 274,771 of JAOYRR010000054.1, read as the reverse complement.
ATCTGTAGATTATTCACTTGAAAAATAGTCCCGATTTATTACTTTCGCTGATTCTTCTGAGGTCTGAGGCATCTGAACCGGTGGTAAATTATTTAACGATCAAAATATGAAACAACTTCTTATTACGAAGTGAGTTATTGGACTTTCACTTTAGAAAGAAAAAATTGAAACAGAACTATTGTCGTGATAACAATTTGCATCAAAAAATAAGAAAAATATTATTTATCACCAATAATCGTTCATTTTCATTTAGACATGGTTTAATTTTAAAAAAGTGCTTGACATACGAACCACGACTATAAAAATTAATACCAAGTTCATATCATCGGATTTTTTTAAATCTTTAAACGTTTAGAACTAAAACTTATAGCAACCTTTGTAGAATGAGCTAAAGCTGTACTTGGGTACTTGGCAAAATGCCCCGGATGGGCCCCACAATGGCTCGTCTTGACGGTTGTAGTGGGTACCTCTCACTAACCACCATGGTGGGGGCCATGCTGAATAGTGAGGGGAACTGGTATTTAACTACCTCCTTCTGCGACTCAATTATCGTGTTGAAGGAGGCCCCGGAGCGAGTGCGCGAGTCCAGCTCAAATACAGACCCCTCCGCCGTTGAAGGCCGGGGGTAGGAGAAGGGAATAGGCGTATTCCGACTCACCCTACCCTAGAGGAGCTAGTACGGGAGGGTCATGGTGATCCGCCTGCAAGTAATCGAGGCTACGAGTGCTCTAAAAGAAACGCCGGAACTGTCTAACGGCGTTATCCTAGGCGTCGTAGTTTCATGCGCAAGCAAACCTGCGGCATCTTATATTAGTAGGGAGAATTTCCGATGAGTTTTACTGGGTAGTATCGGGCTCACCGGTGAATCCCAGTATGATCCGCCCTTAGGGCAGTTCTGCCTTGCGTTTCGATGGTCTGTGTAGTATGCATTTCCCAGCGACAAAAAACATGGGTACACTCAAACCAGCAAAGTAGCTGCGCTGCTATTACGGCGGCTGATCTATTACATTAAAGCATGAAAATTTAACCTGATCGTACAACTACTATTTCTATGTTATTGTTTTAAAGGAAATAATAAAGTAAAAGAGAACAAAAGAGTATAAAATAATAAGATTTCACATAATTGCTTCTACTGAGAAACAATATCAAGATAATTGCATCCTGCAAGCGGAAACTTATTACTTTTTATAAGACAATTTTAATATGAGATTTTATAAAATGCGGCACTTTCTAAACGCAGAATATTTAAATTTTTCAAGAGAAATACAAAATTTATTTATTTTAGAAAAATTCCTTCAACAAAAAATAATAGGTACCTTTTTAGGGTAGTAGGTATTTAAAATTGATACGCTTTCTTACTATCGAACTGTCCAAACTGAAAACTGTTGCTTAATTATGCAATTTTTTGTTCCAAATCGGAAACAGAATTCTCTTGTTTTGTAGAGTGTATATAAGATACTCCGTTCTCCACTCACAGAACGTGTTGAAAATAAAATAAATTTCGATTGCATATATCAATATTTTTCACTTTTTGACAGTTTGGTTTAAGCTGAATGTTAACCAGGCCAAGCCAGGAAATTATATTTTTACATAAAAAAAAACAATATCTACTGCTTTATAAAATGTTTCTTTACTTATTTAATTTCTTTGTGTTCTTTGTTGGTTGTCGTTGGGAACATAATTTAACATCGCACGTTCAGTTAATTGTATTACCCAGATGCACTTAGACCAAACGTACAAAGAATACTGAATTAGCCAGTGCTCTAGCTCTAGCATTCTACTGTTAAAAATCTATTTACGCTTGAACATTCCCTAGAGCTTTTCAAAACGCAACAATCTTATATTTTGTTTAGAAAATTTATTCAAATACCATAATTGAAAGTATATACTTTATAATAATACAATCTGGCTAAATGAATCATATTTTAAAAATTAAGCCATTAAGTGATTGACTTTTCTGGTTCTTTCTGGTAAATTGAACAGTAATTTATTATTTTTACAGTCAATTTAGCTGTTAAATTGATATGACGGGAAGCTCTACGTTGACATGTTTACCTGAGCTTATTTTTATTTGAATATTTCTATTATTTTCATATAATTAAGTACTTATTAAGTATTAACGTTTATTGTCAAATTTCATTGTTCAACAGTACCTTCGTTACCTCTGTGAACTAGATTGGATACATCCAGAAGATGAAAATCGCCAGTTTGTCTTATCATATTTCCTCGCTGACGGCAATGTGAAGATCGGTGAAATACCTCGGCGAAATTCGGGCATACTTGGAGGAAAATTCTTGAAGGCCATGCGTTTGCAAACGCCAGAATCCGATCCTAATTTCCCTACATACTATACGCCGGAAAGATTTTATATTGGTGAGTTGGTGTATTGTATTATAGCATGCATGCATAATCATAATCATTATACGTGCATGCTATAATACAACTAATCTACCTTATAATACTAAAGAAACAGATTAAAAAATACTAAATAAGTCTTCTAATAATCTAACCTTACTTAAAATATTCGAAACATATGTAATTTGTTAGTAATTACATTTTTAGCTTTACGCTTTGTTTCACATAGCAGAGTAGTCAGATAGAACCTAGTGCCAAGACACTCTGTTTGCCATTTTCCGCCCGAAAATCGTGACATTTCGTGTTGAGTGGCGAATTAAACGCCGTGCTTTGTCTTTGGTACCAGAGTGGAGAAAAAAATATTTTAAATATTATCACTCCACCCAATCGTGTTTATAATCAGACACTGCCCCACTGCGTCACGATGGCCTCGTTAGTACATAATATTTCGATATACTAAAATATTATTTTGACGCCAATATTATGTAGTAAACTAAATCATACCTTTTTTTAATATTTTTTAAATTGTTATTCGCACACTAAGGAAATTGAAAAAGACATATTTAGAAAACGTATAAAAATTTAAACGCAAAAATTTGAACTTTAAAAAATGTTAAAAAATATATATATATTTAATAAATAGCATTCTCTCTTGCCAAACGATTGTTCGTAGAACAATCTTTGGGTAGCAGAAATTTGTAAAAAATCTCTACAGAGATGCTAACAACAAATATGAGTTGTAATAAGCGTATAAGAATTTCAACATAGCTGGATATAGAACGCATGGCTTAGCGGCCAGAGCGCTTGAACGGTAAATCATACCTACTTTCCAAATCTTTATATTGCATCGCATTTCAGTTTTTTTTAGATTAATATTTATTCAAATTATTTTTAAATATTGACTTTAGCTTATCTTTTCTGTTTTTTACTTATGTACATATATTAAATAAACTTATAAATTCGTTTCAGACATAAACTTCCTATTCTATATGCATTTATAATCATTAGCTTTACACTTGTTCAGCCAGGATTATAGGCTTAGTATACTAGCTGATACGCCGTTTCCAATGTCCATTTAATGTTCTGGAAAAGATTCTTTATTTGGTTACTTTTCTATATTTTTGTAAATATTATTTTATTATACTGTATATTCATCGTGGCGCAATGAGACAGCCCCTGAGAGAAAAACACAATTGGCTGTGGGTTTGATTTCCACTCAGAGGAATTATATAAAACTATTTCGTTTTAGTACAAGATAAAGCATGACGGGGAGTTCCGCTACTTAACACCAAATCTGTAGGTGGTGGGCAGAAAATGGAGAACGGAGTGTCTCGACACTAGGTTCTCTCTGAACACACTGCTATGCGAGAAATAGCGAAAAGCTATAAAGATTTTATACTGTACATTACATTAAATATCTACTGTTAAAACATCTAAGATTAATTATGTATACAAAAACGCATTATCTTCTTGATCTTGATATTTACTAATCTTATTTTAAATATTATCTAATAATATCTCTATTAGGTATATTATAAAATAAAACCATGTGTAATATAGTATCCTTTTACGATTTGAAATCGGACCAACCAAAATAAAGCTTGGTCGTTTCTGTCCTAATTAGCGTATGACGTCACATGTTTTACTCGTTAGACACTCGTTATATTTCTCGGAATAGAGCTACAGTACAAATAGTATTTTTTAAAGATTCATATCTAACCTTTTTTAAACTGTCGTTAACACGCTATGTACTGTTTTTTCAAGTGGCAATAATTATACCTATTAAATTATGGTGTCAGTTGATACATACATTCTTGAGTTAATATGTAAAGCGACTTCGGTATATTTTGATTGTATCATATTAATATTACGTATAATTTTTTGTAATAAATTATAGCCACATTATTTGGCAAAGAATTTACTAGATAATAAAGTCTTTTATAATATAATTATAATTTTATATTAATTCAGATTTTTTTTTAAAATGACGTTAGATTATTGAAAAATATATTTTCATATCTCTTCCTTACATTATTTCCTAGTTTTATTTTAGAATGTTCTAATATAATTTTATTTAATTGATAGGTATATTTGTAAAGTCCACTGTAACTTAATATTAATCATTAATCAATTTATGGATACAAATGTTCCAAACCTACTGTACAAATGTAACTACTCTTATATTTTAATATTTTAAAGGCCATCCTGGTGCAGTGTGACAATGCCTGGCTGTTTCTGCGGTGGTTGTAGGTTCGATTTCAACTCGGGGGTATGATGATTATATTATCATTTCTCCGCTCTGGTGACAAGACAAAGCGCGACCGTAGAGTTCCGCCAGCCAACACGCAATGTCTCGGATTCGGGCAGAAAGTGGAGAACGAAGTATATTGACACTAGTCTCTCTCTACTATGCGGGCAAAAAAAACAAGCATATGAATATTTTAAAAAAGTAATTTTCATACATGACGTCAATTATTTATTAAAGAAACAGCATGTATACTTTGGATTTAGCATGGAGTTGGACTAATTAAAAATTCATAATAAAAGTACAATGTCAAAAGTTATGCTTAACTTTAATACTTTTTATCTTTGCTTTCTTTTTACTTAGGTGCAATTATACCTGTATTCAAGCATCGCTTCAAGATAGTTGGTTGTGATTTATTTGTTTATCGATACATGAGTGCGAATCCGGAGAAATTTCCCCAAGAGGTTATTGATAATGTTCGCAATTACCACATGCGAGAAGGCAACTTGAAAGACGAATTGGAGGTAAGAACATTGGGGCTAACCGTTCATTAGGTATTTAGAAAGCAAAGAAAAGCAAACAAATGGTTTTTTGTCTTTAAATTGGTAATCAACGACAAATTATGTAAAGAGATAAATTTGTACTATAGTTAACATTATATCGTGCACCAATCCGTTATTATATTAGATATCTAATTAAACTTAGATATATAGTAAATCATGAAATGTTTCATAGATAAGCATTTTAAGTAATAATACAAAACCTTTTCATTGTGTGCCTGGAGGTTCACAATTAAGAGATAGGCTCTTTATTTAAAGTCATTTATATTTCGATGTATATTAAACTATGATTGATATTGTAACTAAATGTATGTTTTTTACATTTTTAAATAAACTACTTGCCCAGTCCAGATTAGAAACGTGCACTTTATACAAAAGTATTTGTCATACGAAATAGTAGTGTTTGTAATATTTATTTTATTAATTTACTCTTTTACTGTATTATTATTGAATCTACGCCAAATTTCATACGGACCTCCATGTGCATAATTTTCGTAAAAAGTTTGTGTTTACATAATAATATATTAGATTTACCTATATCATACATATTATTAACAGGAAGCATTCAGAGATGAGCAAGCCGCGGAAACTAGAGCACAATTGGCAAAGATAGGGCAAGCAGCCGTAGCTGAACCTAACGCTATGGAGAAATGCTTAACTGCGCTTAACGTTGAAGGCAGTTCAACACCGCCTAGATCTTCGACACCTCCTATGACCACTGATCGCATTTCTTACGATGATAGTTTACGTGCTATAAGAATAAGGTAACATTTGGTCATTATATTAGGTAGTATAGAGTATAAATAAATGAAGAGGTAGAAATTCATAATGGAAAAAAATAGTATTCACAATTGTTGGTACATCGTGGCGCAGCGACAGCATCTAACTGTAATATCGATTGGATGTCGATTCGATTCCCACTCGATGGAATGATCATAATTTAATTATTTTCATTTCCTCACTCTGGTGGCCAAGTCAAAGCGCGGATTTAAGGTCCGCCACAACACGCAATGTCTCGAATTCGGGCGGAAAGCGGAGTACGAAGTGTCTTGACACTAGGTCCTCTCTGACTACACTGCTATAAGGGAAAAACATGAAGCTGAAATAAAAAGTTCAAGCGAACATTTCGTCTTCCTCGCCAATTATATAGTAATGTGTTAAGTGGGGCGCTTTTCTTTTCCTATTTTTTGTCACTATCTTACTCTGATACTGATCCTTTGATACGTGAAAATTGAGATAGGTAGTTAGGAACAGCTTCAGTCTTTTCAAAGTGAAGGAAAAAACTCAGCAGTGTTTGTGCGCTCTTGTAATTGCAATCAGAAGCTTTTAACATCGGACAATTGCTCCACTTGTTTTGTTTACTATTTTTTATATATTTTTCTATAGTAAGCCAATATGTGAGACTGTAACGCCACTAAAAGGGATACTTAAGTCGAGTGCGGCTCGCGATGACCACCAGAAAGTAGTCTGCTTCAGCGGACCAGCAGTAGATGAAACTAAGCAGCAAGCGCATCTTCCGACAGAGCAAACACACTTCAACGACGACGAAAACTTTTGCGATACATATAAGGATTCAGTGAGTGTTAAAATCAAGTAAATTTTACACGCTTTTATGCAAGAGAAGGCAAGGCTATTTTATCTACTTCTTGCTTTCCGATTTTCTTAAAAATTTACTCGCGTTGGATCCAATAACCATGCAATATTTACATTAATGGCATGCACCTGATGTACTTGCCAGTACGACCAAGGTGACAGATAATTTTAAGCGTGTTCCTTTTAGTTTATTTTTAAAGCTAATACAAACAAAAATAATTGGGTAAATATTTTTATAAAAAATTTATATTTTTAATGCAATTAACGATTTATTTACAATGTTCATATTAGGTACAATTTTAATTATCCAGTAAATAAAGGTACTCAAGTTCTATTCTCAATTAATAATATTTCACTACTTGTTTAACTAAATTCAACAGGCTGCCTATAAAAGGATAAATAAAACCGTTTCTCTTGGTAATTTCTTGGTATATATTTCGATTAGGATTCAAAAGAACGCGCCGAGCGTCGAGCTCGAGGCGTATGTGCTTACGATCTCATCCCAAGTAAGCAAGAGCAAAATCCGGGTGACGAAGGTTATGTAAAGCGCAAGCTGCCAGGATACCTCGGGACTTATGACGTGGATTGTAAAAAGGTACTTACTTAGAAAACCAGTGATAAATAGTAACTTAAATATATTAGCTTTCTACTTTTATTACTTTAGCGTATTAAAAATGAACTTTATTATCATATATACATTTTATCCTTTCAATTCAGGTTCCGGAATATATGCGTCTCCAGCCCGGCGACTATGACAAAGTAAAGGAGTTTCGACGAGATGTCCCAACGATTTCTCCTGCAGCAGCGCGTCTAACCGACTACCCTCAAGAGCCGGCGCCACCTGTAGAAACCTGCGTAATTCCTCCAAAACCTTTAGGACCCTGTGAAAAGAAAAAAGAAGATGTTTCCTTTGCGTGTCCTCATACAGTACCGGAACCTCAATGCTGAATTTTTTGTATATTTGTTGTGTGATCACAAAATATGTATTAGTATTTGAATAATAAATTAGTCAAATATAACGTTTTTTTTATTGACTGCAGTATATATCTTTTGTTATAAGTCTCGTGTCCTCGTGAAATAAAGAACAAAATGCAATATTATTATCTTAAATATATTAAATATTTTTTTTACATTTCGTAGATATACTACGGAGTAAGATGTTTCATTACTATTATTATATAAATAACTTTTTAACTGCTTTATCTTTTTCTGTAGTACCGCAGTGTAGCAATATTGAGTTTCATACAAAACACTATGTCCCCATGGACTGTAACTCAAGAGAGAGAGTAAAGCAGAGTTTCCAAAATATCTCTTAAATATAATCAAACCAATGCAGCTTTTATTAAAAATGTAAAATACGACTAATTTGCCAAGTGATAATAAAGTGGATTTATTAAAATGTATATGCATTAACAACAATCTTCATCTTCGTTCACACTCAATGTAGTACCTTAAAATTTAATTGTGTTTGATTTATGTATCGGAATTCTTAAATAAAAGTAGCCTAAATTACTCCTTATTTACTTTCCTCTATAGCTATCTATAGCTAGTAAAAGTACAGTGAAAATCGGTCTAGCCGTTCCAGAAATTAGCCGGAACAAATATACAGACAGACACAAAATTTATAAAAAATGTTATGTTATACATTTAATTTAATTGATAAATAGCGGTTATTTTAATATTACAAAACAGACACTCCAATTTTATTTATTTGTATACATTTCGAATTCAGATACACCTTCTGAATTTCGATACTTAACCACAAATCAGTACACCTTAGATCCCTGAAGCGGATAGTAAAATCTATTTTTACTATTATAAAATGATCTAAATCTTCAAATGTTACAAATTACTTATGAATTTATCACAAAAAAATTCTAAGCATTGTTTCATTTCATATGGTAATTTGTGGTCGCATTTCTCATCTCTTGACTTATTTCTCATCCTCTAAAAGATACTGTTATATGTAATGCCTTCTGACATAATATTGACATCTAGATCAACTAATAAAAAACTTATTAACTTAAAAACAATATTGTTTGGTGTTTTTGTAAATTATTTATGTTTTTAACTTCTATATATATTAGGTTATATTTAATTGCGATCAACATTTAATACCTAATAAATTTAAACGACCCATTTACTATTATATATTTACTTCTGTCAAATAACTAACTTTAACAAAAACATTATATAGGCCATCGTGGCGCAGTGAGACAGCGTCTGCCTGCAAACGCGATTGATTGTGGGTTCGACCCCCACTCGGAGGAATTATATTTAAACTATTTCCATTTCTTCGCTCGCTGGTATAAGACAAAGCTAGGCGTTGTGTTTCGTCACTTAACACGAAAAATCGGGCGGAAAGTGGAGCACGGATTGTTTTGACATTAGGTTCTCTCTGACTACCCTGCTATGCGGGAAAAAAATTTGTGAGGGTTCTAACAATTAGATTAATACTTAGACAATATAAGTGTAAAGGTAAATATGTAAATATTTTTGAACAAAACCCATGTACTTTAAACCCCAGCTATTAATCGGAAAATCGTAAATGACCTCTAAATATTTAGTTTCTAAATAACAAAAGTACCTATGTGTCCAAAGAATTCATTATGAACAAAAAACAAAATAATACCCATATACTGTGAACGTAAATACAATTTTTGTTATTCGTACAAGTATAATAAGCCACGTATAATATTATTTGATAGTCATCTTAACAATTTTTATTGTGCGTTGACAAAGGTATTTTTAAACATATTAAATGAGACTTCGAATTAAGAGCCGTTTTACTTAATAATTATTTTGTCAGCTGAAATAAAAAGGTAGCCAGTTAGAACTTAGTGTCTAGTCTTAGAAATCTGAAATCAAGACATTGCGTGTCGAGTGACGGAACTCAACGCCGCGCTTTATCTTAAGTGCTTACCAGAACGCAGAAATAAAAATATTTTAAATATAATCATTCTCCCGATTGGGTATCGTATAAACAACCAATCACGTTCACAGACAGACGCCGCTGACCTACTGAGCCACAATGGCCTCAATGTTTATTTAATATTACCTATTTTATTACTAATACCTACAATAAATTTTCCACAAATGGCTAACTTTATTATAACATATAATAAAACTAAAGACATGACAATAACAATATATTTAATATATTCCTTTCAAAATGCGTACATATACTTAAAGCTATTGTTCCTGGTAACATAAAGGTGCCAGCCATTAATAGATCTATTAATGGTTATATTCCATTGTAAAAATATATATTTATACAAAATATACGATAACTAGTACAATTATAGCCAAAGTGACAAACATGCCGCCGAACAAAACATATTTGTCCTGGGATACCCTCCGCTCGATTAGTGATATGGTGGCATTGGAGAGACCAAGTGTGTTTGCCAGGTCTATCAGCCTTCTGTGAGCACCTTTCAAAGTGTCGCGATTATATCGCAGTGTGTCCAATATGTTAGAGCCTAGAACAAATATTTTTATAAGACATTACATGAAAAAATCCTAGCTCGTCAGAAAATTATATAATAATGAACATAAGGTGATTTGTTCTAAATAAATTCTAGTATTTATTTCTTGTCACTATAATTATTACATGTATAAAAAGGAATATTTTAACTAGAAACACAAACACAAAAAGCTTCAAAACCAGAAAAAAGTAAATAAAAATTAGTTATTTAAAATATATATTTTTATATTTTTTCATACAAACATCTTTTAATTTGAAAATGTACATTTACTACGTAACTTATTACAATTCGTATTTCAATGCTATGATTTTCAAGTAAATTCATTAATATAATTCTAAAACTCATTTAATTGAAATTAAAAGGTATGATTTATCTTAATTTGGCTGATATCTACTGAACGCCGCAACTAGTTTACCGGCGTGAACACAGAATAATTAGGTATTTGTCTCTTGATTCTTGTTTAGAACGTGTGTGGTGCTGAGCATACAATGCGCGCAGATTTCACGTGAAGCTTGATTTTATAAAATATGCGAGTAAATCAAAGACTTTCGATCACTCGTGCTGTGGACAAATATCTATAATAAAGTTATAGTTACAAGTGAGGAGTCTATTACAGTGTCGTAAATAGTGACAAATCAACAATGTGGTAAGTTTCTTTTATTTACGTACCTTAGTAGTTTTATCACGAATAAAGTTTATTTCAACATTAAATATTGTTAAATAAACACAGTGAAATGCCGTAAAGTTGATAATCTATAGCTTTAATAAAGTATTTGTTTTGTTACACATTATATGACATGTATGTCTCAGTACATTCACCACCGCTTGAAGTACAGCTTTGACGACTACTGAACAATTTAAATGATCCTCGCAATGACCTATGTATTTATACATATATTAATACATAATTATCTTAGTAGTACAATAAGCATATTTCTATGAAAACGTATAAGTAAGTACTGAACGCAAAAAAAAATTTGAATCCATATAAATTGGAACGCAGTGGGATACGAACCTGCGCGTGTTGGAAGCCGTCCAAGCGCTCTGCTGCATTCGAACGTGAACGAAAAAATTGTTTATCAATTTCCTAAATGCGTGTATAACACTTTAAAACGTTAGCACTACAATATACATACCACATGTTTAGATATCGTAACTGTTCGATCCTCACGAGTATTATAGATATATTTTGGTGTCAATGCTAACCAAACTCGTTTATGTATAAATCGATAAAATAAAATATAGCGGTTTTGATACCATTAAGATGAATCATTATTATAATCAAAAGCTTTATAAAAATAGTTCATCTCATTTAAACATATATTAGAAATATTAGCAATGTATTTAATCAAAAATTATATTGAAAACGTATAAAAACTTGAACGCAGCGGGATTTGAACCCGCGCCTCTTGAAAACCGTTCAAGGCGCGGGTTCAAATTCCGCTGCGTTCAAATTTTTCTACGTTTTTCTAAATATGTCTTTTTCAATTTCCTTAGTGTGCGAATAACACTTTAAAAAATGTTAAAAAATATATATATATTGTTTTACTGTTACTTACTGAACTCTTTTATAGATACGTTTCTAAAATCTGTCTTTATTCATAATCACAATTAATTGAATATTATTATTTATATGTACCACTAGTTAGTTGGTGCTGCTAAAACAGTGTTGTAGCATTTCACTTTTTCAATATAAAGAACTCTGTTATAGTAGGTAAAGCATAAAGTATTCATATTCAAATGTCCGGTTCGTATTTCGTATATAATCCCATGGCCTATAACGGCAAGAAAAGCACTGCGTTTTATAAAGGCAAGAACACCACTGCGAAACCTAGTATATAATAAAATTTGTAATTCTTAGAAGGATTATGTGAAAAGTAAATTATAATATACAATTTTTTATTTTATTTTATTTGACTTTGCTTTTAAGATATTGCAAGTAGGACTTCATTATCATTTCATATATATATATATATAATTATATATTATAATTAGTGTTGTAGAATATAAAAATATATATTTTTGAACTTTATTTATTTCTATTTTTTGTTACTTTTATCAAGCACGCTATATTATAATTATTAATCAACATAAAATAAATGAACAAATTGCGGCAATGATTAATGATAATTACCGTTAATTATTAATACGTCGCCTTTATATAGGATTGCAAAACTATAATTAATGTAAGCTTTAAAATAGATGCTTACATAACCTACAATAAAATAATCACTATTTCTTTTTATAATATACTCTTTATGGATGCGCATACGCATGCCGTTTGTACGGAATTTATAATCTATGCTATAAAATGTAAAAAGCCGTTATTTGTCGTTCCCTTCCGTTTCCGGAAATCATTTTAGTGCTCCCCAAGAACCTACACGCAAAATAACACCATTTCTAAGTTCAGTGGTTTCACTTGAACGTTATCCGTTAGTCACTCAGTGAGTAACGACAGAGGTTTTATATATAGTCATAGAAATGGTATTCAATCATTTTATAAGTACAAAAAGTATTAAATGGGATGATGTTTAAAAAAGGTAATTTGAAAGCATAACAAACCTATACATACACTGATTTATATTAAACATAATTTGGCGCGAATCTATGAAGGACGGTAACTAACTATAAACAAACAGGTTGGAATGTTTCACTGTAAGGTCAATAGATATTTTACCTCTACCTCTATGCTTGGAATTAGTGAAACTGATACGTATATCACAAACTATATGTTTCATTTTATAATAACTAAGCTTCTCCTATAACGTTTGATTTAATGTATTTTTATCGTTATAAACTTTTTCATTTTTATTTAATACTAGCGACTTCGCCCGCATCAAATATATGTAGTTGTTTCGTATTTACGGCGGCTTTTTCACAATAAAATTCTTCGAAAAAAAATGTGATTTTTTATTACTTTATAAGGTATTTATTTACTTATATACATTTTATTAGCTAATCGATCACATCTAGAAGATGTTTTTTTTTTAATTACGTTTTATTTACTACTACTGGGTGTGTGTAAAACAATTATATGTTAACACACCCAGAAATAATTGGTTATTACCTGGCGAGGTACTCCGACTGAGGGCCAAAAAGATGGCTCCGGACGAGATGGTATTCCAGAGAGAGTTTTAAGTGTCGCCCTGGAATACTTACGCGACAATCTTCGGAAACTTCTTGACCAGTGTCGACGAGCTGGACAGTTCCCGAAGATCTGGAAGAAGAGAGGCCTACTGCCTACTGCGCAAGGAGGTTCGTTCTCTGGATGTTCTCGTTTTTGAAAAGATCCCACCCGTTTTAATAAGCACCTAGAGGAAGTAGGTTCGGGTCTTTCAGAGACTCAGTTCGGGTTCAGGGCTCGTCGGTCTACCATCTACGCCCAGAATGTATAAAAATAAAAATAAGTAATAATAATAATTTCGCGTTTCATGTATCACCCTTTTTTTAAAATTACCCTTTTAAATTCGAAATAACCCTACCAAGAAATCAATAAAAAATAATCTACATAATCTACCCAAATACGCGAAGACAACCAAACAAAAATGTGAATTAATAACAAATACAAAATAATCACATAAACATTTGTAACCGCTTCGCTCTTCGCTCTCGGCAAAAACGACCTAGTAACACATCGTTTCACAACCATCGCGTTTACTGTCAGACGTATCCCACGATGGCCGCAAAGTCTATTTTTTTTTATTTCTAAACGAAAGCTGCCCACCATACTGAACAACTTCTACTGATGAAGCATTGACTTGTTTCTTATAGTTTAGCTGATCTATCATGGTCCTTTTTCAGATTTTCCAGATCTTTAATGGTTATAAGACAATGGAAAATGCCTATCACGTTGAACAGCTTTTGGAATTTTGGCATTTGCTATTTTCTATCTATATAGACTATCAAGGTTCTTCATCAGCTGTTTGTATCTTGAATTTTTATATGTCACGGCAAATGCGCATCGCGCTGATCAATATTTTCTAAGGCGACAATTTCTTATTCTAAAGAATATAGTTTAACTGGGTTAGTTTAATAGTTTAATAGTTTAACTGGGCTTATAAAGCTTTTCATCAGATGTTTCAGATCTTTAATTGCTAGTGTCAACGGATAATGTTCATCACTCTGAACAACTTGTATTAATGTTCCATTTCCTTATAGTTCAGCAGGTCAATTATGGTTCTACATCAGGTGTTCCACTCTTCGAAATCAATTATACCCTAAGTCCTGCTCAGGTTTAAATACTATACAACAAAAAAAGTGTCATACAAACCGGTCTAGTAACTACAAAGATGTGAACGTACAGACGTCAAAAATTTTAAAAATCATAGGCTATTCTGTTACTGTTTGTTACACATCCCCCTAAATTGCTTTTTCGTAAATACATTCAATGTACAGACAAACTTTTTTACTGTTTTATTACAGTATTTATTATAGATAGAGATAAATAAAATGAACGGAACGATATTCCACACATTTAGTATTAGACCTTGACAGAGCGTAGATATAATCACGCAGTATAAATATAGCCATAATGAGATAATCATTCGTAACTACCAATAGACATCCATCTTGGGTGGAGGAAACAAACAGCTTCCTCATCAAAACATTTCAAAGTTAAACGACTAAATGGGCAAAACAAAATTTCATTCAATAATACGTATGTATTATTACCAAAAACGAATAAAACAAGATTGACAAAAATCGTCTAAAAATGTATATGCATCATTAGATGCTTTTTATAAAGAATATAAAATATTATATTTGCACACTTGAGATATCACATCTCAGGTGTGAAAATATGGAATATTTTTAGAAAATGTATAAAAATGTAAATTTAGCGGGTTCCAAGCCCGCGTCTCTTCGAAACTGTTCAAGCGCTCTGACCGCTAACTCATACGTTCACGTACGAAACGTACGGCGCGGATACAAAAATAATTATAGACCTGTAACATGTTATAGAATCCAAAATGTAACAAAGATAATTTTATAATTCCTATTTCAAGTCGAAAATGTTGACTCTTTTTATTTTCTTTAACGAGGCATATGACCTTAGGACGAAGAATCGCACCCGGATTATGATCTGCAGCCGTACAAGATACTATCTAAAATCTGTGATTTTTACTTATTACAAATATATTGTTCACTCTCCAATGATATAAAGATATTACTGGTTATATGGCGAAATCATATTCCACTTTGTGTTAAAACGAATAAAATGAGAAAAGCATTTTGAAATATAAACATTCCTTCGAAGTGGTGTAGCAGTAAAAGACAGCCAAATACTTTAAATGATTATAATTTTATGTTTAGAGTATTTAATCAAGTAATTTAATATAATGATAGCTACCGCAATAAATATCATGCATCAAATCCCCAAAGTATACTTTAAATATTGCTTGTCCATTTAACATGCCCCTTAATATTAATAGACTGAGATCATCAAATTTTTATACATATTTCAGGGAAAACGTTGAACTGTCATTTAAGTAAATTATGTGAACAAAAATGTGTGTATTTTTTTATAACACATTAAAAATAAAATAAATATTATATAACTAATAACATAAATATTACACACAATACTATGTGTTTGACATAAACTATTGGGTTACAACAAACATGTTGCTTCTTTTAAGGCATTTATTGGCAACGGCACCTAAGTATAAATGATTTGGCCTTCAAACAGTAGTTTTTTCCATATATTCTAATAGAAAACTATTATTTCCATCTACATATATATTTAAGAATAATATTTTTTTATAAAAAATATTTTCCCACTCTAATTTCGTCTAACACTTATTTCTGTTAGGCAGTAGGTACAATATCTGCCAATATGGTGCTTATGAGTGTCACTGCCTCCAATCATGTTGTCTAACCACATAGTAGGAGCTAGTCAAACTTTAAAAGTCTTATATTTACATTTGAGTATCACATTCTTACCAAGAATTTTTCTTCTTAAAATTTTCTGCAAAAATATTTAAATCAAGGATTCTAAAACGGTATTTTGTAACAAAATACTATATATAAATAATTATAATCCAATTTTGCTCATAGTATAATTAAAAAATTTATATTATTAAACACTGCAATATTTAAGACAAAATTGAATTTACTTAAAATTTTGCCACATATGATCTTCTTATATAAGAAATTATGATATTCTCAATTCATCATAATTTTTGTTCAGTCATAATTATTTTCCAAGCATGCAAGTATAAAGTTTTGTATAAAATCATAATTTTGTACTTGATAAAAATTATTTGATATTGATGAGTTGAATATTGTTTCTATTTATAAAAAGAAGGTAGAAAGTTAAGATAGTTAAATTTTAAATTGGTGTCATTCAATTTAGGAAAATAAAGCATTCAATGTTTTGCATCTACATGTACTTTTAAGGATTAAATGTTAATTTAAATAACATTTATATAAATATAGTATTATTGTACAAAAAATATCTACATCACAATTCACCATTTTGTATTTAATTTTTTTTTATGTATCCAAGCCTACCTCAATTGATAACAACAAATGTATTTACTAATTTTAACTCTCTAATAGTCTTAAAGCAATTGTGTGTCAGCTATAAAGATATTGCTTTTTAGATTACATTTGTTCATAGAATACTGCATCTTATAAAAAAAAACAAGAAATGGTGTCATATTCTTATAATAATAAATATATTTAAATGTAATACTCAACCTGTATGAATCATTTCATCAACATTACGATGGGAGTTTTGCAATGAATTTTGCTCCTGAGCTAAATAGTCAACAGTGATTGCAGTATGATCATGACCAAATCGTCTATTCAACAACTGCTCTCTTTCCTCCTTCTCTTGTTCTCGTCTAAGTCTTTTACTCCTGGCATTGCTTAAAGATGCCTGAAATATAATAAATTAGGTTTATAATATCAATCAAAATATTTGTTAAGTATTTGAATTAAAGTTTCTGGTACATATTGAAATATTAATTTTTAATAACATTAAATGTCAATTATATTTTTGATGAATATATACCTGTATATGTCGGTTGTCATATTTGAGTTGATCAACCCTCATTTTAGCCATAGGCCTCTGATTGATAGAGGTTTTAAATACTAAAACATCTAGCCGTTCACAGTTCCTACAACACAAACAATAACAAATTTAAATGAAAGGGTAACATAATTTACATTAGCTAAGTAAAATAAACATTTTAGTTGAACAAACAGTTTATATTTTAATGTCAATTTCAAACAGTAAAATTTTATTCAATTTTTTTACATTTTATGACCTCAGTTCTTTTGTAAACATTCTAAAGAGAAACTTACGCACTAATAGCATTAATTTTTGCTTGAATTGCTTCTTCTAATCTTTCACCATCTGGATCATTATCTAATTTATGGAACAAATTCGAAGTTTCCTGTAATAACTGGTTTGTTTGATGATATAAAGTCTCCATTTTCTGTATATAATTTAATAAATATTACCATAACCTCAATAAAACTTTAGAAATAAATATAATTATAAAATTTAACATCAAACAAATATAACATAAAACTTATTAAATTTTTTTTTCCCCAACAGATGTCAATCAAACGCAGCCGTAATGTTTATCATATTAGTTCAGGTTTATCAACTGTCAAATGTCATTTAAGACGTTAGTCACTTTGACGTGGCAACCGCAAATGGCAATTAGAAAAAAATACCATAGGGACAATATTTGTATATATAGAATTTTTATTATTTTCATATAAAACCATGAAAAATGCAGAAATAAAAAAAAAATAATTAACCTGTTGCAAAAAAGTATTAACATTGTTTATATTTGTTGTATGATGTGATTTTACTAATCTACATCAGTGGTATTCTGTATCATTTTACTTGACAGATGACAGTCTGCAGTCAGTAAGCTGACTCTGTAGTCAGTAAGTTGATTCATCTGTGAAATGGTGATGGTCTAAAGCGAGTAGAGATATGCTAAACGTATCTCTTGGGCCTTACAAGTGAAAATTTGAAAATAAGAGCGTATAATTAACAGCAAAATGGGTGACGCGTGTCAAGCGTGTCTCACGAGAGTGCCTCATGCAACTTTAGTAGCAACAATAATGTGTTGTTTGGGCGTGGGAGTATTTTGTGGTACTATGTATCGTGGATCTGAGCTTTCAATAATGATGTTTGATGAAGTGTTTCGCTTTCGATTGATGTGGATTGATGCTCTCCAAATGATTTTCATAGTGGGCAGTGCTTGTATGGCAGCGTTAGGTTTTATGCTGCTTTGTCTAGGTTGCCTCACAACAGGTGCAACTAGACAGAAAGTTTACAGGGCATGGAGGGCTCGAGTTGGCGGACGAATATCTTGCACGGTCTTTATGATTATAACTTACATATTAACATTTGTATGGTTAATTATTTTAGGTTTTCTGGCTATAACCACATTTTTATTTACTATATTTTGGAAACTTTGTTCAAAACCGAAAAATCCATCGACCTGTATCGATTTCACACAATTTGACTTTATGTTTCCATCGTCTGTAAGACAAGAAGACATGAAGATATGTGAAGCTCATAAAATAAAATTATTCTGTAAAGACTATGTTGAAAAAGCAGAATTTATGTTTATTTTGGCCATGGTCTCATGTCTTCTCGTACTATTGAGTCTTGTGCATTATTTGATGTGTTTATCGGCCAACTATGCACATATCAGAGATCATGAAAAATTCCAGGAATTGCAGGAGCTCCAGTATTTGACTAATCCCGATCTCCATGCTTCTAAGGATAGATTCTAGTATATGGCCCGTGCGCCTCTGCTGCGCTCACTTGAAGCCACTACTAAAATGTGACAAAGCAGAAAAAAATAAACTGTTACAAATATTTGTGTTCACAGATTACAAGTAATGTCAAAAGACTGACAAGTAGATGTTTTAAATTTAGAAAAAAACTAAAATTTACATATCCATCATCCACCACTATATTTATTAGTTTTTGTATAATGTAACATTCCTTTAACCTTAATTATAATTTAAATTTTAAAATTATTTTAAATATGCCACAGGGAAGAAATGTTTAACATGAAAAATTGATTATTTAATGCTAAAGCATTGCAATGTTGATTTGTTATTTTCTAACAACTTTTTCATTTGTTATTGTTATGTTAATAATTAGCAAATGTTGATTTAGGTCTGAAAGTAGGCAGAATCTAAAACACTCTAATTATAGTCCTTTATTTAAAAAATGAAAATTGTTCAATATGCAGTACAATAATTGTAACTTAAGTCAGCACAATTTATAGCACATAGTTATAAGAAGTAATTAAGAGAATATTTGTTTACTATGTTTAAGTTAGGTGTACTAGATTAAATTATGTAGCTATGTTGTTTGTGAACTTCAAGATAGCTATTACAGCATATCTTATAAATCATAATTTATATACTTGTAAGATGTCAGTGGACATTTTGTTGTAAAATATTTGATAGAATATTTACAAAATTATTAGCTTTTCTATAATAAGATATAAACTTATGATGATTGTGCTCATTACTTTTATTTTAAAGCCACAGAAAAGTATTAAACTGTTTCTCAAAACTTGTGTAAGTGGAAGAAATATGACAATTGTTATAAACCAAATAAATAACAGAAAATATACTAAAATTAGGTAATAATTTTGGCAAATTGTACTACAAACTACAGTAACTAATGTTTCAAAAATTCTATTTTTTTTACATATTAGTTACTGTAGTTTGACAGTAATTGTATCAACAAAATTGAAATACCAGTACTTTATAGAAATGTATAATTTTAGAAAATTATATACAAATATAAAACTTTATATATAACACTAACTGTCATCAGTTTATAAGCAGTATATACCTAAGCATTTAATTGTTTTACATAAATGACTTTTGTAAAAGTTTAGTAAAAAATATTGAAACTATAATAGTGACACACACACAATAGTATTAAATTCTATTAAGATTTTTATATTTATATCCAGTATTTTAGAACTTAGTATAATTATTCTTGCTTATATTTTTGTAGCTATTGCAAATAGTGTAAGTTTTATAACAGTAAAAGTTTCTGTTTTTACATAGTTTTTTAATTCTATTTCATTTTAAAATTTAAATTTAATATTGATTATATTTATGGAAGGAAGAATAGAAACTGCAGTTAAAAGTACAAATACAATCCTACGTCATTTTTTGTGTATAACGTAAATAGGTCGCTCGTTTCCAACTCGGCCAAGTCCTCGTCAACTCATTCATGCAAGGGCCAATCCTTAATAGAGCTCATTAAAATTACAAGTTTATAATGGCTGTTTCCTCTACTTGAACTTTTACCTTTAAATTCTAGCTGCAGTATACTATTTAATTTTTACTGGTTTTATATACCTAATTATATTTTTAGTACGTAAGGAATCTACTTGCCAAATTTCGTCTTTCTACGTCCAGTCTGTTGTCTGTTAGTAACAAGAGTTAAACATATCTATACCGATTAATACAATCATAATTGAAAAAAAGCATCTACTTTTTTCCAATATCAGGCTAGTCGGATAGAGCAGAGTGTCTTAAAACATCCTGTTCTCCATTTTCGCCTGAAATCAAGACATTAGGTACTACCTCTTTATAGAATTTGAAAGTTGTATGAAAGATTTCACAGGACCTTAACAGTCTGGATGTGGATACAGCTTACTGTATCTTGGCTGTAGTTTGAAGAACCTTTAGAGAACAGAGGGTTTCGTCTGTGCTATGTAGACAAGAAACTACCAAAGACATAAAGAAAAATTATCACAATACAATTTTAAGTATGCAATTTAATACAGCAGCAACTTGCTTTAGATTACGTTGTTGTATACGTGGAGAAAATAATCCCAAGTTTGTTCTTGAAAGCATGTCTAAAATAGATATACCTATAATATAGTGTATTTCACAACTCGTCTTCAGTAGATACACAGCATTACTTGAAACAGCGCACATCTTGAGCGCATTCATCACCTTGAAATATTTGCTACCGATGTCTGGGACTCTTGTCCCGCCATTGATAGCCATTTTTTATATTTTTAATAATATTTTTTTTACCTTCACACTATCCTTAGCGGAGAAGTGAATAGTAATAAATATAGCATTAAATATATATACACCTACTATTAAAACACTATTATTCGTATATTTAAATATTATTTAGTGTAATAAAAGTAATATTTTATGTTAACATAATAATTTTATATCAATTATTAACCCTTTTTGCTTTTTACTTATTGAGCTGATTATCGCTAAAGTTAAGTTATAAGATTAAGCTTAATCTACATATAATAAAAATGTAACTGATCGCTGTCTGTACATGCAAGATATATTGAAAAAAAATATTATTTTTATTAATGTAATAGAACCCAAAAAAAATATTTGATTTTCTTTTCTGTTTGTTTGTGCACGTTAATATCAGAAACGGCTTAACCGATCTAAATGGTAAATTTCCCTTAACATTTTATTTAATTTCAATTGGTTTATAAATAAAAAACTTACAACCATTTAAGAAGAATTTGTGATTTAAGTGTGAACGCAGGCGGGCGAAGAAACTAAATAGTTTAGTCGTGTAGTTTACTTTGGCAAAGTCGCGAGCGGGTTGCTGGTAATCAATATGTTAATTATGATTTGTGTTTACAAATCTTTAATGTAAAATTTTATTTACTTACTCTAATGCCTAAAAAATACACTAGATTTCTATCTTAAAAAATTTACATATAACAAATTCTAAAAAACGGTTTCTACTGAAAACCTTGTTTCAGCAGGACGCAAATTTTAAATGAAACGACATTAAATACCACGTTCACATAATATTACCTTCATTTACATTTCTATAAAATATTAAATTTCAATTGTATTCTATATAATATTAATATATTATATAGTGATTTAACTATTGGTATTGAAAATATTCTAAGAGCAGTATATATTTTTTACATGAAAATAGTATTTGTAATAACGATTTATGCTCTGTGCGGCTGTAACGGCAGCCAGCCTCTGTCGATTAATGTAATGTAGATAATATATATTATCTGTAACTTAAAGTCGGAAGCTGTCACTTGGAACAGAATGTAATATTATTGTTAATTGTATGCAGGTACATAGTTTATACTGGTTACGTATATGCCTAAGAAATAGTTTTTACTTGTTAATTAGTCTATAATAACAAGCATTTAAAATCAAACATTGAATTTCTAAATAACTCATTCATTCTCCAATTGAAGTGACAAAATACGATTATAATTATTGGTGTTACATAGTGAAAGTGAATAAAAGAAGCAAAAATATCTACAATCAAAATGGGTGGTGCGTGCCGAACCTGTCTTACTAGGGTGCCCCATGCCACACTTATATCCACAATTATGTGCTGTTTGGGTGTGGGAGTATTTTGTGGTACCATGTATCGTGGATCTGCTCTTTCAATCTTAATGTTTGATGAAGTATTTCAATTTCGGTTGATGTGGATAGATGCTCTTCAAATGATTTTTATAGTAGGAGGTGGTTGTATGGCGGCATTAGGATTTATCTTACTATGTTTAGGGTGTCTCACGACAGGTGCTACTAGAAAAAAGGTTTACAGGGCTTGGAAGGCTAGAGTTTGCGGACGGATATCATGCGCAATATTTATGATTATAACTTACATTTTAACATTTATATGGCTAACCCTTCTAGTGTGTTTAGTTATAATAACATTTTTATTTACTATATTTTGGAACCTATGCTCAAAACCAAAAAATATTGAAGCATCAACTTGTATTGATTTTACCCAATTTGATTTTATGTTTCCATCTTCTGTAAGACAGGAAGACATGAACATATGTGAAGTTCATAAAATAAAGCTTTTCTGTAAAGACTATGTTGAAAAAGCTGAATTTATGTTTATTTTGGCCATGGTGTCATGTGTTCTTGTAATATTAAGTCTTGTGCATTATTTGATGTGTTTATCAGCTAATTATGCACATATTCGTGATCATGGAAAAATTCAAGAACTACATGAGCTTCAATATTTAACCAATCCTAATCTTCATGCACCAAAGGATAGATTCTAGAATTGCTAATAATGTTATTTGTGGTGACAATGTGCTTACTTAAAGCCTTTTATAAAAACAAAGACAAATGTAACAATATCACATTTTTAAAAAACTTGAAAATTTGAATGCAATTAATTGTGTTTAAACCTGCACCTCTTGGAAATTGTACATGAAATCTGGTTGGAAGGAATCAAAATTGGGTTTGAATCAAAGTACGCTCAAATCTTTATATTTTTGTAAAAATTATTTCAAATTCCTAAGTGGGTAAATAGCACTTTAAAATATTAAAAATGTAACAATATCTTTAGTATGTTCATAGTATTTTATAATATCATAAGACTGACAGTTCAATCAATAATTTTTGTATGACATACCTTTTAGTTTAAATATAAATTACATTGTTATATAAGGTTGACTATTGAAAATAATCATTTATATATAATTAAAACATTCCAAATGTTAAGTATTTATAAATTGCATTATAATGTTTGTTTTGATTCATTAGATGATTTTGCTTTTTGTTATCTTAATCTGTTAATATTAATCTTTATTTTGCACATTTTCCATTTCTTTGTTTTAATATGGCTCTATATGTATATTAGTACAAATTTTAATTAGACATTGTTTAACTAAATCACACTAAGAAGTGTTAATTTATATTATTAGTTGTAAATGTTTGTGAATTAATGTTCCATAATTAGTACAATCATCATATTTTAATATATCACAGTTGACATAAAATAATAAGTAAATAGGTGACTTAATTGATAACTGCATCAATGGAAACTAAACATTTGAATTTAATTTTTCTTATAGATATAGATCTTAATACATGTGAGTATCTTTAAGATTATAATAGCCGCCTAGCTTAGCAAACAAATTAAAATTAGACCATTAATGGTCAATTATATATTAAGGAATAGTTGATATTTATATAAGTTAAATTTTTGTTATATATCTATAAATATTGACATGTTTACATGAAGAATCTAAAAAAATAATAAAAAATTAAAGCATTTAGTAATTTAATTTTTATATAATTTTGGTGTACAAAAAATATTTGTGTATCATGCTATTTTGGCAAAATAATATTAGGAAGATGACAATAACTTTTTACAACAGATATCTATCTAGATGAGTTGTTAATTTAAATTAACTTGTTTTGTAAAATGTAGGCTCAATACAACAGTATTATATCTCTTGACAGTTTTGTTTTGTGTGACAGTGTGACATAAATTATACAATTTTTTGTATTAAATAGTTTTAATTAAGGTCTGTAAGGTACTTTTTTGTATTGAATATGTTGTTTAATTATAAGAAAAGACCACTTCGAAGCAAAATAAAGGTTATTTATTTTTGACTTGATTTGACATTTTTTTATAATTAATTTGTATACCATTTTATTGTATAGTCTTTTTCATCTCAGGAATAAATATTGAATTGTCTAATAAGTAACACTAGGTCTATTATTGCTCCGAGATTGAACTAATATCA
The DNA here is from genome assembly GCA_038994665.1 of Podotricha telesiphe. NCBI lineage: Eukaryota > Metazoa > Arthropoda > Insecta > Lepidoptera > Nymphalidae > Podotricha > Podotricha telesiphe. Next base: position 250,011 of record JAOYRR010000054.1, on the reverse strand, counting down.
TTTTTTAGTTTACAGTGTCAATAATTGAAAAACATTGTTCCGGTATATCAACAGGGTTCTCGTTTCAGGGTCCTTGGTCGCTTACACACTTTCCTTTACCGTATCAGTAGATTTATCACGATTTGGCATATTGGAGGGAAATAGAATAAAGATATTTGCGTTATATGTGAGTATTTATGTTTTCACCTACAGCGTTTCTATTCAATTAGTTCAGGAAACCATTACCATAACAACTAAATAATTAGTTTTTTTGTTCTCCATTTATCTTTTACGAGTACCTAACGTGTATCTTCTTAAAATCGTAATTTTTTTTGTTAAATCTGTTCATCCGTTTTAAAAAAAGTTACCAATTCATACATTTTTCACGCCTGAGCTTGTCCAAGTCAAGAAAAAGTTCCTTGGCAATGTTACGAGAAAGCTTCCGAATATTTTCTGGTCAGATCTATCTCTGCATTTGTATATGTAAAACGTCCACTGCCGGTTCAGAAAGCTCTCTTAATTCTCACAGTCATTTTTTAAAACTCACTATTATCATTCCACGATGCGTTTATATGAATATAGGTATGTAGCATTTTATAAAACAGTTTTCTGTATTTATAAAAATATACCTAGTCATGCCATGAAAAAGCCAAATTATACAATGATACCTAAATATGTAAACTAATTTTTAAAACTTATCATATGGACAAAATAAATAGTATTGTAAAACACTTTGTATAAAAAAGATTATTGTATTCTACTAGGGTTATTAATGCCAATTATTTTTTATATTACGTAAATATCAATGTAAGTAATATAAGTATTTCTATACAAATAAAGAAATGTTTTTATTACATTAAATGTTTATTTTATTTTGAATTTTATATATTTAATAAACACTTCCACAAGTATTCATGTTGTCAATGAAAAAAGTACATTTTTCGAAATGGGTTGCGCGATCCTCGTACAACTCGTTCGTTCAAGGGTTATCCTTAATGGAGCTTATTAAAATTGCAGCTATATAGTGGCACAGTTGACCCGATTTTAAATTTTATAATTAGTTTTTACCCGTACGACTTTAGCCTACGGGTAAATAAAATGATGAGACAGGACGGACGGTGAATAATTTTAAATATTACGTTTAAACAATGGAAACTCAACATTATGGAATTCGTATTTGAAATAAACAGACTATATTGCCTAGGTACAGATATTTTATTCGGACCAAGTGCACACGACATTAGATCTTCTCTAATAGGGTCACTTAGCTATGAATTATGATTAATCATCATTTTATTAATTTAGTGCTAGTGTGTAGTGCAACCTGTTAGTTGATTATATCATTTAAATTGGATATCGCTTCCCCTTTCTTCTCTGAATACAAATTTTCACCTTCTGACACTTTTGTTATATTTGAGCTGGTGCTATTTATTTTAGCCTCAAGTTTCTCTTTATTTAGTGATGAAGTGATCTTAATGTTTAGTTTTTCTACTTCTTTCTTTATCATGACATAATCGCTAAATATGTGCTATTTCTTCACTATGATAAAGTCTATATATATAGTAGTTTCTTGTTACACTATCGGAGCTTAGACAGGCCCACCTCCTTTGGGGCTTCTTTTAAAAAAACGAGTGCATTAAGAAGAGCCCTTGGGATTCTAGTAAGATTACCAGCATTGGCCCTCTTTGGTCCCTATCCCCCAACCCATTTAATTCGCATAACAACGCAGAAGTGAGCCTTTAAGGTGTTGTTGGCTTTGGCGATATTTTTGCAAGTGACTTCCGCCTCGTCGTCAAAGTATGTTGAGGCCGGTGCGTTTACCTACAGGTATTTATATTATTTTTAGGGTCTATCTGTTAGATAGCTTGAGTACAATATAAGCTGCCCTGTTCGACACACTACTGATTTATATAACATTAATTATGAGAGACTTGTGAACCAAAAAGCTTACTCCTCCCTGAAAGACTTGGTCACCTTCGCGGAAGTGGATCAAATCACGTGACTCCACGGTTATCGTGTCTGGGAAGGACTTTCTTCGGACTTCAGATAAACCTAGGATATGCCATTTGATGTGGCTTAGCACTACGCAAAGTGTTCGTCCAGTCTCATCGAGTGTCCATTGAACGTTGCCAAATAATGTCGTTTGTGGTTGCCTGCCATAACCCAGAGATTCTTAGCACCCCCTGACCCCCCTCCCGATACCGCGACTGCTACTGTGGTCGGGCTTAGCGTGTTGGCTAGCGCTGTTCATGGTAATGTTATAAGCAGATATGGCCAAATGCAATTCTAAGCCACACTCCACGGGTAATGACACTAAAATATTAGTGTAATCAAAACACTACCGATTTGGTGAGTGGCATGGGAGGTTCGTACTTCAGCCGCTAGCGATCCGTGTCACGCGTTATTCATTTTAGCGGTTTTTTCTATCTTGACCCAGTTCCCTTCTTGATCAGATTTTCTCAGTCTACCCTAACTATTGTAGAATAAATCTTATATGGTATAAGAGATATTAATCTACTGTTTTATGAAATTCTTTTTATCTTTAATAATAAATATTAATAAAGTAACTAATTTACTCTTAACGACAGTTAAAACTATAAAATAAAATATTTTTTTACTGAAAATAATGAATACCGTCAAAAAACATGCAATTTATATTTTATTGATGATTTAATATACTTATAACCACACTTGTGTTGGGTATTTTCACAAAGTCGTTGAACTTTACATTGCAGAAGCAACGGTTAACTGTGTGCTTAATAATATCCTCAAAGTGATGCATATAATACTTATAGAATATGATTTTCTTGTTTGTTTGTCTGTTATTAATTTAAAAGAAAAAAACATTGTCCCTTTCGATTATTTTTACTTTACATTTACAAATAGCGTACTGTTAACATAAAATTACTTAATAACAAAAATGAATTACGCCCCTAAAGTACGGAAACATAACCATTATTAAAATGATTCATTATTGTATGATGATTTGTAAACGATTATTATATTTATTAAAGTATAAGATAGATTTGTAATGTTACTTCTTAATTTGGCCGTATAGCGAATACCGAATATCCGGCTAAAGGTAGCCTATTCCAAAATATGTGCAAACTCGATGAAAATTCCACCTTTCTTGGTGAGTATTGTAAAACTTGTTTCATGGCATTATTTCGAAGTCAAACGAAAATATCCAGAAAAAAAACTTTTAGACTAAATACATTCATTGAAATATATAGAGTGAAATCGCTACACATAAGTTGCTATTCGGTCGAACTGAAAAAACTATACTAACTACTACTTTCATTTTTAAAACTGTATTTTTATTAATTCTTAGGTACTTTCTGCCTAACCTTGTATTTCCCATGTGTCAAAAATCAACATATAAATGTTTCTGGTAACATACACAGAGTCTGAATGATATATGAAATACACAGAAATGAAACTCAACTTTATATTTTTGTGTTAGTATAGGAAAATAACATTAACACATGATATTACAATTATAGTTTCAATGTCAAGGTTCTAAAATTACAATCCTTACTCTAAAAGGTTGAATCTTGACACAACTGTGAAAACGACAATGAATAAAAACATATGTTTACATAGTCGGCGTATTTTTCCACTCGATTGGCCATAGACATTTCCGAATAATGATCTAATTCATTTCTATTAAAATGTAACGAATTTAATTCAGTATGCAGTAAATATAGCGTGTCTCAGATCTCTCGTAGGCCAAATTTCGGTACTTTGTTTTGCCTTTAGAAGAAACTTTCTGTGATAATTGCGAAAAATTTAAATCTTTCTAACTATAGCATAACGATACTCACTGTAAAAAAAAAAGTGATAATACAACCCTTAATATTACGCAAGTGCTACTACGATAGCGAAGCAAAATTTAAAACATAGTTCTTTAAATGTGTATAACATTAACAAGTATTGCATTGCAATGTATCAATTTATAAAAGAAGGAAATCCTAAAAATCCGACACAAATTATTAAGTCAAGGCAAAATGAATGTTTAATATTGATATAGCTCTTTCTTTATCTATGTACTAGATGTTTTTTTAAATATTATTTTACAAATGTAAATATTATCATTCTCATTTAAATACACTTGCTTCCTTAAACTATAATTTAACTATTCTTTTATGATATAAATCGATGCGGATATTTTTTTCTAAGAACACAGTATGTATCTGTTGCTAGTAAAAAACGAACGGCTGAGCTTGTGAATAACATATTAGTAATTAAAAATACTTGTTCTTTGTACTAGTGGCCATTTAGTTTGATGTATATACTTTTAAAAATGGTTTTTTATTTGTTGACGTCTTTATCGCATATATGTAGATATAACTGAAATAATCAACATTTCTATACTATAAGAAAAGCAATCGTCGAAGTGGTGCAGTTGCTAAGTGTCTGACTGTAAATGGAGTGGATTTGAATGTATCTACATTATTAAAATTGGTTGGGTTCCGCAGCCGAATGGCTCTCACATTTGCTGCTCTCAGTCCACTTCTCTATATGTGGGAAAAACGTACATGAAAAAAAGATCAATACTTGTGTATATTACATAAACAAGGGTATGAATGTAGCTAAAAAAAAGTCGTTATTATAATTTGAAAATCCTACATCTCAGTCATTAACCAGCTAGCTGTATCTTACTTTTCGGACTCATTTTTTGTACCATAATTGAAACAAGTTATTCTCATGCCGGGCCAACAAGTTTTGCGCATCAATATTAATACCTATGTAAAAATTGGTATATAAATTTTATAATAACATATGATTTATATTTTTACAATATATAATTTACAAATATAATACATATATCTAAATGCATTTCTTTTATTTTGTAATGATGTTAATTTTATCTAATGATATTCTAGTTTTAAAGAATTATTCAGAATTAAATATGAATAAAAAGAAAGTATGTATAAAGTTATATATGTTGATATTGTAATCATTATGATATATGTGTATGTTACAGAATTTTTACATACATAACTGCTTACAGTTTTACACTAATTTTAATTATTATATTATATTATAATAGTATTATAATTTTTAAATGTAATATATTCTCGTGTATTGGGTCTGATATTAGTATATGTTGTAAAAATAATCAATTACACAATACTTAACAACCGTTTATCTTTTTTTTTATTACATTCATTGTCACGTAGGTTCAAATATTATGATAAATATACGTATATAAGAGTAACGAATGAACATGATAAATTATTCTTATATTAGGGCTAATTTAATTAACGGGAATTAACCAATTTAATATTAAAAGTATAGAGTGAACGTAGCTCATGAGTATCGATTAGATCCTTTGTTTTGAATTCACAATCATAATATTTTTTCTTTTTGTAACTTTTATTATGTGCAATTTCCATAAGGGAAAAAATTGCATAATTTGGGCAAATTTTTCCTTATCTCCTTGGTATATAATATACAATAACAAACACACAAAAATATAATTAAAAGAATATTGATGATGACGTTTGAATGGTAAATAATTTATACCATTACAATAGTATTTAAAGTCCGATTTACACTGTGAATGTCGTAGTAGAATGACGCGTAAATCTTTTATTTAGAACATTATTTATTTGTTTTGTGTTTCTTATGCGATATACTATGTGTTTTTATTAAAGGATATAAGTGTGTTATATAGTGAGGCAAAAAACCAAAATGTCAAGAACCATATGCTGGAATTCCCTAGATCGTGCTGCGAGTTCTCGCTAACTCAGTCATTTGTGTACCTCCGTATCGATCGTGTCCACCTGACAGAGGTATGTGCGTTCTCCTCTACTTGAACTTAAATCGATTTTTAATGTTCGATTTTACATTTTATTAATTAAAAGTTCATTATTACACAATTTGTTAATGATAATTTATTATATTTAGGTTAATAATTTACGAAAACACAAACATATTATAGAATTGAATTTATATAAAAAATTGTGACCGGGAAATCGAAATATATATATATATATATATACTATATGTGTGAAGTGATATAACGTATTTATTATTTATGTACCGCTGTTAGTGAAGAGATGTCCTTTGAATTAGAGAAAATGTTGTGTACACCAAAACGCTGCTAGAATCGCAGCCCCTGGAAGCCGCAAATGTAATGCTTGTAAACAAAATGAGGAAGTTAATGGAGTACCTCTATTAACGGACTTACGAAATACTATTGTATTAAATGATTGTGTTGAAATATATGGACAGACTGACTTTGACATTGTTTCACAACTTGTGGAAAATACAACAGAAAGAAAAACTGTAAATCAAAATAAAAATAAAATCGGCTCAATTTTAAATGATTCCAAAATTCTTACACTGAATTTAGCTGAATAAGTGAAACATATAAATATGTATTTAATTTAGCGAAAGAAAAAAAGTTATGTTAAACTTTTTGTTACAGACATAGCAACAAACATCTAATTAGTAAATTATCGTTCGTGAATAATTACGTAATACGTAAATTAAACCAGTCAGATAATGTCGTTAGTGACAGGTAAAGGTACCCACATTGATATAAAATTTACTTTGTGTTTATTTGATTGGTTTTTGTGTAAAAAAAATAAAATTTTCATATATTTTGTGATATGACTACTTATGGTTTTAAGCGAGAGTTGATTTCTATAAAAGATTAGTATAATATTTTCTCTTTTCTGTCTTATTAAATATGCCAAAAGTGTTTAACTTTTTGGATATAATATAATTTAATGTTTGTCTGATTTTTTTGTCCGATCTTGGCAAGTTTTGAGCATAACGCCTACATTTTAGAAATGCAATAACAGTAACTATACCGTAAGACAACTTTGCAATTCAAAATAATATACGTACACAATACATATGCGTTGAGCTTATACATATATTTGGTATAAAACCTTATATGCTTATTAAATAAAAAAGTTAACCCAAGCCCCCTACGATTAAGATAAACCAATTTGCTTACTTTATTTAAAGAAAATCTGTAACATATACATTTACAATATAAAGTTAGCAAATTATCTTTTCGTTGCTGGATTCATCTAACCTGTAACATTTTGCAAAATAGGCAGGTACTACATAGTAACGTACTCCATTCCATTCTAATCAATCTTTTAGTGATATAGCGAGTCAGTTAGTGGAATCCAACCTATATTTTAAGTTTGACTTTAATGTACAAGCTATACCCAACTGCACCATGAGTTTACCAATTATATACGAGTCTTAGAAATATGTAAATTTATAGAGTAGGTACATACATATATGAAATGTTTTAAAAACGAAGTAAAAAGATAAATTAAATAGACACCGTTTACCAAGAAAACAGGTAGGTTTAGGTATATAAATTTAAAAAAACTATTAGGAGCTGTTTTGTAAAGATCCTCTTAAAATTCATGAATCATTGAAATTAATATGTTTTTTTTTACTTTTAACTAAGACAATAGAGGTAGCTATATAACTTTTTACAATTGAGTTCAAGTTACATGTCAAGTTTACTCGCAGTAAATTGAATAGCACAGAGATAAACATGAACTTGAGACTCGGTAAATAATTTTTACTTACATATATATAACGTTTATATCCTAAAATAATAAAATCGTTTAGATATAAAGAATATGTTTAATTAAAAAATACATATAAGTATAAAATTTATTTCTTCCTTATTCATGATTAAGACATATTTAGGAAACGTATAAAAATTTGAACGCAGCGGGATTCACAGCGTATAAGAATTTTATACGTAGCTAGATGTAGAACGCATGATTTTTTTACATCACCTTTTTAAAATTTTGTCGCAAAACATTCAGCTCAATTTTCTTGTAATTCGAATTTTAAACTTATCACCTTCATGTCTTCAGCTGACATTGAACTTTTCTTATGCAAAATGAATAATATACAAATACTTACTTCATTACTTAAATATTTTTGTGACACTATCATATGAGAGCAAATTTGCTCTTGTTTTTTTTTACAAAATAAGACGTATATTTTTCACTGATGACGTCATTTTCTAAAGGTAAAAATCCTACAAGCTATGTAGGTACATTTTTGAGTTTATCTATTAATAGCAAAAACTTAGTTTTTTTTCTCTTGTACCTAATTAATACAAGGATACAAGTAGCAATTAAGGTCTAATCTATAAGAGTAACGATATCAAAAGTCTTCTCTTGTCTTTCTAACGAGAAGAGAAGAATAAAACCTCTTGAGTCAGTGTAGCGCAGGGCCATGTATAAATACAATAATAAAATAACATTTTAATTAGTAAATTATTTTTATTACAAAAATATATATAGTATAAATGAAAAATATTTACAAAATACACACATATCTATGACTGTCAGGTGGATTTCACAATATTAAAATGATACATTGTAAAATACTTCGGTGGTGACATATACAGTGGCGATGATTGTAAATATGTACATATTAAGTAAGAAATGTGTCATCAAAACGGAAAATTATGCCCTAATTAATGTTTTAAATTTTTGGGAATATTTGCTGCAGGACAAAATGTTATTATTCTTAATAAAATTACAAAAAAAAAATATTTTTTTTTAAATATATAGAGGGCCAGGGTTTTGACAGTCCTTGATATCCATTGATATGAATTAAATAAAATAATTTTTAAATGCTCTTATTTATTTTTATGTCGTTGTAGCCTTTCGAATTTAGCAAAACTGAGCTTATATAGATGCAGGGGTGTTGTGGGGCAGACTGTGATTACAGTCTCTTTGTACATTAGCATTACTTACCCTTACAAGCCATGAGCGGAGCTTATTTGAGAACATAGGTTTTGTTAAATCTACTTGTACATCATGTTAAATGAGTTGAGTACAGGGCGAAATATGAACTTAAATGTATTTGTTTTAAAATTTTTACTGAAACATGGTTTGATTTAATGGATAAATTTAATAAAAAAACACTTGGACAGTATAAAAACAAAATGTATTATTTATTTGTCAGCGTAATAAGTAAAAATTTTTAGTGGTTATTTGCTATTGACAATTAGATAAACTATAAATGAAATGGACACTAACCAGTTTCGATATAAAGTAATAAAAAATAAGTCTGTATTATTGTAAGTTGCATTAATCAACTCAATAATTACTTACATGCGTAATTTCCGGCACAGTCCTTTTTCCTGCATTCTTGACGTACCCAATGCAATCATCTGCAGTAACGGAAACGATTTTTGTATCACAACCAAACGCTTAACTAGTTCTTTGCATGTTCATTTTTATACGTGTCACAAAAAGAACACTGGCCACCTGTCAGATATGTCCACGGAATTGCAGAGAACTCGGAATAGGAACTTGGACGACTACTCTGTTTTGTACTAACTTTAATTTTCAAATATTCTAGCACACTTAATTACCAAACGCGCAGTATTAACCCTATCATACATATATACACATATACGAAAGCTTTGGACGGTAATCGCCATTTTTAACGTAATTAACTAAACCTTCAATGTAACTTAATTACTATTACAGAGTGTTAGTTTAATACATAATTATAAAACTATTAACATTGAGGGCCAGTTATCCATAGCAGCACGCATTTTTTCTTCGGGAAAATTCCTCACTGCCATTCGTATGGATTGTTTTAGGGACTCCAAATTATCATGGCGTTCAGAGCAATCCTTACTATCTAAAACTGATAAAACCATAAGTCATAATCCAGTAGATTAGGATCAGGAGTAGATGACGGCCAGTCTTCAGATCTGATGAACGTTCGTACCGTTCGGATAATGCGCACGTTGTACTTTGTAGACTAATTGGGAAGCTTCTTTAGAACTTTTAGCATAAACACGGTCATTTAGTTTTAATGTAAAAATTCTCTCATTCGTAATAAAAAAATTCTGTGAGCTCCCTATGCGGTACTGGTACAGTAATAGTTGTTTTGATTTTACCACCCTATTCTTTTTTAAATTACCAGTTAAAAATGACCAGTGCGTTTTTTATAAACTGAAAATTCTAAGTCATCTTTTAAAATACTCGTCATGGTTCTAGGTGCTAGTGCCCGAGACAAATTCTTTTGCTTTCGGACAGGATTTCTTCGAATTCTTTACCTTACTGCTTTGATCACCTTTTTCGTGCGAACACTACGTGGTCGGCTAGATTTTTTCTGTCACCATCAGAGGAGGTTTCATTGTACCTTTGTATAGCCCGGTAGACAAACTTTTGACTAATACCAATCCTCCATACGCATGGAGCTTTTTAAAATTAATATTTGGCATCACACCTACTTTGTGTAATGCAATAAAAACACCCCACTCCATTTTAATATCACACAATATTTGAGGACATATTGGCGCGAAAATAAAAAAAAACTAAAAATGAAAAATTAAAATGACTGATTCAAATTCAAAAGTAATCTTTTGTTTATTTTCAATTATAATAGTATTTATGGTCAGATTAAGTATTTATAAAGTATTTATTATATACCTATTCTTTTGTCTAGAAGCATAAATGCCATTGTAATTTTTACAGGAGAAAGAAAATTGTACGGTGTACCTACTAAATTCAAAGGCCAAGCTTACGAAATGGTGGCCTCGATATCAACAAAACGTTTTTTATACACAAGTCAACGGTGCATTACTTTTTTTGAATTGACTGATTTGTCATTCGATTTGAAGGTTCAAAGTAACATTACAAGGTAAAAAGAAAAAATATGTAGGTATCTATTAACTAGATAAATATTTTAATACAAACAAGTACAATATTACATACATATAAATGTAAGAAGTGGATAAGGTTGTACCATTACGACGTCATATTTTTCTTTAATGATTAGACATTTGGTGTAATAAGTGCCGTTTTTAGTACTACCAAGCGGCCTGGGCAAGATTTTGAATCTATAATATTGACTCGTGTGGGATTGAAATACAGAATAGTCGTCTATAAAATATTTCCACAGCGTGTCAGAACTGTAGTTTAAATGATGACAAATAATTTTGCAATCAGTATTTACTAAAATGAATAATGGCATTTTTATTACATCCTTTAATATATACCAAAGGCTTCATAAACTAGTTGATATCCGCAACTCCGTTTGCGTGGACTTTATCAAATACCTCTTCCATTTACCACTTGTTGACATTGAAACGTCAATCCAAAATTATAATAACTTCATCATGTATTACATGACATATCAATAGTAATTGAATACATTGTCTTTCGGACTTTTTGTTTATAACAGTGTGAACTCTTAATATGCATTGATATTTTTAGTAATATCAATATTTTTCTTACAACGCAAGCAAGGAAAGTTATTTTTAGGCAGTTTCTTACGTAAAACTATGATGTATCTTTTTTAAAAATTATAACTATTTTTTTAATTATAATACAGCATATATATATATATAATTCTTTAACACCGCTATATCGCTTCAAAATTTACCTCTTTTAATTTTAATTTTACTTTAATTATTATATTTTTTTTATCTACAGCGATGAATCAGATTCACTCTTCCAAAACATAAATATAATGCTTGGAGGATGTTACAAAAATTAGTCTGAGTATTTTGCGATTAATCTGTAAGTATCTTTTGACTGTATATATCGTGGTCCGTGACGAATTAGTGGTGATTGGTGAACTTAGATGAATAGATTTATTTGCGTTCAATATTAAGTTAATATAAGTAAAGCTATAAAACTATGAGAAAAGTGTGTAATTCAGTTTTTTATAACAATGTACATAGGCAATCTACTAAATAAACTTACCAATTCTAATATGAAACTGTACAATGTACCTACATATAATTATTGGTCCATGAATTAAAAATTATTTACGTGATCTCTTTGCTGCCTGTACAATCGTTATGTCCAATGCGGGACTGACTTCATGTGCAAGCGGGTTCCGGGTAGTTATTGCTGTTTTGTTTATTTTTTATAAATTTTAATCGTGTATAAAAATATTTAATTTTATTCGGAAATAAATTAATGACTACATAAACTTTCTGCCACAGGGCTTCCATATCTTGAAATCCGGCCTTAGTCGTAACGATATGGCTATTTGACATCATTGCTCATCAAATAGCGCAAAAATTACTACGCGCATTACTTTAATGCATCATGCACTTTGCGCACTCCATCAAACTTTATTACCCATTATATTAATATGTTAGGGGAAAATTGTTAATATATTTATACGGAAATAATTAAATCTTATGTGGAAAAGAAGTACAAAATGCCAATATTTAATATTATACAATAAAAAAAAACATATAATAAAATAAATAGGGAACCTTTCGAACTCGGGGTGGGTACATACATACAGTTGTTATAAACACAAACTAAAAAGCCCGCGGCCATTTCTTTTGCATATCTTTGTATGTATAGGCTGCCTGCGCGTCATCACCGTTTCGTGCCATTTGCACTGTTGAGAGCCAAGTGACAAACGTCATGTTTTTACCCTTGGTAGGTAATTTTTTCACCAAATTTCATGATTAAATAGATATCGTACGTTCTTCTATGCAGACATTTCCCAGTAACTAATAAATATACTTATGATATGTCTTTAGTTACTATTTTATCAAACTTGATTATTGATTTTGGAAGAGATTGTTTAATTATTATTTATGAAATGAGGCACCTTCGTACACAACTATGTGGGGTAGAATCATATGCGTACGAAGGTGCCCCATTGCCGATGTGTTTATGTATATTTTGTAGTATCTGCTAAATATATATATATTAATTAACAACCCAAAAATACACGTAACCAAGTAGTGGCTGAAAATAATTTGTATGGCATACATATCTTTTTCATCGCACACTACTCATCATAAGCAACCACTCAGTGTAGGACCTTTTAAATCAAAACGTCAGAGAGAAGCCTCTAACAACTGGCATATTATGAATCCAGGCAAAGCACTGGACATTTACAATATTCCTAAACCTTTTTGCATACTTTGAATGCAAATAATATCACAAGTGGGTTTAGTGCATTAGGAATTTAGCCGTTACAGGAAGATTTTGCTCCAACAGAGGTGTACACATCAAACAACTTTGAGCATACGCCAACTACTCGTAATCAGAACATCGCTGAAGATTTGGCAATACAAGCTAGTTGTTGATAGTCTCAGCCAGCCCTCAACTTCTGTGACGCGGGATTTCTTGCAGTAGCGAGTTCCAAGAATCTAGATTCCATATATGTTATCCACCAACAACTGATGCTGTCTATGACTTGCACAGATCTAATGCCAATATCCTTGAACCAGAAGCTGTTAATAATCTGCCGGGCCGCCAAATTTATGGACTGAAAAATCTTTTTTATAGGAACAATTAGATGGAATCCAAGTACTAAAGAAGTTAAAAAAACAAACATTAAAAAAAAATCCCTTCATTATTGTTATTTTTTTATGAATTAAAATCTAGGAACATTCAAATAGTTTATATTTTCAAAGAAGTTCTAGTTTAGCAGATGGGAAATAATTTCTTTTTTTTTCATGAAACAGTCAAAGTTATTTAATTATTGTTGATATTGTAAATATGTTAGAAACGAATCCTTCGTGTCTGAAGGTCCTCAATACTGTATGAAAGTATTCCACGGTTGGGGTAGATTCTTACGAATTCCAGATTAAGTTTGCGTTAAAATTTTGCATCTGATATCTAATATAATTAATCAGTTATTTTTGAATTTTTTGTGATAAATATACTGGTACTTTTTTCCCCACCTTCTCCTACAAATCAATTATCGTCTATAAAAAACCTTACTTATTTTGAAAGCAGATCTTATAGAAGATCTTATATCATTTAAAGAATTTTAACCTTTAATTATAAAAAAGTAATTTATCACTTAAATGAGGTAAACAGCGATGACCAATGGAGGAAGGCCACTTTAGAGACAGTATCCGTAAATCGATTTGGAGGTCATGGTACCTGACAATCCATGCATATTGAACAGTAGACCTTGGATAGTAGATATAATGTACATATTTTTTACGTTTATTTTTATTATTAAAGTTAAACTTGCATTTGCTATGTTAAACTTGAGTTTTATGGCGTTTATATAATTTAAGGAGTTTAATAATATGATACTTATTACTCATTAACGCTAGGTAACACATTACAGACATTTTTATAAACATCAAACTTATAAAATAAAAACGTTATTTAATTTGTAAATATAAAGATTATATTTATGTTATTTTAATGTGAGAGTGAAATAATTGATTTAATTTTGAAATTAGGTTTGTGAGGGATTCTGAGTATTCAAGATAATTAACCTAATTTATAACTGGTTTATTATACAATATTTAAATGCTTTTAGAAATAATTTATTCGTGAGTAAATAATTTTAAACATTATTCACTTTCCGGTCACAGTTATTACTTTCCAGGGCTTAATATTTTGAAAGTCATCGTACCCATATGACACTAAAAATATAAAATATTTTGATATAAATTATATTCATATAAATTTTAATATAATTCATAAACGTTTATTTTCCCGCATAGCAGGATAGTCAAGGAGGGAACCTAGTGTCAAGACACACTGTGCTCCACTTTCCGCCAGAAATCGAAACATTGCGGTTTGAGTGGCAAAACTCAACGCCGCGCTTTGTCTTAAATACCAACGGAGAAATTATAATATTTTAAATATATTTATTCCTCCGAGTGGAAATCGAACCCACAACCACGACGGTCCCCATATAACTCATATTTAAATATTTTTTTACTCAGGTCAATTCCGATACCGGACGGCCTGGTTATGGACCCGATGGCGCCCACAGCACTTGCAGTCCCAAATCAGCTTATGGATCGCATTGGCAGTGGACTAAGCATCCTCAGAGATCACGGCAAAAAGTTCCAAAAGGTGTGCTATAGTAATATAGTTTACTAAGTAATATTATTTTTATATCTTATTTTATAACATGAGTACTTTTTACATTTCCTTATTAAAAATTTTGCTCAAGGATACTTAATGAAATTCGAAAAGTAAATGCCAGCGTAAACGTAAAGCAATGATTGAATGGACATTTAAGGTTACTTTATTTTAACCTCTTCCTTATTTTTTTAGTTGTTTGTCTTGTATACTTTGCAATAATTTCTATCTTTATACACCATGTATATAGCCGTATTATACTACTACTACAAAGAAATTTGTAGGTTCGTAGATATTTTTTTATAGAATACATCGAAACAACGCAGTTACATCATTTTATTGAAATTAATAAGAATTACGAACGACTAATACTTTACGTTTTTTTATTCAAACAATATATATCGCAGATATTTTTTTTCTGTTTTGCCTTACGACTCATCTATAATTAAGTATAAATAACAATGGCTCCACTAGTCTGTCTTTCATAATCACAAATTATTATCATTACTTATATTTCAATACAATGCTAAAACTAAAACATTATTTTCATTCATTTATTCAAATATTATACAGAAAAAGTTAATATTTTTTAAACATAACAATTTTATCAATATTCATACATATTATATTTAACTGTCGATATTCTACGTAAGACTTTGAAAAGAGCTTACACGAGTGACATTCAGCTTAGTACACCCGGCACCTACGTTTAAAGTGTTTAGTAGGACTTGAAACTAAAAGCCTGTTTTAAAAACGCTGAAATCTCGTATAAAAGTGTTGTAGAAAAAGGAGGGGAGAGGTTCTATATTGGACAAAAATATAAACAACGTAACATTAAATTCAGACATGGAGGAGTTGGAAACAAGAATACAATTAGCCATTTATGTACATATTTAAACAAATATTCTAATTTTCTGTTTTATTTATTATGTATAGTATACTATACAGGTCACGAATATTTGAAATTTTTGACGCAGTACTAAATGTAAATTAAAAATACAATTATTTATTTATAAGCTATATTTATTAAAATATATCTTTAACCAAATACGTTCTAACCTTCGTTCTATTTTGGAACCATGAATATAATAGAATTGGTCTGGTTTGTATGGGCGTTAATTAAGCCCATTGGCTCACAAACGTGAACCATTTTATTCTAATCAATGCCACAATCACCAATGCTCCCCAGCCGCCACAAATATAGTTATTATTCACTAAGTCCCAATTTGTTGTAAACATAGCACACGAGATGCACGTATAGCACTTGCCTTCTGTATTCTCATTAACTCGTGTACATTTTATTGCGTTCAATGGAAAAGGTTTTATATGAAATGAATATTTTTTTGTGATGTTAAAGATTGTTTTTCATTACAATTTTTCGCATACACATATAGTTATTTGTTGTCGGGCGAGCCGATAGAACGTCAATAGACTGCTTGAGTTTATTATTTAAAAAAGTGAAGTGCTGTACATTATTATAATAACTTAGGATAATGTGTGACTCTTCGACAATGATTGAAGTGCATGAAGATTTTGCAGCTGTAGTGACCGTAAGTTGGAACCAGGAAGCTTTATCTCAAAACCAGAATTAAATATTTTTACCAATTTATATGTTTTTGTAGCTCTTACTTATATACCTACATTTACTTATGTATTTTACATTAGTTTAATAAACAAAAGTAAAACTAGCGTTGTTTTTACTCTTAAGTCAATACATTCTTAATTTTTATTTTTAATAAATTGTAGAAAATTTTGGGAAAACTTTTATAAGCGTCACCTTCGACATAATAATAATGATTTTTTAGAGGAGAAAGACCTTTATATATATGAAACTCTTTTGTTGTAGATTTTTGGCTAGGTATGTAAGTAGTAAGTACTTGCATTATATGTAATCACTATAATAAGAAAACCTGTTACGCTTTAACAATAATAAAAAACAAATTATCTACCTCACTTGTTTGCTCTTACGAGCATATGTCTAGTGCCTACTTGTAGATACCTACTTCTTTATTCCTTAATAAAATTCTTGAATAAACTGGTTAATGTATTACAATTAAGGATACACTAACGATTATTTTTTTTAATATTTGATTAATGTTCATATTTAAACATCTCTCGTCAAGAGCTTTTCTATAATGGCATTTAATTGCATATTGTAATAACCTCATTTCATTGATACTGCAACTTTAAACAGTTCAAAATAAAGAAAGAAAATACGTCCTCGGTTATTATAAAGACACAGGAATAAAAAAAATTATTAAGATCTTATCACTCACATAAAAAAATACTTTACCTGTATATTTATAGAAATAAAATCAATTTTAATAATCAGTCTATCGTGATGCAATTGTTCAGTATGATCGGAAACACGGCGGTTGTCGATTCGATTCCCACTCGGGGGAAAATTATATACATTATTATACTGTGAGAACGTAAATAAAAAATATAAATATATGTCATATTTTTATTATTCTATTGCTATTCTTTATTACTAGTGAATCCGTATTAGTCTTAGCTTTATATCCTTTATTATATCCTTTGTTGTTATGACAACTATTGTTTTTGTAAGCTTTGTAAAACTAGAACAATAGAGCAGTTCTGTCACGTGTTATGTCTGCTTTCGCAAGGTCTCGTTCTTCTCTCCTTTCTTTTATATTCAGATCTATATATTTAATAGCGACATATATTTTACAACATACTAGACAACTAGAAGCTACAATATGATTGACTTTTAATTATTATATTAACATAACGCATTCACAATAAATATTGTGCTAGGAGACGGCACTAAGCATTGCAATTTTTACAGACTACAATAATTTGTGTAATGTCACATATTTTTATTATAATAACAAATATTTCGTCGTCGTTAGTCAGTATTAATATTATTTAAAAATTAAACGCTCGTAGAATTTGATTATATTTTTCATCCTGTAACTATGTATTATAATTAACTTATTTTGCTTAAAATGGGAGAAAGATATCATGCAAATAGTTGTACGAATGTACGGATATGCCCGTGATATATTACTACGAGTACAAGCACGGTCTTGTATTGTATACGCATATTTTCATGAAGAGAATGTAGAAAACAATTTTGAACAATATTATTTATTATTAATTTTAAAATTAATAAGTTCTTTGATTTTCATGATTAATTCACATTTTGAAATGAAACTATTTTTAACCGGATTAATCGCGTATAATATTGGTATTTAAAAATACATTTTAGAACCCGGCGTTTCGAACACTTTACAGTAGTCCATAGTCACATGTAGAACGAGTCTACCTCTAAAAGGAATTTTCAAATAGCAATATTATACGCGATTAATCCGGTTAAAAAAGTTTCATTTTAAAATTGTTTTACACTTCGTCATGTACTCATGTGATTTATGATTGACTCTACCTATCCAGTTGCAATGGGAATGTAAATTATGGTAATCGTCATATAAGCCAGCATAAATTTCCGCAAAGTTGTGGGTCTTTTGTGCGGTCATATTAATAATAATCTACATATCACAGCTTTACTCATATAATGTATAATTTATTTTGTTGCAGTATCTACTGAAAAATAGAAAGTTTGAAGTACATAGAAAATCTTGGTCTTCAATAGTAAATATAGTATTGATAGAAGCAAAAGATTTACCAGATGCTCCTTCAAATGGTTCCAGCGGCCTTTATTGCAAATTCAAGTCAGTATACAACCTTTTTAAAAATGTATTTTAACATTACTTAAACATTTTCATCTGACGTTATGTAAGTAAGAGGATCTACAGAATTTCATAGAAATCTTTAGCGATTTAAATTATTATTACTGATATTACCTAAAAATAAAGACCCTATTATCATCAGATTATATAATCTGTAAGTTTTATACAGACAAGACAGGACTTACAAATTTAAAGCATAAATTACATATCTGATATTTTTATCTACATATATATAAATAAATAAAATTGGAGTATCTGTTTGTAATGTTAAAATATGCACTTTTTACTAAATAGAATTGTAATTGTAAAATGTATTTATAATTTTTGCCTGTCTGTCTGTTTATTCCGGCTAATTTTTGGAATGCAAGAATTCCACGCGGATGAAGTCACGGACACCGCTAGTTTATAAAAATTATCAAAAATTGTCCTATAAATACTCCATATGTAAAAAGATACAATTTTAACTATATTATTAACAGATAATAATTTATCCTTGAAAATTTTGTGATCAAAGTGCTAATTTGTATACCACGTGATTAAGAGGTGTATGATAATATGCCTAAGAGCTCAGAAGTCAAAACGTGTTTGTAATTTTATGTAGTTTTAATTAAAAATAAGATAAAAATTATATATTGTAACGCAATATTACAATAAAAAGCCATGATTTGAGACAAAAGAATTGACTCACTCAAGAAACATAGGTACGTGTATAACATGTATGGTTCTTTAAATCAAATATACATATTCTTATATAATAATTGACTCTATACTTAAATAGGAATTATAATTACTTTCATTTGTACCTAATAACGTTAATTCGTATATATTCATCAAATATGCTATTTAGGTATACTCGTATAAGATATTTATTGTTTGAGGCTATCGTAGCGTAATGGGGCAGCATTCGACTGTACACGCGATGGTCTAGGGTTCGATTGCCATTTGGATATTAAATTGTTTTCGTGAAGCTAATAAATAATACTTTCAAGTACCTTTTAAGTTAATTTATTGCATTTAATTATTATTATACTCGTATATAATAATACTATTATCATAAGTCCATAATTAAAGACATTC
The DNA here is from genome assembly GCA_038994665.1 of Podotricha telesiphe. NCBI lineage: Eukaryota > Metazoa > Arthropoda > Insecta > Lepidoptera > Nymphalidae > Podotricha > Podotricha telesiphe. Next base: position 230,408 of record JAOYRR010000054.1, on the reverse strand, counting down.
ATATTATTCTAATGCTAATTAAACGTAAGACAACTAAAAATGACATACGTTAGTAAAAAAAGCCATAAATATTTAGCGATATTTTTTCCACACTTTTTCTGTGTTTAGTGTTGAGATACACCTAGTGTCGAGATACTTTACGTTATACTATGTCCGTTGATTTTTAAAGACATTGCGAAACTTTACGCCGTGCTTTGTCTTATTAGACAGTAAAATTAAATACACAATACTCATCGTAGGTATAGTCAAACGACGTCGCACTACGCCACATATCTTCTTTTAAAAATCTCAATAAATCAGCATGCTATGGGTAAAAATCATTTAATAATTTCTGTTTCATTCATTTCATTACTATACTGTACTTACTTATATATCGTGCATGTGCTTTATATCTCTTTTTATTGCAGACTTGGTAGTGAATCCCACAAATCAAAACAAGTACACAAGACAAAGCCGATATGGCGAGACCGATTCAATCTTTACCTTTACGAAGACAGTTCTTTGGAGGTCAACGTATGGCACAAAACGAAACAAAAAAACTTCATGGGCAGGTGGGTTCCGCGAGTTATTTTGGTTAATTTTAAGTAAAACTATACGAGTTTAACTACATACGTTAAGAAGCGGATAATATTTTTTTATGGGACTCGACTTTGTTATACTATACTACAATTTAACTATTTCTTATTGGATCAGTATTAAGAGAAAATTAAGGGATTATAAAACAAACTAGTTATGCTATATATGATTGTATGTAACTACCTACTTGTTTATTTTCTATGTACTTTTTATTTAAATTGCTTCAAACTACACCTTTATTAACATAATTTTTAAAAAATATTTAAATTTCTTTATTAAGACAGTCATTTTCTACATCTAGGGGTACATTAAAATTGTCTATTATTAAATGTAGTAGCAGCATTTGAATTAACGATGACACTTACAAGTCTTCCAAGACAGTCAACAAAGCTATACAAGTTTTGTTCATAATACAGATTGAATCCACGTGAACGCACAAAGAAAGAACATTTAATGTTTATAAATAATATTTTAATATATTCATAAGAATATTCTAAATGTTTGAATAAAGTAAAAGAATGAGAAGAATGATTTTATATTTTTAACCAAATAAAAAACGGACGAGGCTCTCAATTCGACACGTATATATATATATATATATATATATATATATATATATATATAATATGTTAGGTTACGCATAATATTTTAAAAAGTAGACCAATTTTGATTATTCTTTTTAATAGATACAAAAATTTTAAACAAAATTATTCACTTGTTTAATTTTTTGTTAAAATGTTATACATTCGACTACATATATATCGTTGCTTCCACCAACATCATCTTAATAAGGCACTTGGTTTACAAAAACTTTATGACAGGATATTTTCACATTATTATATTTTCTTTATTAAAACGTATGTATTTTAATTTATCATTAGATGCGTGATCGATCTTTCACAATTGGAAAAAGAGCGAACACATGACCTATGGCAGAATTTAGACTGTGGTTACGGCTCAGTGCACCTACTTGTCACACTAAGTGGATCAGACAGGTGTACAAATCCTGGCAATATCATCTCGACGACGAATGGCATCCACAATGACACACCGAAAGATGACAAGTTCGTAAGTAAACACAACGCACTTGAGTAGTTGTTTTTTATCATCAATACCAATATTAATACGCGAAGGAAAAATTTCGAATAGTTTTTTGAATAAAAATTGACGAAAGGACGAGTTTGAAATTTGGCATACTTAAAATTTATACTATGGATAGGGAGTAAATAAAGCTAATGGCAATGCATTAGAAATATATTAAACACTTTTGTATAAAGTGACGTATACGCTGCTAAGATAACGCATATTTTAGGCGTCGACGGGTCTAGTAGTATTACTGAAGTGGAAATATAAATAACGTATCAGAATTGTGTCTCTATGACGCAGTTATGATACATGTGATACGCAGGCACCCTAATATTAATATTAATTTTTAAAGCGCTTTTATACATTTGCTTTGAAAAGTTAAAGAATGGGCGTCGTTGCATTCTGCTATTTAACACCTAATTGAAATAATTTCTAATTAAGCAGATATTTAACTGAGTAGTTCTTCGCAAAGAACCATTAAGATTTCCTTCTCTGCAAAATAAAATAATTGTAGCTTCGTATAGTATGAGCTTTGTATACTTTAAGTGTATTCAAATAAGCCGTCTCTAGTTTATAATAGTTCAAAAGAGTGAATATAACATATTATAAAGGTCTAATATGTAATTTTTATATTTTTGCATTAATTGTTGTCTAAACATAACTAACTTAAGCAAAAAAAACTCATTTTAACATATTTATTTATAAGTCTTATCCAAGTAAATTTGAATCGAGGACACACCAATTATATGCGTCCGAATTGTCACGGAATATATGAACTTTATCAATTCATATTATAATTTAAAAAATCCTAGAGAACAATGAATTTGAATTTTATTTTAAGCTTATGTCAGAAATATTGTACAAATTTTCACATAGATTTCGGTAATAGAGGTAGAGAGGGTTTGTTAAACAGGTTTTATTTAAATATATGAAGATGAGGCCATCATGGCGCACTGGGACTGTCTGATTGGTTGTGGGTTCGATTTCCACTCGGAGGAATGATTATATTTTAATTTCTCCACTCTGGTACCTAAGACAAAGCGCGCATTGACTTCCACCACTCAACACGAAATGTCTCGGATTCGGGCAAGTGGGGAACATTAAGTATCTAACTAATTATACGAAATAAGTGATAGGAATAAGGAAATAAGTGATAGGAAGGATAGGAAAAAATATATAAGTTTTCGTTTTAAATTTTTTTGCAATATAAATATTATAATTGTTTACAATCGTAACTTTATTAATTTCTACTTATATTGATTTAAATTTGGCAGCTACTCTCATTTCAAAGGACAAATAAATAATGTAATGTTCAATACCTCTTACAAGTAGACATAGTGGATATATTGCCATATATAAAAGTTTAATAACAAATTGATTTAAAAAAGATAAAGAAACACGCATCCGCTTCCGCTACGTTCATAACGCTTTGAAAATAAATATTTATTAAATAATTTATTATTTATTTTTAATTTATAAATAATATATTATTAACATATTAATGTTTTTTGTAAGTACTACTCGGTAAACTACAATAAAAATGTAAAAAAAATGTACCTAAGCTTATAATAGATATAGATATGGGATATGACCAGAGAGAACTTCGAAAAACTTAGCTAAACAATTTGTAATGCTTTAAGGTTTACGCTTTATTTATTATATAAATCAGGGGCATTTGTTGATAAATGCTCTTTTATATTATGAAGCTTACTTTCGTCACCTGTATTTTTCTATCTAACTAATAATGTAAGAAAATCTTGCAATGCTATTGTGAGTCACTTCTTGCTTTGCTAGTTTTCTTGAAAATTTTTATTTGTCCGGATCTTATGACAATACAATATAACCATAGCAGGAACTTGATGTCCTTGTCAGGATGATGAGAAAATAATTTAAAACGTGTTTCTTCTAGTTTATTCTTTAAAGCGACTTCCTATTTCGAAGACGCTAAGATTTTATAATGTATGTAAATGGTTGGTCTCGATTTTTATGTTCAATATCTTTAATTAATAAGGAGATAAAAAAATATATTTAAATTTTTTATATAGTTCACGTATGAAAATTTAATATCAATAACAATGTTGAACGTATTATTCAAGATACATTTTGCTATACATAAAAATGTCCTATGTTTTATACTATAGTAATAAATAGATATTAATTTAGTATGTTTCAAGTAATTTACTTTTTTCAGCTATGGTACAGACTTAACAATTTAAGTGAAGTTGGACAACTCACAGTCACTGTCCACGGGGCCAAGGGCCTAAGCGCACTGAATATTAGTGGTAACGTCAATGCTTTCTGTGTCTTGGAGCTCGACAATGCAAGAATACAAACGCACGCCGTACGAGGCACATCTGAACCAAATTGGAGTAAGAACTTCACTTTGTAAGTATACGTTTTTTCGCCCGTCCCCTTTCTCACTCAAATCACAAACTACGCTTAAATTTATAATTTGGTCGACTTATGGAATAATGAAAATAATAATTATTTATAGACAATACAGTGAATTGTTTAAAGTTTCAGCCAACTTAATAAAACAGTGGTATTGATGCAATTCTGCTGGACAAAATTTTAATTGTTGTAATTTTTATATATATGAACCGAACCAAAATACAATAGTCAAGTCAAAATTGCATTTAAATAAGTAAAGTCGTCTCTGAGATTAGCGTACAGGATCGCACAGCAAGCAGACTAATAGAAAAGTAAAATTAAAAGCATTGTTTTGGGTTCTATTACTTTGAAACCCACAATAATATTGTTCACATATATCTTCTATATAAAGACAAAGATCAGTTACATTTTTATTATATGTATTTTTATTATACGGGGACTAGCAAATACTATATATGGAGGATGAACATTTTAGGTTGAATTATAAGCTTATTTGCTTGTTTTTATTCTTATTTATCTGTATATACGAACAGCATTCTACTTTTTTCAAGAAATTTTTCATTTTACTAAGGTAAACCAGTAGCTCTGATCATTGAAAGCAAGTTTCGTTATTATGCGTCATCAATAAAGATGCTCATATTATAACGCGTTCTTGAATCAAGTTTTTTTGTGGCTTTTAGACTTTTAATACTTTTTGTAATAATTTTTATAAACAAAGAAATTTAAAAAAGTTTATAGTTTAAAGGTTATGGTTATACCACTAATGTTTTCCTCGTGCGTAAGTATACCGTTTTAACATTGTATTATAAGGATAGAAAATACACTAAGTTTATCAGCGTTGAAGTAATAAATAAACAGTTAAATTTTAAATTTTTTATTAAAAGGATATAAATTCATTTATTCGGTCGGTACCTAAAGATAAGTGCGGCGGTAGGAGTTCCGCCACTCAACACGTCTCGATTTCGGGCGACAATTAGAGAACGGAGTGTCTTGACAGTGACAGTAGGTTTTGCAGTAGCTGCAAAAGAAGAAACAATTTTACGCTTGTAAATAAAACATAATCATAAAAAAAAATATCATTAAACATACAGTTTACAAACTTTAAATGAAAAAAATGGAACGTTATATTAAAAGATGAAGGGTTTGCATTGTACTACCAAATTTTAATTTATGTGCATATATATCTGTCATTACTTTGCTGATTAATATGTTTAATGATACAGTACTTGCTGTAACATTATTTTTAATTAAGACAAGTTTTGTTCTACGGCATTTATTTATTGTGTTTGTGTTGATTTGTTTTTATAGTAGAATTTGCTTCTTAAGACAACAGGGCGTATACTTATATATATATGTCGTGGTCATATCGTAGAATTGACGATATCATAAAATCGCACTTCGTCGACTTGATATAAAAATTAAAATGAATTTTAAATAAAACGTAAAATATATTATTTTAATAATATATTTTCATTCGAAAAATATTCTAAGTAAAATGGCTTAGACATCATTTCTTCTTTTATAAAATATTATATTAAAGCAAGTTATTGACATTTACTAGCGACTGATAAGCAAAAGCAAGGAAAGCAAGAGCGCGCCTAGAGCCTCTAGCGGTAATTAAATAATTATTTCACATTGTCATATACGAACGACCGAATAATGTAGCCGCGCGTTTAAATGACTATATCGTTAAACGACCGGTTATCGGCATTCAATACAGTCAACCCACACATCAACTGACAATTACGACCATTTCATGAAGTGAGACTATTTCGCTGATATCAATCAAAGCGATTGCGTGAGAAATCTGTCCAGCACTACTATATGGCCACAACCTGAATATGTATAACAAATTAATGCACTTATGTTTACCATTCATCTTCGGAAATTGTACCCAGGAATTTTACTGTCTTTCGGCAGCGATTTATGACCCGGAGCACCGAGCGCCCTTGTTGAAGGACCATTGTTGGTTATTCAATATATGGTGTTGATAAGGGCTTAGCTACCTTCTGTGGTATTTTGATACAATTGTGCCGATGTTTTGATACCCTTTTCACAAAAATATGGCTCAACACTACTTCATAATAACCCGCTAAACCATCACTGAATTCGTATAACGCCCACGTTACACTTTTTGTTGACTAAGTGGGAAGCTTCATTAGAGCTTTTTCCGAGCCTCCAGCTAATCATTTGTTTCTAAAAAACAACTCTCATTCACGTAAACAAAAATTTTCTTGTGTGCTTCCTTTGAAACATTTCAATAGTTGTTTAATTTTACCACCCTATTCCTTTTAACTTATCAGTGACTAACTTTTAAATTGACCAAGTGCGTTTCTTATAGGCTACAAGTCTAAAGAAGCGAAATAATCTTTGAAAAATACGCGAAATGGTTTTAGCTGCTATCTTCATCTCCCGAGTTAAAATCTTTTACTTTCGAACAGGATTTCTACGAATTCTGTCCCTTACTGCTTTGACCACCTTTTTCGTGCGAACACTACGTAGAAGGCAAAATCTTTTTCTGACACAAACAGAGGGGAGGTTCAATTGTACCTTTGTATAGCTCGGTACAAAAATAATTGTCTAATACCAAGCGTATAGAGAATTTTAAAAATTGCAATCGCAGCGATTCAGTTCTCTTTATCACCCCAATTAATTTTAATACCACAAAATATTTTACAATACTTTGTGGTTTTGCATGATATTTTTATATAAATATATTAAATATAACAGTATTTATGGCCAAACTAAGTTTATTTTAAGAGCTTCATTAAACGGCAATTAGTAGGTAATTAATTGTTTTTAGCGGCGTAAATGACGTCACCTCCGCATTAGATGTTACCCTATATGATGAATCCCTACTGCAGTCGATGAAATGTGAAAGTATTGGTAAAATATCAATACCCCTTTTGAGAATAAGTAACAATGAGAAAAAATGGTATGCTCTCAAAGATCGATCGAAACGACACAGCGCAAGAGGAAATTGCCCTCGAATTCTTTTGGAAATGTCACTCACGTGGAACCCGGTGAGTTTAAAATTTGTCATTTTAAGCAAGAAAATTTAGCGAAAGTCGGTGCCGTTTTTTTATATATTACTTATATTTTAGAATAAAATATATGATTCATATTTTCCAGATAAAGGCATCGTTAAGAGTATTAAGCCCTAAGGAAATGAAATACGTTCAGAAACCTGCCAAATTCGATATACCGCTCATATACAGCAACTTATTGTTTATTAAGGACATATTTAAAGTGTTCCAAACCGGAAATGAACATTTAAAGTGAGTCGATTATTCTATTGTTTTGCTTAATGCATATTTATAAACACATATTATATTTCTATTTTCAATATTAGGGTCGGTGAACTGAAATTGTCATAAATGAACTTTCTCGGTTTTTAAACTTCATTATTTATATTCCTGATATTTTGTTTGAAAAAAGTCTAATGATAAAATATAAAATATTTTTTTTTATTGACATATGTTATAATATTGAGTAATAATATAATAACTAATAAAGAAAAAAAGAGATTTTATTGATTGCTGACGTGCAGTATTATATATAGCAGTTTTATTAAATTATGAATATTTTTATGTTACATAACATAATATACTTAAGATGTATAAATTTATATATAAATAACAATCAAAACAGGCTTTTTTTATATTAAATAAAAATTATTATTCATAGGCGATTATTCGAATGGGACAACCAAGAACTTTCAGCTATGGCATTGGTCGGGTGGGTATGCTTTTGGTACTTCTTCCGAATGTGGATGACGCCTCTTTTACTAGCCTTGCCTTTTGCACACTACTGGCTTTTACAAAGAAGTAAGTTTCATTTATTAGATAAGTTTATTTTTCTTACATATTTCATTGTATTTCAAATAAATAAGGTAAATGGTAAGATTAATCGAAATGAGTAATCATTTCGTGACAGAAATATGTTTTTAATTTTATAATTCTCAACTATACACGTGTTGCTAAAGCAAAAACTATTTTTATATAATGATAATATAAAATTATATTATTAAAAACTTACTTATTTATTATTTTTACCTGATTTATTACAGACAACAATAGCTTAGTTCCCATACAACAAATAGACGACGACTATACAGACGAGGAACCTGAAGTAAAGGTATATTTATTATAATAAAAAAAAAACACAAGTTACTTTTTAGTCTCATATCCTTCTAGCTAGTTAGTTTTGAAATGTATTTATAATAAAATTAGTTCTTATAATGTAAAAAATTAAAGCAAATATTAGCCATACTTAAACTTTTGCAATAAATATTATAGATAAAAAGTTACGTATTACGCACTATGTTTTTACTTCTCTTCGTCTGATTATGTTGATATTTTTGGTAAATTATTAAAGCGCACAGCGCAATTCACAATTCACACTTTCAACTGCTGCTTTGTGACCGCTAAGCCGTACGCTCGAGGCTTTCTGCAAGAGGCGCGCGGACTCAAAGCCCACTGGGTTTAAATATTCATAAGATTTTTTAAAAATTGTTGCGGACTACTTGGTTAAAATTTATGGATTTAGTATTATGTATTAAAATTTACAAGACAAAATAGGCATTTTCGCTCAAAAGACAGAAAAAAGCATTTTCTTTCAAAATGCACAATCCTTAAAAAGTCCAGAATGACGGTACTGTAATAATTGTACACAATACTCAATCAAAATAACCATTTTACCTAAAATTCTAATTTTTACTTTTACTAAAAAAAAGACTATGGATACTACTATAGAAATTTTTTTAAAACATGGCTCAACTAGTTAATTTCTAAATGGTATGAAATAAAAATATACACCTTTTCAAAGCAAGTATCGATTTTTCTTAAATTGTTTTTATTGATATTATTCTATTTACTATGTGTCCTTCCTTATTAAGATTAAAAAAGAAACTCGCAACAGCTAAAATAATAATAAACGGGAAATAATACTTTTTTTTTCTTCTTCAAGGACACGACAAACAATAAAAACTCGTATCAACCAGCTTCAAGATCTCACTTTTACAATCAAAAATGGTATTGATTACGTGGTAGTATCGCTGTTGGAAAGGATAAAAAAGTTAGTAAATTGTATTTTAAAAATTAGCTGTCATATTATAAATTATTTATTTGCGATTCATCGATAGATGGTCATCAAAATAAGCAATAAGTATAATTATAACACTATTTACTTTGCCATTAGTATACAACTAATCGATTTGCTATTATGCTATTAAATGTTTGATTTATTTTTTCATATTATTTGTTGTTAATGTTTTCTGTTTTATATATCATTTCTAAAGTTCATCAAAATCTAAAGCAAACGACTAAATAAATATTTTTTATAATCAAATTAAGTGTTATAACGGCTAATTGGTAGTGTGTAGGGTACTCCTAGATGGTGGTCAACAATCGCGTCGCCATGGAAATCATACGTGAAGCGGTTAGTCTTTCAATAGCAAGAGCGCTAAGAAATATAACCACCAACAAACGTCTAATCGAGTTAGTTAGACTCTCATGTCGGATACGTATGAGAATCAGAAGAAAGTCCTTGAGGATGTTGGTATCTCATCATCCAGACAGGATTTTTTACTTTACTCTAAAAGCTTAAAATGTGCAATACTGGTAGTACATACAGTTCCGTGGTACTGGTACTGGTACTGGTACTGGTACTGGTAGTACAAACATTCCTAAAGATTATCACTTTCAAGTTAATAAACACTTTGAACTTATTAAGGAACTGTCCAGGTTTAGAGATATTTTATATGCGGTAGAAGTAGGTGCGAGAGGTATAACAGCGAAATCTCGCTATAACCGACTATATTACTAAAAGATGTCGGCCTGTCTAGAACAATGATCCGCTCGTTTCTAGCACGTATTTCAAAAGCGGCATTAGTAGGATAATTTCAAATTTGGTTAGATAGAGAAGGGAGCTTGATTGGAGGATATGGGAGAGGTTAATGCAATTTAAAGGGGCCACTTAAGCCCACATTTGGGTCGCAAATCCCAGGCACTGCTTCAAGCTTTACTTTCTGCAACACGATTGACACCCGCACTGTGAATCCATGGAATGCTAAGGTGTTAGATGTGTCAAAAGTTGATAGATTCTGAATGCTCTGAAGTAAAAACCCTAGAAGTAAAATCACAGAAACATGTGTGACTCCGTAACCGTCGATTCCTTCCTACCTTCAGTGCAAAAAGAAAGATATGTTAATAATTAATATATTATATTGTTAACAAAAGGTAGTTACTTTTTAAGTCAGTTATTTGAATTTATTATGAAAAATTTTCATTTGGGTATTTCAAAAAAAATGTCATTTGGGTATTCAAAAAAAAGTAGTTTTAGTTTGGTTATAGTAAACGCCAATTAATAAAATTTGTAATAAGGAAGTTATATATCCACAAAAAAGAGTGGAAATTTTTCAAACCATGATGGCGACGAACGTACAATACGTCGACGTCATTACGTCTGTTATATTTTTGCCGTGTTCATTGAATGATCCCTTCATGCGAAAAGTTCAAATTATAATAAGAATAGAAGACGTCATTTTAGGGGTCCTTAATCCTTATTATTTAAATTTGTTTACAAACACATTACGATTGCTGTGACGCAAAACCTGTTCTCAGACACCGAAGGTTAATGATTTTTTAATAATGTGTAAGATATTTTTTGTTCGGGCAATAATTTTTAATACATAACATATTTTTTTGTTAAAAAGTGTCGATGAAGTTTTATATTATTGCAACATAATTCACTCGATTTCATTAAGTCTTTTAATATATTTTTGCTATAATATTTTCCAAGCTCTCTAAATAGACAATTGCCTTTTCGATTTTTTTAATTTCCGATTCGTAAAAAATTATCAAGGCAATGCCAATTTCTGACTAACATTGCCTTTATAAAATTTTTACATAATACGATATCTAATAAATTAATATTAAAATATATATTATAAACTCTTTAGTTGTTTTTGTTTAGTTACTAATTTGTTAGAAAAAAATATATTTTAGAATACGTATAATTTTTTTAACGTAGTTCATATGTAAGTAACAGGAATGTAAATTTTAACTCGAACCTGCGATTCTCGGAAACCGTCCAAGAGAGGCGGGTTCAAGTTCCGCTACGTTCAATTTTTTATACGTATTCTAAAAAAATATTTTTCATACATAAGTGTCAGAACACTTAGTTACTTTCGTAAGTGTGAATGAACTTCACTTTAAAAATATTAAAAATACTAATTTCTTGTAGTAATATATGTTTATTTTTGCAGCTTGGTGAACTTCAGCGTGCCTTATTTAAGCTACTTAGCTATTATAGTTTTGATAGCCGCATCCGTTGCCTTCTATGTGATACCTGCTAATTATATATTTATGGCTTTTGGTAATTATTATTTTTATTATTCACGCCACGCGTTTCATTACTTAATATATCGTTCTGCATTTTCTGCCTCCCTAGAGACTTTTTGCGTTATGTGGTTAGATACTGTGACCGCTCTCAATTAAATCTGAATATGCCTACATACAGAGGTATTTCAAATATGAGCAATTCTTCATGTGGAATTTGAACCAACAATCATAACTATAATTTTTTATATTTTTCTTGTCACCTAAGAATCGTATCTCAAGTAATGAATAATAAAAATAAGAAGTTAATGGAAAGTTAATAGATATACATATATCACTGATACAAATATACAATTATTGTTATGGGCAAGGCACAACAGCCTTAAGATACTGTTATTAATAAATTTCTTTTTTTTTTCAAGGTATTGTTAAGTTCGGGCGTAAATTTTTAAATCCGAAAAGAATACCAAACAATGATATTCTAGATTTCATATCTCGAGTTCCTGATAATGAGATTTTGGTAAGTTTCATATAATATACAAATTATTAACTTTATATGAGTATTTTATTCTACCTTTTATAATAAATCATTATACAAGTGCAATTGCTCATTTTTTAAATTCACTTATTCATTCTAAATCTCTTTCGCTCACGTCTTACGTTCCCTTCCACCCTATATACATACTACAAATTAATAATTAAGTCATACTATTTGTAATTAGTTTACAAAATAAATCCCACATATACTTTATATTAGTTTACGACTTCGTTGAGTTCATTAGTATATAATAATTAATTTCCTTAGGAAACTTATTGTGTCCATTAATAAATTTCTGTATGGATTTAAATATTTACTCTAAAAAAATTAGTACCTAATAATTAATTTGCAAAATGAGGACGATATGTCCAAAGGTGGCGGTCCAAAGGTACAAGTTAATAAATTATAGGATAAATAAAATCAATGTTTTACTTCCATATTGAAAGAATTGACTAAAATGTATACCTAAATATGTTGGGATAATACTTCAGTAAAAAAAATTATAAAAATAAAGTCATGCTAATATTGCATATATTGCAATTATTACTCCAAAATTTTACAAGTTTTGCTTAAGTTTGTTTTATTTAATGATCGTCAAATCAATTCTTTTTTATGATGTTATAGAAACAATGGCGCGAGTTAAAAGTTCCTGAACCGACTACGAATCATCAGCTCGATACGGCGAAAAGCAGATAACAATATCACAATATTACTTATGCATGTATATTTATAGAACTCTTCGAGCTTAGTGCCATATAGGGGAAGCAGGGTGAAAAGAGTAATAACCATGTACTGCATGGTCAATAATAGTAGTTTTTAAATAAATAAAATGCATGAGAAATTATAATAAATATAAAGTAATAAAAACTTTATAATGTCACTTTATTTAAAATGTAATATTTATAAGTAAAAATAATTAATACAATAGTAGGTATAATTAATAAGTTAAGATTTTTTACAAAAAAATATGTTGTAAAATAAGATACGGACACGAAGTCTGTAGATTAAAAACGCTCAATCCAATACTTGCCTTAGTACATATGTACGAAAATTGTCGTAACGTAATAACGTCAATTATATTTATTTCTAATAAAAATAAAACTCAATGTGATTCACTTATAGACCTTGTATTTCTGATGTTTGCTGTTTATATTCTTGAGCGGGTTCTGGTACGCCTAATTCCTTCCAATCTTTCTGTTGATAATATAAAAAAAAACAATTTATTAGTTGTAGTTTTAACAATTTAAAAACTGTATCACCTCTACGTATGCGTAGCCGGTTTTTTCATAATATTTCAATGGTTTTCAATGTTTTAGAGAATAGGTGCTTTAGAGTGCATATGCCTTAATGATATAAATCACCCTTCAGCTCTTAGTGTCAAAGACTTTTGATACGGTCAACTTGTGATATTAATGAATAGATGTAAGCTAATAGGATAGTATCTCAAAGTTATAGAAGTCTATTGAATGTATTGTGGAGAGTAATATTTTAAAAGTTCAGTAAAAATGTGATTATACTTAGTCTTGCCATAAATATTGTTACAAAGAAAAACATTTTTTTTTTATTGTACGTAAAAATTATTATAATTGCAGTGTGTTTAGTTTGTTAGTTTAATAAATAAAATAAAATAATTAAAAATATATAAAGCTTATTCGAAGTGATCTCCGTTAGCTGCAATACAGTCTAGTTCCTTTTCTGTCACAACAACCAATGACGTTTCATTGTACCTATCAATGGCCCGGTATACCAACATTTGACTAATACCAAGCGTATGGAAGATTTTAAAAGTTGTATTTGGCACCATATCTTCTTTATGAAATGCAATCGCAACGATTCAGTTCTCTTTATCACCCCACTCTATTTTAATATCACAAAATATTTTACAATATATACAAAAATAAGAAGAAAATAAGTAAACACAATGCACAATCATTATATAAATGTACTGTTCCAAATTCAAATGCTATATTTTGTTTATGTTTAACTATAACAGTATTTATGGCCAGACTAATTATATAGAAAATACATATATGTATGTGATATTTTTCCTAAGAAGAAAATATATTTTTAAATATGCAATTTATAAAAAGAAAAAAAATATTTCATTTTTAATCTATATATACCTTTTCCTGTGTCTTTTTAGTAAGGCTTTCGTGGCGGAGTGCGCCAGTAGCTTAATGTAAATGCGATGGTCTTTAATTCGATTTTCACTCCGTGGGATGATAATATTTAATTATTTTCATGTCCCTGCTCTGGTAATAGAAAATAGCAACTCAAAATAAAATGTCTCAAGTTGGAGCGAGGAATAAAAAGGGGGACTATATCGACAGTATGCCTCTATTTTCCTGGAAAATTTTCTGCAGGAAAATGTATGAACTTGCTTTATGTACTTTGGTCTAAATATAAATTCAAATAAAGTCCAAAGATAAAGAGGTAAGGTTTTGTGCTTAATTCCCACTTGGAGAAATGTTTATAATTTAATTATTTTTATTTCTCTGCTCTGCTGAATAAGAGGTCCGCTACTCAACACATAATGTCTAAAATTCAGGTGGAAAGTGGAAAATGGAATCTCTTAACACTAGTTTGGTTTGATTACGCATAGCAGATATGCGAGAAAAAGCGTGAAGCCTGAGATATAAAATCATACCAATATTTTGTGGTCTGGCACTCTCGAAAGGAAATCTATTATATCATTATTAGATATTCTGCTTGGGTTTAAATATTTTCTCAGAAACTTATACAAGCCTGTAACAATATTATTGAACAAATAAAAAGTATATGTTAAAGGAATCATATCAATAAATATTTAAACAAATAAGTGAGATGCTTAAGTCTTACCTAGGCTCATCAGAAGATAATTAAATGGAAATAAATATAAAACGGCGGACGCACCAATTAAACAAAACATTGATACATAACTCAGGAAAGGCACTTTAAAAGTTATTAAACTGAAAAGAATAAAAAAGGTATGATTATTTTGTCTACAACGTATCTAAACATAAACCGTATAATATCATAAATACTTTGAACATATTAATATTAGACTGATACCTATTTACTGCCTTAACAGATTGTGATGTAAAATTTACAAACAAAATTACCTTTGGAGTCTTTCTATGTATGATACTATAAACTCGATACCATCTATAATGGTAAATGCCATTTTGTATATTTCTTGTATTTTTCCAGTAAGTGACCATTTTTCCTGAAATGTAACAATACCTTGTTAATAAATATATAATTTAATAAAATATATAAAATATTAATAAAATATATATATTTATAATAAAAATGTAAATGATATAAAAATGTTAGTATATAGTATAGTGCATTAATGACAATAGAACATTATCTACATAACGACCCAAGGATTTCACAATGCATAAATGCATTTTACTTTGTAACTATGAACAATTTTTCAATTAAACGTGACAAAGTTTGTGACGCAATCGAAACGAAATCGTCAAGTTAACGCAAATAATTAAAATTATGAGATTTCAAAGTCCCAAGATTGATGAAACTCAAGCAAAAATGATTTTTCTGATTGTTACCGTAATAAAATATAAAAAAAATGTGATTAAGAAGTTTGCATAACAATATTGATCATTTTATGTTTACTATATATATATATATATATATATATATATAAATTAAAATGCTTTGAAGAGCCAATTAAGCTAGCTATGTTGTTATAAATTTGTACTAATGGCGCTACGTCACAGTCTTATGTGATTAATATAATTTTTATTGTTAGTCGGTTGGATATATTGTAAAGTTATCAATCATTTTTACAAATAGTAATCAAAATGGAAGTTATAATAATAAG
The DNA here is from genome assembly GCA_038994665.1 of Podotricha telesiphe. Classification (NCBI taxonomy): domain Eukaryota; kingdom Metazoa; phylum Arthropoda; class Insecta; order Lepidoptera; family Nymphalidae; genus Podotricha; species Podotricha telesiphe. Next base: position 214,651 of record JAOYRR010000054.1, on the reverse strand, counting down.
ACGATAAAGAAAATGAATTTACAATTTAAATATAAATCTTCGTGCAGCAGTCGGACAGCGGCTGATTGAAACGCGATTGATCGTGGGTTATAATCCCTATTATTTGTTTCCTACCAATATCCGGAATCCATCTTGAGTCAAGAACCAGTCTTCTGCCCGTTTGCCAGCTTTTCTTTCATCAGAAATATCAGATCAGAGAAGATATAAAATTAGAAAAGTTGCAGCGTTTTGAAAGTGATGATTGGTATTCAATTCGATTTGCGGATGCACAAAAGAAATATTGAACTACACCCAATTTTATTGAATTACAAATAAATGACTTAAAACGTTTTGATGATGCAATACTTAGACTTTTGCGGGTTTAACTAATTCTTTGATTTGTCAAAAAAATAAGTTAGTGGATTGGTCAAACGATTTAAGGAACACCTTAACCCCTAGTTCTGGAACACGCATACCTTTCGTGCTGAAACCGCCGCTAATTTATCCAAGTATACAGGACCGAAACGTCGAAAAACATGAATGTACAAATAGAAGCTATGTCTGAGATGGGTATGCTAGAACTCGCGGATATGAGTCTATGTTTCCTATCTTCAATATGAAGCGATTAAACCAGGTCGCTATAACTAAGCTTTCTAAGACACCTAAAAAGCCTGCTACATAACGGATCTTTCAGATGTGGGGCGAACCAGAGATAGACTTGTTTTGCATCGAAAACCGCGCACGTACTACCGACTTATGCATCTCTGGATGTCTAGTTTGGTTGTCTCCATCACCAAATCTAATACCCGCAGTCCTCTAACACCAGAATCGAGCCAGCGGGCGCTTTATATTGATAGCTCCAAAGTGGAAGGAAGTATTATGGCAAGCGGATGTCTAACGAAGCACTCCAGCCTCCGTTCCTTCTTTCCTTCTTTCGTTCGAAGGTCTACAATTATTACATACAGGCTGGCGTGGCGGAGATGGATACGTTGGTGTGAATCTAATTAGATAAATTTTAAATATCCTGGTGTTAATAAAATTGCGCGATAGCTTATTGCGCTCATTAACACTGTGACGTAGGTGTGGCTATCCTAGTACTTAAATCTGTTATTTCGACGTTCACGCAGTTAACGTCTAATATCGATGTGGCGTCTAATTTTTTTATAAAATAAGTGTTGAAAGCCATTTCCATTGCAAAAGAAAAACCCGCCAAACCACCTATTTGGAATCCTAAAGTGTCATAAGCCATAGTTTAATTGATGAATTTAACTCTATTACCACCAATTAAAACTTACCTATTATTTTTCCTACAATATCCGGAATCCATCTTTGGTGGTAAAACTCTCTATTCTCTCTCTATATATATATATATATGAAAATGTATATAAAATATAAAAGATTTAAGAAAAATAAAAAAGGGTGTCCGTTAATATATCGATAACAAATGTTTTATAAGAAACATATATTGTAAAAAACTTTTTTAGATAGCGTATAGACTAATTAATCTCCCGATATGTCTAAAGAAGGCGCTGGTTATTCTATTAAATATGGTCCAAATACGTCATTATTTGTCTTACCTTATTATCTAATTCATGGTCATTTGTGTGTTCTTGTATTATATAAGAACTATCTGCAAATAGGTCATTATTAGAGTTATTATAAATAATATTTATAAAATAATACAGAGCTAAAAAAATAAAAATACCTTTCTGTCTGTTAAAGATTCCGTTGAAAATAAAAGGTAATAAGAATATTAGAGGTATTACCCATAGACAGAGATAGTAACAGGCTATTAACGAGCAAAGTAATACAAAAAAGGATAATTCCCTGTCTTCCCATTCAAACAAACGCCTGAAATAATAAATAAACTAATTAGTATTTAAGAACATTTTCTTTAACTTATCGTATGTCTCGCATACGGCCGCTTCATTCGCTACTTCCCGCCCAATTGCAATCGCCCAATGGCGGAATTGGATTCCGCCATCCGCCGCGTAACACCGGAAAAATGAACACGCAAGACTGGAAAAATGAACAAAATTCAAGTATTTATTTTTTTCAGATTCAAGCTTATTCATCCTAGTGTTTCAGTTCACACTTCGTTCTTCGCTTCCCGCCCGAATTCAAGACATTGTGTATTCAGTGGCGGAACTCAACGCCGCTTTTTGTCTTGTTCACCAGAGCAGAGAATAAAAATAATCAAATTATGATAATTCCTCTGAGTGGGAATCGAGCCCACAACCAATCGCATTTACAATTAGTCGCCGTTCCCTATGTGCAACGATGGCCTCAATTTGAAATATAATCAAAATATAATGAAATAGTTCAAAATGAATTGATTTCATTGTCACATTTTTTAAATATTATAATTTTTTATGAGATTTCATTTGTTTTATGAGGCCATCGGGGCTAAGCAAAACAAGTAGTTGCATATGGTTCCCATAATGGGCGGGAAAATTTCTGGCCAAGGGCCGGCGGAACTGAACATCTCGAAAATAAATTTATTTTATTTTTAGATTTTATAATTCATTATCCTTATATATAAATATATTTTATATGTAGACAATGCTATAAATTCGTGATTAGTTTTTATCCTTTTTAATTTAAATATTTTATTATATCAACAAGAAAAAATAAAAAGGGAGTAGATTCACAGGTGATCTCTTTCGTAAAAAATATCAGAGTACGCCAGGTTTTATATGGTATACAATAATTATATATTTTTTTACAATTTTAATGTAACATTAAGGTCAAATATAATTTACTTTTAAAGCATTTAAATAAAATACCTTAAATACTATAAAAAAACAATAAAGTCTACAAGCGTTTACTCACTTATAACATTTGTTTACTTCCTCTAGAAAGTCCAGAAGGTCTGATACATATTTAATGTTTTTGTAAATAAGTGGAATGTCGAGCTTAGCGGGTTTCTTTATATATTTTACTTCCTTGGATTGGAATAACTTGATAGTAGCTTTTACCTACATAATAGAAAAAGATTAATCACTGAATTGAACTTAGCGTGTTAGGTATATCCAAAAGTACCTAGCGAGCACAATATATATGAATTTTGATGTTGAATTTTTTTTGAAGTTGTATTAATTGGTATCTGGTAACCTTTTCATTTTTATTTCAGCGTATTAAATTAAGTTTCAATTATTTAAATTAAATTTCAACGAATTAAATTCAATTAAGTTAAATTAGTCTGCACATATAACAACGTAAAATAAAAAAAAAAGATTTCCTGTATTTATTTTAGCATGAATCTTTTCTTAATTGTTTTTTTAATAATAAGACAAATCTTACTGGATTAAAAACAAGAGACATCTGTAGCAGTATCCTTGGACAGTTTCCTCTGGCATTGCTTCTTTTACTTCTATCTTTTAACGCATACCATCGAGTTACTTTATTTGATATTCTAAGCAGTGGAATGGATACCTTACCAATGGATTCATGTAGAATAGCGTTTGTTATAGAGCTGTCGTATACTTTTAGGTCTAAAGTTGAAGAAACATCATAAACTTTACTGAAATATGAATTAATATTATGTTAGTATATTAAACACATATTGTAAAAATGTAGAATCAATTATCAATAGATTGAAATTACATTGAATCGTGAAAGAATATTTGCTCCCATTGATAATAATTAACGTCTATAATTAATAAATAATACAGTTTCAGGACATTTTCTCGAATAATAATAATAGCGCCTATTATACTCACAAAACGTAGCATTTGTCCCATCTCGGGTCAGTACTGGTTCCGACTCTATGTGTTTCAACGCTTTCATTGTCAATTTCCAAAGTGCAATAAGTATTCGGCTTACTGGTAAATCCCTTAGCGCAAATAACTTTTACGTGAAGTAACCCAACAACATCCCAATTATTCGGTAATTTCTGAATGCTCTGAAGTTCAAGTATAATATAATAGTTTTCTTAGTGTCTTACATAAGTAGTGTAAATAAATTTGCTGATTACAAGCGATAGCTGTGGATTTAAATGTAAATAAGTATATATGGGAAATATAAACTGATGTTTTAAATGAATAAAAACGGAAAAAAATCTCACGTGCATTTCGTTGCAATCATAGGCATCAAGGGGTTTGCTAGGTGATTCAATGTTTCGAATCGCGCACATAGTGACAGAAACATGTACGACACCGTAACCGTCGGTCAATTCCTGCCATATTTCATGCGTACGGTCCTTTTCATATGACGATAGATCTATAATACAGCTTCAGTGCAAAAAGAAATATATGTTAATAATAAATATGTATATTTTGAGGCCGGTTGTTGTTAGTTCGTCCCTCCTGGGAGAATGATTATTATAAAATTATTATCATTGGCCCGCTTTGGTAAGACAAAACGCGACGTTGAGTTCCGCCAATCAAAATGCATTGTCTGAAGAAGAAGTGAAGAATGGACTGTCTCAATACTATATTCTCTCTGACTGCCATATAGCATGCGGGGAAAAGGTTGAAGCTGCTTTTGTTATTAACTATTTTTATGAGTACCTTACTTACAGACATAATTGTAGTCTGATCACCATATGTCTACAATTATTTCCGAATAATTCCCTGTTTAAACACAGTACAAATTAATAACTGTATATTTTTTTATCCTACCTCCCCATAGAATTCTTCATTTTCCCTTTATCGTATAATAATATCTTAAGACTGTGGTCCTCAAATAAATGCAATTGAAATCGCTCCCGCCATTCTGGTCGCCGGCAGCGCGCTACACTTTTAGATTTAAAACATTCAGATCCCAATCTGAAACAAATAAATATTAATTAAATAAATAATTTAATCGTTAATAAATATTGCAATAGTAAAAAAATACAAGTCATACTTAAATTTGCAATATACATTATGCGACACACCGTCGTCGGAGACGGGAGGACATTTAGCTTCAACTAAAACGATAGTCACCACTGTACTCCAGCTCTGGTTGAGGTTTTTCAACTGCAACGATTGTAATTTTTTAGTTTAGTTAATTAAGAAACAAAATCGTTCGTTTCCATAATCTTATTTTAAAATTCAAATATATATTAATAAATATAAATTTTAAAATAAACATGTAATAAGTAGTAATTCTACCATATGCCTTAACAGTCTAAATATTATAGTTTCTTACTTTATCTCTTGAAGCTTTTAATACTGAAGAATTTTTTCTCCTTAATTTCGAAAATCCACTGAATGTATTGGAACGCCACCTGTTTGTGTAAAATTACATCTACACTTCAATATCCTTTTTGTAGTTCAAAATCATCATTATCTTAAGATTATAAATTAAATAAATATTTAATAAAGTTACAAAATGACACTTAAATTCGAAAATTACATTAGAAAGCTACTTTTCAATCATTGTAATGCTACTTACATGTTAATATGGCGTTGTCTAGTCCGTAAATAAATTGTATTTTTTAAGGAATTCATTAAAATTTATGTGGTGGTCCTTAATTGTAGTGTATCAATAACAATTTATTTGTGAAAACTTGCATTATTTACATGAGTGTTTAGTTTGCGACATATTTATTTATCTTATCAACGTTATTTATGATAAAAAAAGTATAATCCGAGATTTAATTGACGAAGTATGATCACTTAATAGTTTATAATCTATTATTTTTTGTTTTTTCTATTAAATGTTTTTAAGCTTCAATCATTTCTTCCTTTAAACCAAGTCCTTTTATTAATTGAATACTTTATTGGCCCATAGATTTCTTTTAGCAGAATTTTTCCTGATATTATGATTTATGACACCATAAATATAACTGAGTGAAAATAAAGCGTTTTCAAAAAAAATAATTTCAATGAAAAGTTAGGTCTATTTGATAATTTTAACATTAATAGCAAATTAAAATATGAATAAATATTAATTGCCTTTATAATAGCGTAGTTAGAAGTTAAATAACTAGGACGACTTGACAAGCTGATACAATATGAGAGACAATATTTTTCCTTACAACCATATTCTCAGCTGACCACTCATTTAGTTGGAGAACAAAAAAATTGTAATGTGGAAATGCGACCTTATCATTATTAGTGATTTGTTATAGATATCCACAAACATGTGAATTTATGTGGACACAAATATATGATAGGTATACTAGATAGGTATATCAATGACTTTGTCAATGTGGACTCAAAGGCATAGTTAAAAATATATACATCTGATAATAACATAAATTATTTTAAAATTATAATTCATTGGTATGTGTATGTAGGCCAATAGTGACGTTAATAAATGAAAGAGCTATTAAATACCATAAACTTAAATAAACACTATACTGTATACAATAAATATTTACATTTCTTTACGACCAAAAGATTACTTTACAAATTTATCCATTACACAGTCATAACTGTTTTTGTTAAGTCAACAGGTCCTGCGCCCCGAGCCAGAACTAGAGCTCCCACCTGTTTCGGAAATCCGGAACACTCCTGTAATTGAGCTTTATTAATTAAAATATTCTGCTATCAAATTAAAATAATCGAAATAACGACACGCTGTCCAGAGTTAAGTAAAACGGCGAGAATCACCGTACTACACGCTTAGGTACTATGTTTTGCAGATCTGAATATACGATTACAGCAAATTGACCATACTCTCAGTAATCCAGTCATTATATTACATACATTTGACAAAATGTCAGTTAACAAAATTTTGGATATTAGGTACTTGTTTGTATCCAGAAAGCTTAACTTCAAATCGTTGACCAAGATTCTGTATGCACATTTGCCATCATCTTGAAATTGATATTAATATAATATAGCAAAAAACTAATTTCACTTTCAGAATTTTAATTGTAGTAAGTAAAAAAAGCAAGTAAAAAGTATTGCATCAAAATGTTCGTAACTCAAGAGAACCCCAAGTTATTGTAAACAACTCAATTTAACCCTTTTTTCGACAAAAAGGATGACCGACAAATACTAATTATTTCAAGATGGCGGAAAATGCACATTAGACAACGTGGGCGCATGGGAAAACGCAATGACTGTACTCCAATAAAAATATCGATTACGTGGGATGGCTTAAGGGAGTTTCAACGCAGCGTTGTTAGTATATCAAATGACAGAATGGATTTGTAGTGGGCAAAAATTTACTCAGCAACTAAAAATGGGAGTTGAGAGATATATTAAAAACATTGTGTCATTCGTTTTGTCTAGCAATCTCTGCTTAATTTAATATTCAGTATATGGACAAAGGACTCCTTTAATCGTTTATATAAAGAACATGTCAAGGCGGAAATCCAGACGGTTGTACGGTGCGGCCCCAGCCATGTCCTCTTGAGTCATATCATATGTACCCTCGAGTGGGTTACATAAGTAGATATAAATATTATATTGTAAGAATATAGTTATAGTAGTATAGTACATTTCAAACAGATGTCAATTTACGTCATGTTCTGGTAAAAAAAATATGTACATACATCGTATCTACTATCTAGGTAGCAAATCACCCATTATCATATATCATCCAAACCCTAACATAATCTATATTATAATCAACTTCTTTGGTATACCATATAAATTTTATTTAAAACGTTCTAAAAATCTTACACTAAATAGGTAGTAGAAATATATTATAATAATTTGTTCGTCCCATAGTTCCTTCATTGACCGTCTGGTGGCTACAACACGTCTTGTGTGCACACACGTGCACACGTAAAAAAAAAACCTTTCAAATTTTACATGATCATCATCATCAAACAAAATTTTTATATCATAAACATGAACTTTTAAGATATACAAATGATAATAATAAAGAAATTATTTTAAATGAGATCGCTGGGTAACTTGGGGCGAGCTATTGGGTAGTGATGACACCACGGAGTTGATACATCCTGAATGGAAATGCCATTTACGCCGCAGTCGCTGGCAGAGTGGAGCGCAACAGCACATACTCGTTGTCACGAAAACACCTGCTCCCGAGCTATTGTCTTTTAAAACCTAACCTTAGAAAACAAAGAATATTAAGAATTATGAAAGCTGAATGCACTATCCTTTCAATGAATACTTTCAATTCTTACTACTTCTGTATTAGTACTAGACTACTTTATGGAAGTTGAAAGAGCTAAATGGAAGATTCCACAGAGCCTTAATGGTGCAAAGTGGACTCAGGTACTTCTTAATCTCTTGTCTACATAACGGGGAATCTTTGGTGTTGGGAAACCTAAGGTTTTGTCTGTGCGATTATAGATGAAGTTATCAAGACAAGAAACTACCATAGACATATTAAGGAAAAATGGCACAACCGACATGAATCGGGCGCGTCATCATCCTGGGAAATCAAGCAATACACGTTTGGTCAAATTTCAAATTATTTTACGATTTATTTGATACTATGCGAAGTGAATAAAAAATAGAAAATTAAAAACAACTAATAGACCGAACTCGTAAGAAAAGTTAATTAAATAATTGGATTTGGTCGACGAGATTAGCCATGTGGAGTATCGATGCGACAAAAATGGTACCGATAACAGCTATATAACCATATAGCAGATAACCATCAACAGTTTAATACTGAAAAGCTTCGAACTATATTCCAATAGGCTACCGTGTAACTAAAGCGAAATCGGTCGGTCAAGAACCAAATGTAGAACATCCAATTCTTGACCGACCTCCCCAGTAGGTAAACAACAGGCATTGCTTGAAACACCGTATATTTCGAAGACATTGATCACTATGGAACGCTAGCCATCGGTGGCTTAGAGTCTTATATATATAGAACTGAGAGCTATTTTGATATTTTTTTTTTATTTATATATTTTTTAAGCTTCATGCTGTATCCCTGGCGGGGCAGTAAATAACAATACTACTACTAATATAATTGAATTATGCATCTTTTTCTCATTTAAGTGTTGTCAATTCATTTAATTTGGCACTCCTTCAAAAGGTGTTCAACTGTTTGTATAGCGTTTGGGTTACACGGGCACTTATTGTTAGTCGTGGTTTTAATATCTGTGAAGATATTGTTTGGTGAATGAATGGCCTGTGTGTTTGCGAACGTGTATTTGCTGATACTGAAGAAGTCAGTTATCGTTGCCAAATCAGGGTACCACTGTCTGGTTAATTCTCCCTGAGCTTAATTTTTGTACCTTAAGTTGTGTTCTATGTAATTATCTTCTTTTATTTTTCTTTTTACAAAACTAATATGGGAATTTACAGAAATCAGGTTTTTTGTACAATTTTGTGGCAGATATCTGTCTTATCATTATTATCTGTGTGGGCCTTGACCCAAAATAATTTAATATGACTATTCAAGGATTTAATAATGTAATGGATTTTGACTATAAATAAGTTAGTGGAGTTAGGGTTACTTATTTCTTCTGGCTAGCATACTGTCATATAGAATGCTGATCTGCTCATTTGGTAGATTATCTGAAACCCATTCCAGCGCTCGCTCCAATGCAAAAAGTTCTGCTTGAAAGATTGAGCAGCTGGAATGAAGTTTTCATTTATGGACTACTTTTGAATCAGACTCCCTGTGCATTAAATATGCTGCTCCAACTCTTCCGTCTTCGTCTTTACTACCATCAGTGAATATTTTTACTGTAGAATCAGATGTTATTCTGTCAACTTCGCTTTGGTCAGCAGCGCGTTCAATTAAAGCTTTGACTTGGTTTTCAAGCCTTTAATTACACGTATGGCGAATCCTCGTTGAATTGTACTTTGTTTCTTGAGAACTGTTTTATATGGAATAGCAGACCCCCAGATACCTGCATATGTTACCAAAGGTTGTATGACCTGTTTATATATTATTGCAATGTTTATATATTATTGTGTTTATTCCCCTGGAAGGAGCGGTAAAGATGCAGATTTTTTTAGCTTTCCCTATTACATAATTGACATGTTTAATCAAATTTAATTTGTGATCTATAGTTACTCCTATGATTTTAATATCTAAAAGGTTATATTATTAAATGTAATGTTTGCTTTGTTGGCTTTTATGAGAAGGAAATTAACTGAGTTTTCTCTTGTCTAGTTTTTCTTCTATATTTGTGTTATCTAAGTTATAATGTAATAAATTTGCCTATTCAAGATTTTCTGTTAATGTTTTATGAATTTGTGGCAGTTTGCTTTATCTGTCTTATATTTAAATGTGGATTTTTTATGATTTTTATTAAGTTTATTAGGATTTAATGCGAAATGAAATTCAATAGCCTCATGATCTGATGATGTACATGCTAATGTATTCACTTTCCAATTGACTATTTTTTAAATTATTTTTCTGAGAATCTCAGAAAATATTCTCATCTCCCCAGGATGTGTCCCCTTCACGAGACCTATCCATCCACGACTAATAAACATAATTAAATTTCAAAAACACGGATTAAAATATTTTACTCAAATCAGAAATTTACATATTTTTGAAAATTGACTTGGCATGCGGTGCCATCTATTGTTGAGTGAAATAAATGCTTAATGCTTAACCTATACAAGCTATCGAAGAGGAGTGTTGCTATTCGCTACTAGGAGCGTTGATTGTTAGCGTCGCGTCCACAAACTGGACGAATTTTTCTGGGGTGGCGCTAATGTCATGTATTAGTGAGGTGTTTTTATGCTAGTGTTATTAGTGAGAGGTTATGTATCATATATATGTTTTAAGGAGTATCCAAAAATAATTCTTCATAATGGAGAAAAGGAAAGAATCTTTGAACATTGTGAAAATGTGTCGTTTTTGTTTAACACAAAATAAACCACTGGAAAGTTTGTATGATAGAAACCGTTCAAGAAAGAATTCTCCAAATCTACATTTGAAAATTTTGTCTTGTGTCTCTATTGAGGTGAGAGTGGAAATGTAATTTTCTGTTATTATTCTGTTATTATTATGCATGTTTTTAACCTGGTTATCAATCTGGAGGATAGACGCCACCTACGATGATCGGTTTTGTCTACATGTCGTAATGGCGCCTAACGTTTGATTGATTACACTAAGGCAAAAAAATAATAAAACAACGAAAGAATATTTGAAATATGCGTATATATTTATATAATTGTATTATTAAGACCCTACTTTTTTCACTAATTATCTCCTGTCAATTTGTTTATCCTTAATGATTAACGCCACCTAGTGAGTTGATTATTTCTTATTCCTAAATTATTTACTAATTTAAATGTTATATCCTTTTTAGATATTTCCCTCCGACAAAATGCCCTCATTTATTTGCACACGCTGCAAGTTCTTCATGAATCTTTTCTATGAATATAAAAAGATTGTTCGCCAAGCTGATGAAACAATTTTACAGTATATTCAACATAATTCTCCAATGGAAATAGTTACATGGCCCTCATATCTATCTAAAGTAAGTTTTTAATATAATGTAAAAAAAACAATACCAATATGTTAAACTATCAATGAAGAAAACATCATAAATGCAACATCAAACAAACCATTCTTTCAATTTCTTAACTCTCATGTATATTAGACATGGACAAATGTTAAATCATGTTATATATATATAGATTAATATAATAGAATTGAACAGAATATATTATTACTATGACATGTAACTCTTATATCATATCATTAATAATGTCACTAAAAAGAGTTAATGCACTTAGAAACTACAAATTCAAAAGGAATTAATCTGCTTCATAAAATGAGAACACAACATGAAAGTCATACAAGTCATAAAAGTTACTATTTAAAGAAGCTTAAAAATACACTACACAAAATAAACCCAGCACTTACTAAAAGTCGTATAAGTATATAAATTCAAATATTTTTATAACATCATGGTTAACATTTTAGGTTTACCGTAGAAATAACGAAATAGATATAGTCAACACACTAGAAGGTGCTACAGTACAGGTTTCATCTCAAGATAACTCAGACAGTGATGAAGAAGATGGAAATATTTATGATATAAAGGTGACACAAATGCCCATGTTAGAACATTTATTATATATTTGTATGTGGTAAAATATTTTTGTGTAATAATATGTATATTATATTTTAAGATTGAAGATGGTCCAGACAACGATACAAAAACTGCTTGCGTTAAAATAATTAGCAGTAAAGAGAGCAAAGAATTGAAAGAAATAGAAAATCCTATAAGGGGTAAAGGTAATTTTGTGTGGTACTTATGTTTATTTTACACAGTTTTTTTATAATTTGCATAATTAGTGTGTATCCATTTTAATGCGTGTGTTCATAGCTATCAAGTTTATGTTACTTTATGTTGCAAAAATATTTTTAATTAGCATTTATTATGTTTTTATTTTATATTCCTAATATTAAGTATAGATTAAGTTATTACAAGTGCTTCATTATTTCTGTCAAGAGAATGGAAAATATGTAGCATGTTATTTAATTTGTTGTTTACTCCAAATTATATTTTGTAGTGCATGTGTTCCTCATTATTCCAATTCTTTACATTTTGAACAGGTAAGTAAATTCTATTATTATATTATTATGAAACAAAAATATTTTAAAATGATAGAAATCTTGAGTGGTGTATGATATTACAATATATTTTGTGACACGGAGCTATGTGCGATAGATGCAGTTGAAAAAGGCTTAGAAGATGGTTGTTGGGCTTGTGATGAATGTGACTGTACGTATCCTCTACAGCAATTGTTAGAACTTCACAAGACTCAGAAGCACAGGGAAAGAACTGTGGAATGTGATCAATGCGATGCGTAAGTATCCTAAAACACAATATTCCTTTAACTTTGCCACAGATTTGATACCATTTAAATTATTAAAGTAGCCTAATCGAACATAATATTTTTTGTCTGAATTAAACACAGCTAGACTAAAGTACAAAGATGTGTTTTTTTTGGCTAGTACGGAATATTATAATATTTTGCTTATTCTAATTTTTTGTTATAAGTTTTTCTAAATATAATTTTTATTTTAGTACTTTACCTTTACTTCATAAAGATTATCAAATTTAATGTTATAAAGTTTTCAAATGACAAAATTTGTTCAATTGTATATTTAGTTAAGACATTACATTGATTGTATAGTTAGCTAAGATAAATAAAATTTAACAACTGTTTCAGAAAATTTTATACAAAATATGACTTATCAACACATCTGCTGCGTCATACTGATGAATTACCATTCCAATGTGTGGCTTGTAGTAAAAAGTTTAAAAGACTCATATTGCTTAAGAGACATGAAAAAGTAAGTTTTTTTTCCCGCATAGCAGGGTTGGTCAGTCAGAGAGAACCTAGTGTTAAACATTCACTTTTCTCTACTTTCTGTCCATAATCGACTCAAAGCGTCTTGTGTGGCGGAACTCAACGCCGCGCGTCTTATACACCAGAGCGGAGAAATGACAATAATCATTCAAATTAGAAATCTAACCCTGAACAAATCGCGTTTTCAGTCAAGACAAACCCATTGCTCTACCATGGCCTCAAGTAAAAATATGTTAATGTTCTATTTAGATATCTTGGTTTTATCGTAGAATTGATTTGGCGAAAGTATCAACGATATCATGAAATGACTGAATATGACTTTATCATTGATTGTCAACATTTTGACGATTTTTTCATCGACGTTTGGCTGTAAAATAAGGTGTCTTACAATATATAACACATACAAAAATTAAAAAATAAGTAAAACTAGAGTATTTAAGTACGAACACAAATTTACGTAAAATAAACAAATATTTTCTACCTCTATTAGCAATAAATTTTATGATTAATATAAACTTTTGAGTTTGTTAGTTGTCAAATTGTCACTAACAGCTGGCATGTTGCTTAAGATTATGCAAAAGCGCCCTCTATCGGTAATTTAAGTAATTATTTTACGAATTGGTCATATAAGATCAGCGTTTTCATGAAGACGCAAGCCGAGGTCCTTGCCCCGAAGGGGGCGCCCTTGCGATCGTTGACCCCTTTTCTCAAGCAGCCACACATGCTTGTACTTCGCAGGGAATGAGCACCCTCTTCCCTCACCCCCCCCGGTGTCGCTGTCAAGACCAATAAGGTCAACAGCAACAATGTCGAAAAAAAAAAAAAACATGAAGGAGCTCATTTAGTTGATCACATCTTTTAACGATAGGTTATCATTGATCTGGCCAATTGATTGAGCATTTCGTGAAATGTCGACGTCGATATTTACGTACGTACGCTATGTAGATACGATATCCGTCGTTAATTTTATGATCATCAATTCTTAGATATGTACATTAAATATCAATAATATTTCATAAATATTTTTTTATTTTATATATTATAATATTTTATTCGGAGTAATCAAAATCCCACAACCAATCTCGCTTGCAGTTGTCTCGCTGTGCCTTGGTGGCCTCAATATAATTAACATTTTCAGCTCATCCATTCAAACTTACCGCAACAAATATGCCCACATTGTCCAGCTTCATTCTTATCTATAGAAGAATTGGAAGCACACAAAAAGAAGCATGTGCGCATTCACCGGCCATTTATTTGCAACGTGTGTGACAAAAAGTGAGCTAGCTTGCTTAAGTTTTTAGTAAAGGCTAAATACTTAACTTATATTACCTTATTTTAAATATAGTCTATGTTTTAAACAAAAACTATGACTTCATTATTTAGTATACTCGTATTAGTGATATATAAATATAAAAGAAAAGTTACTGATCTTGATGAATATTTTAAATGCCCATTTAACATTAACAGTGACCAAAAACAATAACCCCTTTTTTTCTGTTTGTCTGTGCGAGCGTGAGAGTGCACGCTAATGTCAGAAACGGCTTAACTGATTTAAATGCAGTTTTCACTATTGTTTTTGGCAAATTTCCCTTAAAATTTAGTGTTTATATTATTTCAATAGGTTAATAAATTTGAAAGGTTACAACAATTTAAATTGTGTTCGATAAAATTTCTTTAAAATAAATGTATTATTAAGTTGGAAACTTTAATCAATTCACTTTAATCTATCTTAATTTTAACAGGTTTCACGAGAAGTCAACACTGCAAAGGCATATTGATGTAATTCACAACAAAGTGGCAACGAACTGCTGCGAGTATTGCCCCGAGCGTGAGTCGTAAATCTAAAAACATAAGCTAGCTATGAACATGCGCATATAATTTTACTAACAATTTCCACCATATCGCATATAATTATATAATGTAGTTACATTATATGCGGTATTGTATAGCTTTGTTTGTGACATTTTGTATTTGGTGAGTTTTCGTTTTCAGGATTTGTATCGGTGTCCAAGTTGGCGAGGCACGTGAGGACACACGCTGGTGAACGTCCTTATCCTTGCAAGTTTTGTGACAAGAGCTTTGCGAAGTCACATCATTATACAAGGTATTTTTGTTTTCTATTGAATTTTTTTTTGGATATATTATTTAAATATTTGTAAATAATTTATCTCATTGCTAAATTATTTATAAAATAAAAAGTTACTAAGAAAATTACACTTTTAGTGTGCAGTTTTATAAGTCTAAATAACAGTTCTTATCATATGTATTTGTCTGTTCACTATCAAATCAACTAAAGTTGATATAATTGTCAATTCTATTTAGTAAAACAAAGTGATTTATTAATATTTTTTTGTTTCACGCTTTTTTCTGCGTAACAGGGTACGCAGAGGGACCCTAGTGACAAGACACTCCGTTCTTAACATTCCACCCAAATACGCGACATTGCGTGTTGAGTGGTGGACCTCAACGCTGCGCTATGTGTTGTTCACCAGAGCGGAGAAATGAAAATAATTAAATTATGATCATTCCTCCACACTGCGCCACCATCGATTTATTATTGGATGTTCTATGCAATAACTATATCATAAAAACATGATATACTTCTAGACACCTGCGCCAAACGCATCGAGAGACCATACGCTCTGTTCGCGGGCCTTTTGGCGAGAACGAGCAGTACCGCTGCGACCAGTGTGAGGACACGTTCTCCACGCAGGACGCCCTCATATACCACTCCGCGATACACGCCACTCAGAACCTCACCTGCCCGCTGTGCCAGGAGAAGTTTGGGGACGTGGACGCTGTCACTGCACATATCAAGTCGCATGTTAATGGTCATTTGTCATTTTATTTTATACCATTAAGATAGATTTTTTCAATTTTAAGTATTAATTAGTCTGTTATATGAAATTTTTGGACTCACTAGTTATATATCAAGGATATATATATATATATATATATATATATATAAAACTAATACTGCTGATATTTCAATTTCATTTTAACAAATAAAAATTATTGTCGAGGTATTTTTTTAAATAATTAAGTTTATTTTTCTAGGTACGGAATTTATGTGTGATTTCTGTGAGCTAGTGTTTACATCAAAAGAAAAACTGGATACTCATCAAGCAACAACCCATGAAGAAGAAATGCAGAGTGTCAGTAATATTACTTGATTTTATAATACAAATCTTAATTACTTTACTTACTTAAATAATAAACTTTCCTCAATAATATATTTTCGTCCTTGATTTTAAATTGTTCAAGTGGCAAGTCTGAAATTATTAGTCGAATTTTATACATATAAATGATTTATTTATCTTTTGAAGGCGAAAATAATGAGTAATCAGCTTATTTTTACTTCTTGTATTTAAACAGTGTCTATCAATGTTTTTTAATTAATCGTGTATATTTTTGGACAAACAAACATTATTGTACATATATTGTGATGCAATCGTAAAGATACCCGTTTTATTTAATACTTCTCCCAAAGAATCCCGAGTTCCCATGCTGTAAATAGCCCTTACTAGCATTGCTCTTTTTTGAATTACAAGGAATTCTGAAGGTAACTTTTAGATTTTATAATAACTAATGATATGTTATGATACATCCAAATAGGAAACTACATGTCTGGATGAATCATCTATGGAGTTGGAGTGTGATGAAGATGAAGAAGATGATAATACAATAAATGGTATGCTTTGCTAAATATTGAATATTTTTTTTAATTATTTTATTAAATAATCTTTTTATTGAATGGCGTACAGTTATAATTTTAATGTATACTTAAATTATAACTGAACACTATTAATTATTCATAACTATTTATTTCCAGTGAAAGAAGAGGGGGATCATATGATTATTGAAATAAAAAAAGCCGATGAATTCTTGGTAAGTGGACTTAGAATTTTGATAGACTTATTTTAATGGATGAGCATGAAAATAATTGTAATTAATTGAAAAATAGTTAATATTCGACAAAAAAGACCTATCTACCTAGAGCTATATATTTTGCAAAATTTCGCTACAGCAAAATTTTATACTAGCACAGTTCAGTAAGCAAATGTAAAATGTTTATAAATAGTAATCGGTGAAGTTTAATTATTTTTTTATAAAAACTTGTCTATTGTTGTTAATACAATCTTTAATATTTTATATTTCTTTTATAGATCAATAACTCAAAAGAAGATTCAGAAGATAAACCCGATATAACAAATTCTGAAGGTAACAATATTTTATATGATTTTGAATATTTATATTAACATTTTAAAGAAAGTTTAAAAACAAACCTCTGCATTATTTACAGAAAGCGAATCTGACACTGCGCTAGCAGAATTAGTGTCGGTCGATGCGATGCCCGTGCTGAAAAAAAATCCAGCCCACATTGTAAAAGAAAAAGTTCAACAGTCATCATTAGCGCAATCATTACCAAAACAGTTGGCGAAATCATTATCGCAAACACAACCGCAACCGACATCGCAACCACCCCAATCATTACCATCAACGTCATTGTCATTACCGAAACCTGTCATACAAAAAGAACCTAAATCCTCAGGCAAAGTTAATGATAGTCAGGTAATATATATTTATTATTTATATTAATGATTATGAGTAATTCCGTATAATATTGTGATAATTACTGGAATTATACGTTTTTTTTTAAGAAACTTGCTCTTGTTTTTCAGACTGTATGTATTCTTCGTAAGGCTGAAGAAATTAAACGCAAAGTAGTACAAACAGCGGAACCAATGGAATTAATAAATACTAATGCAGGTAAAGTTACGTTAATTACTTATAAAGAAAATAATTTTAGTAATTTTATACAAAAAGTGATAAGATAATAATCCCAACTCTATGTTAAACCAAGCTTTAATTACTGTTAAAATGTTACACAAAAATTGTCATCTAAAAAAAAGGGATAATATTTAAACCAAGGGTGCAGACCATATTACGTCCAGTGTGCTAATAAAATATAATAGAAAAATCTCAAGTACATTGAATCTGTAAATTATACATACACAAAATATTGAATGGCACCTCAGAAGTCGTTTCGAAATTCGAATTGCCTATTATTATAATATATTTCTTCAAAAATACACTCATAGGTTTACATTAGTTATAAATTAGTTTGTGTTTCTAGAAGATATATATATTGTTTCTAATAAACTATTTTTAGTTATTGAAAAGAAGAGAATTATAGATGAGAAACCGGTCACAAAAGCAGAAACAATGAATAGTGGTGGAGCTAGTGATAAATCGCTGAGACTACTAGAAAAGGAACTACAAGATCTCAAAAGGGTAAAATTTATTTATAGTTTATTAGTTTATTAGTAAAAATGCAAAACCACATAGAAAAAACACAGATTGAATTTAAATTCAAATGCTTAGAGACTTTATTAAAGCCAGTGTTAAAAATAGCATAATCTACGACTATTCTGGATTTTACCATAATATTAGTGGTCTGACTTTAATCACGATTGGTTTGTGGGTTGACTCGGAGTAATGATTGTAACAAATATGACAAGCGCGGCGTTTAAATCCACAACTTAACACGTAATGTCTCAAATTCAGGTGGAAGGCAGAGAACGAAATGTCTTTACACTAATTTATCTCTTGACCGTTGCTACGCGGGAAAAACTGACTCTTAATTTAGTGATTAATAAATTAAAATAATTTAATTTTACAGACGAACAGCCGCAATGAAGTAACTAAGACCCCAATAAAAATGGTTGATGCAGTCAGAAATAAGCGCCTACAGCTACAC
Organism: Podotricha telesiphe; assembly: GCA_038994665.1. NCBI lineage: Eukaryota > Metazoa > Arthropoda > Insecta > Lepidoptera > Nymphalidae > Podotricha > Podotricha telesiphe. The sequence continues at coordinate 195,757 of JAOYRR010000054.1, read as the reverse complement.
ACATCCACACCGAAATTAAAGTATGTTAAAAGACTTATTATGATGATTTTTTTTTTCTAATAAATTAGTTGTTTACATTATAGTATATTTTTTGGTAATTTATAGAACTGTAGAGGAAAAGAAAATACCAGTTTTAAACAAATTACCTGTGCTAGAGAAAAAAATTGAAAAACGTATTATAACCAAAGAGAATAAAGAACCAAAAGAAAACAAGGAAATACGGAGCAGTAATAGTAGTATTAAAGAAGATAAAGAAAAGGAGAAAGAAATCCCAAAGGTAATTAAACCTGTTACAGTCCCACTAACCTTTATATTAAGTTATTATTATTTTTATACGGGAACTGGAATCTCTTCGGGTATAAATAGATGCACTTAGCTCTCTATATTATATCTTATTATAAGCCTTACTTTTAAGTACTGAAATTAAAAAAATAATTAAAGTAATTATTAAAAATTGGAACAATATTTAAAAAAAGTTTCAGACCATATGTCCATAGTATGTTAATAAATTATATATTAAAATACAAAAAAAAAACGTTTAAATTCGTAATAAATATTAAAAAGTAAATAAGATTAAAAAACGTACTAAACAAACATGCTTTAAAATTATATTGTTGTTTTGGCAGTATTCATGCTGTCAAAATATTTATTGTTATCTGATCCAGATGTGTTCAGATTTTCAAACAAAATGGACAGTAAAATGTGATTCAAATAGCCTTGCTACATTTTCTTACCATCAATTGAGAAATTCATGGATAAATAGATAGATACAGGTGCAGACAATGAAACCATTATTGATTTATTAAACTATGCACATGCATATATATATATATATATTTTTATAAAGTTAGTTGGAAATTAACATAGTTATAGTCCTTAAATATTAAGTTACAATTTATTATTGCTAAGCGATTGACAATAAAAATAATTAACAATATCCAAAACATATCACAATTTTTACATTTTAATGTGTCATTCACACACTTAAGGAGACTAAAACTATTTTTTTAGAAATCGTATAAAATTTTTAACGCAGCTGAATTCGAACCCGCGCCTCTTGGAAATCGTCCAAGCGCTCTGACCGCTAAGCCATGCGTTTTACATCTACGTCGAAATTCTTACACGCTTATTACAACTTATTTTTGTTAATATCTCTGTAATCTAATTGTAAAAAATAAACATATTATACTTTATAGAGTGTAGTCAAGAACGGTTCAGGCAGTGATAAGAGCAACTCCGATGATATCGTCCGTCGATCAACAAGGCCATCTAAAATAAAGAACTATGCAAAAATGATACGCGATCGGTCGCAGATGGACTCTGAAGAGGAAACCAGTAGCGAAGATGATGATGAATATACAGAATTTGATAGAAGTTTAGAAGTAAGAGAGATATCATATATATTATCTATATGTCACAGTATACGCCTGGATTAAGTAAATAATTACTGGCGAGCGGTTACGCCTGTGTAAACTAAACGACGACTAAACTATTTCTTTCATTCGTCCGCCAACGTTCTCACTAAAATCACCAACTTTGCTTATGCACCATTGAATTAAAATAAACGCTAAATGTTAAGGCATGTTTACCAAAATATAATTGTCAAAACTGCATTTAAATCAGTTAAGCCGTTTCTGAGATTAGTGTGCACAGACAAACAGACAGTTTCTATTACATTCATAAATGCCCCCAATAATATAATCATTTCCCTGTAACACTACCACAACACCTGTTACCAGTCCCTGTAACACTGCACCATCGCTGGGCTCATCTATATATATATATATATTCGTCACTCAACACGCAAAGCATGCGTGCATGCTAAAAAAGCATGAAGCAGTACAATAATGGTTGATAACACTTATAACTTTAAAATAAGAAATAATCTCGATGTTTAGATCCGTACCAAAAGTCGGCGTGTAAGTCAAACGAAAGTTTCATCAATAAAGCCCATCATTATGCAGTCGCCTACGACGGTCTCACACACACAAGCGCCGCGCAAGCGAGGACGTCCTAGAAAGGAATCGCCAAAGGAAATGTGAGTTAATTTACAATATTTTAATATCAATTGTAAGTACATACTCCTCCATTTGCTGTTCTTTTTCTATTGTATCTGATTTGAATATTATATTGAATTTGAATTCTAGTGAATGTTTATTTGCTTAAATATTTTTTTAGTAACTTCTTTACTTTTCTAATACTAACGAACCGCTCCCGGCTTCGCCTGCGTTAACATATATACGCAGATAGAGAGGCAGAATTACTTTCACGTTTATAATATTATTGTATGTAGGATGTATATAGGGTAGTTAGATGTCTTATTGAAATGATTACTATATAAACACATTACTTACTGAAATTTAATTCAATATTCACAACTTCTACTTTTACCGTGTACTATATCACATTGTCTTCTTTTACATATTAAAATATCATAAAAGATTACCACTCAATGAAATATATGCAATAATTGTTTGCTTCTAAAAAATTACAGACCTCCAAAAATTAGGAAAGAAGATAATGAAGAAGACACATATATGCAGAAGGATGAAACCAGGAACACTATGCGGGAACCAAATACGTCAGAAAAAGCGAAAATAGACAATCCAGAAATTCCTGTTGTTCCCTACAATTCTCAGGTAAACCATTTTTTTTTTATTTTTATTTCTTGTATTTATAAAAAGCAACTTCACGCTTTTCCTCGCATAACTAGGAAGTCAGAGAGAACATAGTGACACTGTTTTCCACTTTCCGCTCGAAGTCACTTTATTTCACACAATTTATTTACAAATAAAAAATGTACAAAAGGCGGGCTTAACGCTCAGAAGCATTATCTACGGTTGGTAACTTTGTGATGCGGGCTATAAAAGTGTACGTGCGCAAAGGCCAAAGGTGTACTTTTTATAATTATAAATACATATTTACACATATACATACCTGTAAAATATATGAAATTTATACTTACATACACACACGCATACAAATATATATATATTTGTCTACATACATACATATAGCTAGGAAAATATAATATAATTATAACCGTGTTGAGTGGAAAAACTCAACGCCGCGCTTAGTTATACCAGAGCGGAGAATTAAAAATAATTAAAATATCCGAGTGGAAATCAGACCTACAACTAATCGCGTTTATAGTCAGGCTAGATATATTTTGTATCGTTTATTGTAGCTCATCTTATATTAATGTGTAAGTACCGTACATACTCTTTGAAGTGCATACGTATTGAATGATTTTTTTTATATAGCTGTTTTGCCACACTAGTAAGCCTTAAGTGCGTTTCGTTTTCGCCCACCCCGGCATGTACGTTAATAATGTAAGGGGAAACTAAAGACCGTTTCCTTATATCTACTTCTAATCTAAATGTATCTATGAAATAAATTAAAATAGTTAAAAAAAATACATAATACCAATTCTCTACAGAATACTAATAAACCTGCTCTTGAAGAAAAGCACACTGCACCGGACGTTCTTGTCTCTCCAACTGGACAAACGTTGAAAAAGGTTAGTTGTCAATGTTTAAATATAACATTTTAATTTTTATAATTTATATAATTTTAATAAGACAAATAAACGATTGTATCAGTACATCCTTATTAAAATTATAATATTTTTCCAGGTGCCCATAAAAGCTCTGCCACCAGGAGTGAAACCTTTGCCATTACCAATGAATGCTAGACGTAAGCACAAAATTTATCAAAAAAATATTACAAAACAAAAAAAATTACATTATCTATAAATTTTATGTTACATGAAAACTATTAACTTTAAATATTTTTGTATATCCTTGCAGCAATCGGCACAGCTGAATTATGTGAAATGCAAATTGGCAAAAAGATGGTAAAAGTTCAAAAAATAGTCATGACCAAAGCTGAAGTTGAAGCCATGGCCAAAAAGGGACTTGTGGAAATGAAGGTATAAATAATTAAATCTCATTGAATTAAAATTCCCAAGCTTAAGAAGTGTTGACTGTATTTGAGGTAGTTTAAGGCTCAAATCCCACTCAGATATTAAATCTGAGTTCATATTTTAAATATTTATATTGCTACATAACATACTAAACTGTAACTAAAAGTTACAATCTATTAGTATTTAAAATTTTGAATTCATTCTTAATTATTATATATATTCAATATTCATTGAATTAAAACTTCCGTTTGTTTTCAGGATGGAACAATGGTTTTAAAGCAGGGGTATAAAGTTTCCTTTACGGCAGACTCATCTGCAATTAAATCAACCTTAGTTGGACCAGGTAATTAACCTTAAATGAAACTTAAGTTTCTTGTACTACAGCTGTACAAGAACTTAGCTAAGTTACTAGTGCCATAACAAAGACTGGTTGGTGTACATCACTGTGTATAAGTGCAACGGACAATGCAGTTACAAAATTAAGCTCTAAAGAGTACGAGTAAGGTAACAAAACGAAATCACTCACTCACTCTCAGCTTGTACTGTGTGGAAATATATGTAAAAGTTTTTAGTTTCAGATGTTCCAAAGGAATCTCCTAATAAAAAGAAAAAGCAGCACCTCAAGATGTGATTTTGGTGAAGAATCGCAATGAAGTTTTATAAATAGATAGTATTTGAATCATAAAATTTTATTGTTAACAATAAGGATCGTTATTATGAAAAAGATATCTGAATTGTTTTAAAGTCTGTTCTCCTCAATGTAATGTGGTAAAGATAACTTTACCATGCAAATGAATTATGTTTATATTCAAGTGTATGAAATACCTAATGTTTTGGACACAAAATTACATAAGTATTTTTTTTAATATTATTTTGATTAGTTATTAATTTTAAAGTAAATTAAATTCAATACGTTTATAAAATGTATAGCATTAAGTCACCTTTACACGTAAACATATTGTATATTTTTGTGTTGACTATTAAGGAAATAGATGTATTAAAATAACAAATAAATAAAGAACATTTAAGGCTTACTTTTATTACTACTCTTTTCTATTCTAACTATACTGTATATAATTTGTACTATGCTTTCGCCCACGCCAATGTTTTAAGAAACTGTATTGCCACTGGCCACTATTTTTATTTTGGAGAGACAGTCTCATGTTCATGTCTTACTCAATCCTTTTAAATGTGTCTTATAACGAACGCTCTACCTATTAAGTCTTCTGTAAGAAAGATCATCATCTCTATCTAACTCAGTATAAAAGCGAGCTGATTAATAACTTGTTAGTCATTTCTGTTATATTTTTATACATTTTTATCTCCTGTCTTACAGCTGGTAACTTTGAGTCGAAATATATTATTTTACCAATATAAGAGTGGATTTTAAGGGTGCCATATTTCTAGCATAAGCGTTAAAGTAATGTGTTGATTTGCATGATTTTTTTTAAATTTGAATAGCAGACCATTGAGGCATAATTTGACAGGCGACCATATTTTTTCGGGTTTCTTTTTATAATAATGCATTCAACGTACATTAAAATAATAAAATAGATATTACACACAATATATATAAAATAACTATGTGCTTGATATAGTCACAATAACGTTGCTAAGGTAACACTTAACTACTTTGCGCATCAACGTTAATGTAGAATAACATAAATGTTGTTCTACATACGACTTGGAATAACAGTAGATATTTAAAATATCAAATGGCAGGTCTGCATCTTTATTAGGATTTAGTTAAACATCATATGTATATAACTAATCACTCAACACTCAATGTCCCTGATAATGGACGAAAAGTTGAGAACGTAGTGTTTTATCATCACTGTTTAGTGTCGACCTATATATCCGATAGTAAGCGAAGTAATAGCTAAAAAAACTATAAATTCAATAATACCAGTATTACTTCAAAAGAACAAAATTAATTTAGGACTAATCCGTAATCATGCAAATAGTATCTTTATTTAAAAAAACAAGACGTGTCACAATTATCATCTTAATATATAGCAACGATGCCGAAGATTTTTATTATAATGAAATTTAAAAAATGAATTAAACACAAAGGAAAAAAGGAGGAGACTATGTGATTGTACATAAAAAGAATTTGCTGCAGTACATAACATCTATTCCCCAATAGATGGCGCTTTTTTATTCTTACTGCTTTATACTTACAAGAGATGTCGCTAAAAGAGTTTCCCGCCAAGAGATATTGTCATAATTAACATGGCAAGGCGGCTTGTTCAAATTATACACAGAATAATCAAACGACAACAAAGCCGCGCATCAGTCGGGTGTGAGTGAAAACTTCTAACTTTTTGTAATTGAACAACTTTTATTTAAATATCGTGCTCGTAGTGTATTTTCATATTATTTAAAATAATCTGAAGTGTTGATTTCACTACGTAAGTATTTTTTTTTTAAATATTTTCTTTTCTAAATGCTTAATTTTATGGAAAAAAAAATATAATATTTATTTTTATTTTTACCCCAATTTATGTAAATAATTAGATTATGTCCTACAAGTAAATAATACACTTACTTGTTAAGTATAAAAGTACAACATAGTATTAAAGTGTTTTTCAGCTTTTAGAAACCTTTCTATTATTTGCCTATTCTTAAACACAGATCCTTTTAATATTGGTTAAAGATAACTTTTAGAGAATTCTTCAGTTGTGATACTTGATTTTATACTAAATAACGAAAGCTTAAGTTTTATTTGTAATGCTGTGTATGTTAAGTGTGACGTACTGATAAAAATATTGTTCTATTTTGTAAATGTAAATTATTACAGTTAAAGATTGTTATTGTCTTCATTCAGCCTTTTATCGGGGTCATAGAGATTTGCTGAAACAATTGATAATTATCGATAAGATAAAATAACATTTTCTATTATAATATAACTAATTAACAACGTTTTAAACCATTTTATAATAATTGAAACATTTGGTAAAAAGATCTAAAGAAGCCTCGATATAATATTATCACGACCTACTTGAAAATTAAAGGAAAAAAAAGGAAAATACAAATTCTATGGAATTTTTGTAATTGTATATACGCTTGCCCAAATACAGAAATACAGAGAGCATCTCAGTTTATGTCGACATTAAATTACATTGAGACGTTATTTTTATAAGTAAAGCATACAACATACAAATGTAATGTCAACTTGGGATGATGTGAGCTGAAAATTTGACACCGATGTGTTAATTATTATACGGAAGTCACCTATAACTTAAATGAAATCACTTGTAAAACTGGAAATTTTAATACCTAAATATTAGGTTGATAACATTATATAGGCAGTAGGTACATGGGTACATATATGTTTAGATATTACATTTTTTGGTAACTATATTCTCAGTTTCACGCTTTTTCCCCATATACCTGGGTAGCCACAGGGAACCTAGTGTCAAGACACTCCGTTCTCCACTTTATTTTATATATACAATCTATTAATATGTATCACGAGTGCATGTTCTTTATGATCTTTTTTGCCAAATTTTCTTTCCTATATACAGTATTTTCGACTATAAAATGTAAAATCCCGTTCTTCCCCCTTCTCTATAGAAATTTCTAAATCCTCTTAATGCGCACCTACACTCCCTAAGGAACTTAGATGCCACATTTCAGCTTTCTAAGCACAAAAGTTTCGGCTGTGTTGTTGTCTGTCACTCAGCGTCACTGTTTTTATATACTTGTATTGATTAATTGATTCGTTTTTAAAGTAAAATAACTGACTTTGCCGTAACTGATTAACAAAGAAATTGACGATCGATATATATTCGTCAAAACTATTGCTAAACGCGAAAGTGACCAGATAACAATCACAAGGAGTCAATAACAAAGTAATGTTTTCCATCAATTTGATTAGAAAATATAGTATTATATTTTGGAGTGCAGCATGTAATGTTTCTAAAATAAAAATCGAGAACGGATTATTACTAACTTTTTATGCTTTTAATAATATAGACAAAATGTAAATATTTTGCTTAATTAAAAATTAAGCGTACCCAACAATAATCCGACTTATTAAATCCGACTATTGTTTCATATGCGGCAACTCTTAAGAGTATCCTTTCTTTATTATCACATAGATAGAATAATTTAAACTCTATAGATATAAGATTATATGTTATATTTGGGAAAATATCGCTGTCCTTTATAGTTATAGCGACTCAGTAGGTCCGGTTCAAAGCCTTCAAGTACATTTAGGAAAAATATAATTCGGTTTAGGAGTGAAATTAATATATAGAGATATAGAATGGTTTATTAACTTTTTACTTTTAAACTTTTTGTAATATGATACATAAACTGTCCTATAATGGAATAAATTACAAGCTCTACAGTAGGTATGGTCAATTTTAAACAGAACTCATGAAATTACGATTTACACGATATTGTGATGATCTCGACCGTGGCACAACTTATACTAACGTGACAAGTGTGACGGTGGTACAATGATGGTGGAATTTGTTAACGTCATATGACTGCGGAACGAATCTGTTCACACGTTTAGCACTAGGTACTATATTACTATTAAAATTGCTAATCTACATCTATAGTAATTTTATACATAATTTTACAAGAGCTTATTTCAATAACAAGCAAACAATATTTTTCACTTGTATTCTTTTTGGTAAGCAGAGAGAACTTAGCGACACGGTCCTCTTTACGTTCCATTCATTTAAAGATTTGCGTTCTAGTTATCAGGAACTTAGGCCACGCGTTATCTGTACGTATGCACGTAGGAACCACATTTCGACTGTGCGTCGTAGATAAGCATTGGGACCACAAAATAATTTGATCATGATGGTACGATGCCGTTCAGACATAAATATTAAAATGAGAAGAAGAAGAGAAGAAGAAATATATCAATAATTATAAAAAATAATTAAGTATACCTTATATTTCCATTTTACTTGTGTCTATTAGTTGAGACTTTTATGTCATAGCCATAAAAATGTCACGATAAACAGTGTTGATCTAACATTAGAGAAGATTTGCATAGCGAGATGGACATCTTTCATAGATACCTACACCGTCAAGAAATATGTCAAAAACAGATAATATGAAAAACGTATGCTGACAAAAGAGTACGAAATATGGCATAGGTACCTAAAGTTTATGTTGAGAATATAAGAATATATACAAGGTGCGCAGAAACCTCATTTTTTATAATAGTATAATCAATAATTGTTAAACACACTAGAATGTGCTTGACACTTTTGTTTAAAGTGTCTATTGCGAAACTATATGATTCTCTTATGTATATAAATAACTTAAACTTGTGTTATTTAAATACACTTAGTAAATTGTATGTTTTTCAATTTACTAAGTGTATGGAGTATTTTTTTATAAAACATAGAATTTTTTTCTAAAAAACGACGAAGTCGTCGTTTTCAATATATATCTCACGTAGATATGTTTTGGAAATTCCCAAGAAAAATATGAAATCTAATCTAATGGCGATATAATTTATATTTTAATTTTCTTGTACATTATAACATTATGATAGAATACATATATTATCTTGGTTTCCATGTTTTTTTTAAATATCCATGATGTCACACTTGAAGCTTGAATCCACTATTAAGAATTATTACAGTAAATTAAAATATATAGATATTCGTTTGGTCTGATTACACAAAGCTCTGTCAATCTGTTTCGCTACCTGACAAGCCAAATATCTATCAAAGATATAAAAAAGAAATCCTTAAACCAAACTAGGCAAATCATGGGCAAGCACTTCATACCATAAAAACTATACAACACATAAAATCTTGAATAATAATACATATTTTAAATGACATCTAATAAAAGGTAGCTAATAGCACACTTCTCAATTTTACACGTATCCGTCCAGTAACTACGAAGACGTGCTGGCACAAACAGGCGGGCATACAGACAGACAACAATTTCAAAAATGTATTAGTATATTTTTTCATCTACCTAAATAATTTTGTTCATAAATATATTTATTGTACAGAGATATTGTATTTACTGTTTTAGTATAGTAAATAGGTTGGGCTAACACATCGTTTAAAGATTATCCACAATCATATAAAGGTACACTTCTCACTACATGTATATAATAGTTATAATTTTGCAAATAAACTTGTAACCTTTGGCCTTACAAATGCATTAAAAAGAAAGTACAAATTACTTTTAATAAATTAAACCATTAGCTCGTCGTAGAGCGCCGCCCTGAATGCGATATGGAAATGCGGACCGGAAGCTTGGCAATATATAGCCTTCATTATTAACGTTTTTACCTTGAAATTGCATTCGTAAAGAAATAAGGGGTGTGCGTATTTCAAAGATCGTTTGATAAAAATAGCTAAAAATGCTGCAATGTGTTAGCTATTTATATTTATAATGTTAGAGGTACTACTCTGTATTTATTTAATCTATTTGTATAACGTGTACAGTTAAATAAAATTAAAATCTCATAAAATATAAGAAAACACAGGACTTTTTTTGTTCAGAGAGCGCTTATTTGTAAGGTTTAAGCAAATTCAAATTTATCTATGTACTAACTAATATTTAGATAACTAAAGTATGTATTGCGATGCAATATATTGGGTATGCGAGGTAAAATTATATTTTTATTTCATTCAATTTGCGAATGACTAGCCAATCGATATACCTACCGTATGAGTACGGACGTAACTACCTTCATAGCAAATAGTGTCACTGATTAAATAAAAATGAATGTTGAAAGCTATTTAAAGACAATTTTTTAAATTTCAATATGAACTTAAAAGGCAAAACAAGCCAGAACAATTATCTAATACGCTCAGAGCTCAGCAATTTACTGCAATAGACGTGTAACCACAAATACTAGTAAAATAGATTATGACAAATTACCGCCTATATGTGGGCTCAAAGATTGTGATAGATATACATATAAAAATAATATGGTTAGTAGGCGGGATTGTTACCAATCGTCATAGTTCATATCATATCATAGTTGTATACCAATCATCATAGTTCCATTTTATAAAATAAAATAGAATTCATTCTAGGTAAAATATCTAAGCACAAGGACGGCGTTGAGTTCCGCAACTCAACGTGCAATATCTCGATTTCAGACAGAAACACTCTCTGACTTCCCTGCTATGCCGGATTACGCGTAAAACTAAAAAAAAGTATTGTCTGTGTTATTTGTATTTCTAGAAGCTCTAATGTTAGTAGCTTGCAATGTTTAGATTTATGAACGTACCTATTACCTACATATGTGTATGGTTTTTCTGGCCTGACTACATAGATACGCTTGTTAGATGCGTCACTCTTGATCCAGGAAAGCTCGTTGAAATCTAATACGCAACCACTATTAAGTGATCAATATCACAAAGTGGAATTTTATCTTAGTCACCCGTGGATGCAAATACTTATTTTGACATGAAATATGTCGAAATAAGACCTACATTGTTTGGTAGGGCAAAGTAAGACCTACATAAAATCAATTGAATGATATCTATAGATGTTTTAGTAGAACTACTGTCACTGTCGCTGTGCTTTCTGGTGTTTAAACTACATGCGAAGTTACAACTGACCTTGGCACGGGTACAAACTATTTCAATTTGAAGCGGCCCACGTCTATGTTAAACTGTCTTTAAACTATTAAATTGAAAATATAATGAACTCTTGGTATCTTGGCATATTAATATAAATTCTTAAGTTCTTTGACTGAAGGCCTTCGCGGCGCAGTGGTACAGCGTCTCAACGATTGGTTATGGGTTCATTTCCCACTCGGAGGAAAGATAATGACTTGCCACTAGTTTCTTTCTGACAACACACAAAGATGCAACGTTTACAATTTTATAAGAGTATGTTAAATATCTTCCAAAATTGTTATAGCATTTAGAATTATTACTGTATATGGATATTAATAATTATTCAATCTTAGCTTGAACATTTTTAGCTCCGCATTCAAATGTACGTAATAAATAAAAATGTATGGTAATAAATATAATTTTTAAAATACTATATTCACTATATTAAATGACCGAAATATTTTTCCTTTTAACAATATCTCACCTTTGAACATGTTTTTACAGCAAATATACGCTAATAAAAATTTAGATATTGCTTTTCTATTCTAGTTATTTTCAACTATGAAGTAATTCAGGAGGCGAGACTTCTGAAGTAATGTAAAAATGTATTTTATCGCTGTTTGTCTTGTACAAACACTGATACAGGTATGTCATGATAAACTGTTAAGTGCAATTATTTGCCTTTACACACACATTTGGAGATTAAAATTTAATTGGTACTGGTGCTTTTAGAAGGCCACTCTTTATTATGGTATACTATTAAGTTATAAATTAAAACGAATAGTAATACATTTTATTTTAATCTGCTATTCTAATCTGGAAGGTAACTGAAGTGACGTAAACAGACAATATAAATTTTAATTTATATCAATGTACTAGTGCGATCATTTTGTACGTTACTTTTAGTATTTTTTACTGGCACTCAAAAAAATACTATAATTAGTAGTACCTCCATCACAATACAAAGTTTGACGAACAAAAAATCTCACACAAGTACTTCCAAGCTTAATACTTTCCGAAACTGTTCTTAATGGGAAATGATTGTAGTTTTTATAACAAAATTACCGAACCATGGGGATTCGAGCGTAACCCAAACTTTTTAGCTTCTCGATTCTCGGTATACAATTACATCATATTTCGACGTCAATCTGTAAGCGCGTGATTCGGGACTACAATATTCAGTCCGTCATTAATGCCGTAACGATCAAAATTTTTTTAAATTGTACCTTCCCTTACCTTACCTTAGTACCTCGCTATTTATTAGTGCACGACACAAAATAATATAAATATAAAACGAAATAATTCCGTAATTTATAAGTATAAGACAAAACGTTGTTCTGAAATATAATTATTTTGATACGCATTATATCCATAAGTTGAAAGTAGAGTATCTTAAGCATATTTCTCTTGTGATGTCTTTTATAATTTTGGTAGTACCTAATTACATCATCAGATGTGAAACTATACGAGGTTTAAATAAATGAACGAGACAAAAACAAGTAATAGACAATAGCAGTGGAATTGTTCTCGAAGAATATTGTAGAGTTTTAGTCGTTGAACAAGGACACAACTGAAACATTAAACTACAAGACCGTAGAGCCTTTCTAAATTGATTGACTCTTCAATTAATTATATGATTTCTCAAAATGAGATGATTTTTTTTGACCAATAAAATATATGGAAATTTTACAAGTACATACATACGTATTTTTAATCTTTACCTATTATTTTAACCAGAAAGAAGAAATTTAGTTAGTTACATGTACACAATAAACGATTAAAGCAACTTTTTATAAGTTAGCTTATAACCTTGAAAATCCTTAAATATAAGTAATATTATGGGGATTTCCGTAACATTCAGTACCAGTTCCATGTCAGAGACCGCAGCGACAAATATTCTTAATAAACACATTGATAACTTCCAATTCAATGCATTGATTACTTCTGTAATAAGGAAGTAATAATATACTGTAATAAGAAAAAAACATGTTTTTATAACAAAATCACAATACTATTATAACAATACCTACTATCACGTCCAATCATATTATATATTTTCCATTAAATCAAGCAGTGACTTAATTTCTCTGCTCTAAGACAAAAACAAAGTGCGACGTTGAGTTCGGACGGAAGGCGGAGACCAAACTAACATTACGTTCTCTCTGACTACCCTATGCGGGATACAGTGTGCAGCTGAAAAAAGAATTATACATTTTTTTTCCTTTTTAGTGTATTTATTTGTTATTAGGCAGATTTTGAGTTAGAGATTAGTTAGAGCTTACTAATAAAATTAAACCTAACTTGTTCACTATGTTCAATCGATTATTATTTAAAAAATTGGTAATATTACATAAATAAATCACTATTTTAATTCCATTGCGTCAATGCGTAAAGGATTAGGATTAGGAAGAATACTAGATTTAAATATGTTACAAAGAAAAGTATATAATCAGAGCCGAAGGTTCGGGATGTTGAGTTTCGGAGTTCTTGTACAGGATTTATCCTTTTGTTCGTAATTAGTCTACCATAACACTAGCATAGATTTTATTAAGTACGTATTGCTTTGAGGTCTAAGATATAAACGTGTACGAATGCAAGAGGTTTTACGTGCATAATTAATGACACAAAACTTTAGTCTATTGTTAGATGTTATTTCATCTATATTTGCTCCCCTACATATATGGAACTAATAACTTCTAACATTAACTATAAAGTATATGATGTGTACATTTAAGTATATTTACATTCCTACACGGCTAAAAGAGTCGTCAAATAAAATGATTGTACCTTCGGTCCGACATTTATGCAAAATCTATGAAATGATATGGGTGTGGAAATATCATTAAGGGGTGTTCCCGGTATATTTAATACATTTCCAAGTATTACAATACATATATATTAAATTGAAAGAACAAAGGTTAAATATTACAGTACCGTCGCAAGCGGGCGCGCCTCCCCTGAGGGAAGCCGTCTATTACCTCATTGCCATTTGTGTCCATTACTGTCCCGAATTTACTAAACGTGAACTAATGCGAATTGTTAAATTGTTAACACGAGCTATGTCACTAGTGTAAGCGACTTTATGAAAATCAGTTCAGATTTTGAAGTGTGTTCTTTAAACATCTCTAAAATGTAGGTATATAATAGGGGACTTAAAATAAACTGTTAATACCACTTAGTTATATATTTTCAATTGATATTTCCAGAGATATAACATATATGTTAAATACTAGATCTTATTATACGCGACAGAATATTTTAAAAAAGTCATTGGTTTTCTTTAAATTTTGCTATACTTTTTTTCTTTCGTGTATAAAATTATAAAATAATTTTTTTTCGAAATAATACATTTTTTGATTAAAATGAAATGAAAAGAAAACAAATAATATTGACTCTAATACTTTTCGTGTATAATGAAGACTATCAGCACACGGACTCTACGGCGCTACATTTATTAGCAACAGAATATTCCTTGAAAGTAATAGTTCAATTAATAAAAAAAAAACAATCCAATTATAAAATATGTTCTGCAAGTCTTTCACAAAAGCGTAATATTTGCATGACACGAAGGCAAAGTATCTAGACTCATTTTCCATTAATAAATATGTAATTATCGCGTGCCGGAGTCACCTCACATTGTCTAAGTACGTCTTATTTTTCCAAACAGATAATTAAAATGTTTTTTTACATAATATGTATATGGAAGGAGGGAATTACTAATGGTTTAGTTATCATGTAATATTACTAATAAGGTGAGAAATAAGGTGAGAAACGTGTTTGCGCGTTACGGCTCAACGAAGGTAGAAAGCTTTATTCGCTACGTTCCAATAATGAATTTAATAAGAAATTATATTCATCATAGAATTTGTATATTGTAACTTTTGGAAAATTTTAAGAGTTCTGTCCGTATATTTTTCTGACTACAGACGCATTGCAGTGTTATTTCGATTTGATATTTATATTCAATATTTTGGTAAATATGACGATCAATTAGAATAGTACTCTTCGTGTCCCCATGAAAAAGAAAAAATTAAACAATATTCCCCTATATTCAAAATTTTTATACGTTTTCTAAATATGTCTTTAT
This sequence comes from Podotricha telesiphe, assembly GCA_038994665.1. NCBI lineage: Eukaryota > Metazoa > Arthropoda > Insecta > Lepidoptera > Nymphalidae > Podotricha > Podotricha telesiphe. Next base: position 180,180 of record JAOYRR010000054.1, on the reverse strand, counting down.
CAATTATTTTTTTTTACTTGGTACCTATTATACATTATTATATTAACAAACTTCTTTGAATACTTTGTCTTTTTTTAGTAACGCAGGGCAATGTTGATTTTTATACAAAAACAGTATGACTCCAAGGACGCAAGAGAGATACAGAGCTTTCAAAATTACTGAAATTATAATGACAACATTACAGCTCCTATTAAAAATACAAAAATTAAAAACTAATTTGCCAAGTGATAATCCAGTGGCTTTATTAAAATATCTATATGCATTTTTAACTTATCTTCATCTTCATTCACATTCAAAAGGTACTCCACCTTAAAAGTTTAAAGTTTAAACAGATGATTTAAAAATATTTTACTATCTTTAAGATTATATTCAGATAAAGATAACATACACACTTATCTTTAGATTCTTTTTAATAATAAAAATGAATGACATCTCGTATAGTCCAGTAAAGGCTGTAAAAATTTTGTTCATATATTTATAGATCACTTTATCACTACATAATTTAATCTGCACATATTTGTCTAACGCAAGAGTGACGCCAACGCGCTATACTTCAAAAAGATTATATAATTTCCTCAAACAATTTTCTTTACGATAAGTTGATTAAAATTATGATTTAACATATGTATACTTACATATATCGTGTCTTGCAAAATTAAAGGACTCTTTAATACTCTACTTAACATTTTTTTGTGTCCTTCTTATGAAGGCAAAAAAAATGTTCGGTATATTTCAATCTCCGTTCTCCACATCCGTAAAAATCAAAACAAAGCGTGCGCCGTGAATTCAAAATCGTAGTTTGTCTAATGAAAAGTATGAAATCGAAACAGATGAGATTAAAACCCACAATCTTTGTGAGTAGCCAGCAATGACCCAATAGCACCACAATGGTATTATTTCCATGAATTTTTATAATATTACTTTTTTTTATTTACAATATTTTGGCACAGTGTAGCAATTGTTTATTGCGCTTATCCTTACTCAGAAAGATATTATTTCTCTACTCTGGTAAAATAACGCGTGTCGTTGGGTTTCACTATTTACCAGACAATGTATTGAAATTGAGTGTAAAGTGAAGAACTGCGTTTTGGACTGAGCTAGGTCTTTATTTAAAGTATATTTTCTCGTGCTACGCCAAAAAGACACACAACTTTTAAAAAAATCTGTATACTCAATGTTTACAACACTAAAGTACTGTGACCACGGATCACTGTCAAATCATGAAAGCCAACTATATATACCTATGCTATAATATAATGAAAATCCTTATACAGCTAATTGTTCAATTAAAAAATATATAGTAGCGTAGATGCTAATCTCCCTCTAATTACTAATCACTTAAATTTAAGTGATGAAACCATAAAAACCAATCAGCCTATATACCTACTGCATAGTATAACTTGTAACGTCATTAGCAATGCCCTAATGTCCTTCATTATAAATCATGGAGTTCAATGTTATAATGGCAGAGTCTCACGCTATATATCATGCGGAGAAGATTCTGGAAACGTAATATTTAACTTTCTTCTTTTTCTCATTTTTTAACCCGAGAAACCGTTTTTTGTTAGTACAAAAAGCAGTGTGGTATTTTTTTAGCTGTTATCCATTATGTTTAAGCGCAAACACGCTTTAAACATGAACACTGTACCTCTACATAAGTCATTCGCTGGTACAAATGATTTAGATTAATTGTAATAATATGTAATACATTTCGAATTAATTACATTCTAATGTTAAGACACTCTACTCTGTTTTGATGACATTCTGTAATATAATAATTTAAAAAAATACTCGTTCGCGTCAGTATTAAATATGAAATTAAAAAAAATAAAAGTAATACTTAATTAAATAAAGAACATATAAAATTTTAATAAAACTTTAATATTTTAATATTCGGAATTGGCACGATCATGGGAGCTAAATGCTTCCACGTTATGATTACGAGCAGGCCAAGGCTCCGCTGCAACGATATACAAATCGTAAAGACGTGCATTACGAGCTTGTTTGTTCTTACTGCTGAACGATTAAAGAATGTTCAAACTATTAAATACTATTATAAGTTTTATCATTTTTGCTAAAAATATTATAGAGCTCACGCTAAATTTTAATGTAAGCATCATATGGAGCAATGTTCACTCACACTTGTATTTTGAAGCAAATAATTATATTTATCTGTGACATAGAATTTGTTTCGTCTACACATCATTTTTGTATTAAGATTATTAATTTGTCTATATGTGGTTGTGAGTTCGATTCCCACTGAGTAAAATGATAATATTTAGATTTTTTTATTTTATTTCTCGGTTCTGATGAAACACAAAGCGCGGCAAGAGTTATGCCACTCAATACACTATGTGAAAGAACGTGAAGCTTAAAGAAAATAGTTATTTAAAATCATATAGCAGCGTCAAAATAATTTGCTTCATTTGTTATGACACTTTACTAATAAAACACTGTTAATTTCACGTTAAAACCATGGCAATGATGCCAGGGCAATATATAACATTTTTTTACAAAATCAATTTAATCGAGTAGCTCTATAGTATATGTATATACATTTATAATTATTCAAGATCCCTGTTTGATAACCCGAAATAGATACTAAAGAAAATTAATGAGGTGTAAACTTATAAGAAACCATATACTGGACACAACTAGAATACGTAATTGTAGTATTCATCCATTCATTTATTCAATCACGATTATAGAAGTGTATCCTAATAGGTACTTGAATGAAATTTTAAACAGTTAGGTACCCTCGAAAAGAATCATACATTGTACCGTTAAATACCTAAGCATATAAGAAAGTCTCCCAAATGGTTTTGTGTCGAAACTCGGAAAATTACCTATATAAATAAAGTTGAAGAAACAACTTTATTATACTATATAAATATTACTTTAATATAATTATTCACATTCTCTTTAGCTTTTTTTTTAGGTAAAAGTTACCTGTAAATAATAAAATTATTGATCTTGTAAAACTCAACAAATAGGTCAACTACTTAGTGCTCATCGACATACCTTGAAACAATACGAAAATATAATCATATAGTAATACAAAAGTCAATATATTATTTTTATAATAATATATCAAACACTCGTTAGTAGTAGATGTCTATGGTCGGTAGTCAGTACTTTGATTGATTATATTGCAATGTAAATATAACTTATCACAATTAGAAACTTCAAATCAACGTTGTGTCTTCTTAATATTTACTATTACTTTTATATTTTTATTACGTTTGACTGAATGTTACTGGGTGGTTTGATATGATTTTTAAAATTCATATATTTCTAATATTAAAAAGTAATAAACAAGTGCGGCTTCGGGTTCCGCCTAAGCAATGTTTCAACTCTGTCTACAACAAATGCAATAACTATGACCATTTTTATTTATATAAAAATAAACTAAATTTCGTATTATTAAATGACATTTTTATTATTTTCTTTCAAAGGTTCCTGAACATATAATACCATGTATTAAAACATTATTAAATTCAAAATATTATTTTTAGATTAACCTATCACAAACATTGATAGATAACGCTGCGTTTTTGAGCTAAAGTTCTACTTGGGGAATGTTCATATTTCGTATAGTTAAAATAAAACTCTTTCCTGGTTAAGGTAACTGTAAAGTGACATCTACAAAGATACTTAGTACTTACAGTCTAAACTAAAAGGTCCTAAAGAAATATATTAAAAGGTTATGTATATTATAGATTTGATTTATATGTAAAAATCGGTATTATAAAAAGCGTATCCAGAATTTAAAACTGTATGTAACTCTACGTTGAACTTTTATAATGGAGTCTGCATGACTATAATCAATGGTTCCTAGTCAATGTTAACATGAAAAAGCTTCGCTATAATCATAGTTTTTTACTTCATACATACTACAGTTGTTGAAAATTCTGAATATTTTATAACATTCAATATCCATTAATACAATTCTAGAAATTATGGTCGTATACATAATAATGATCGTAATCTATATGATTTAAATATCGTACTCGTATAAACAGCTATATCAATTTAAATCTAATTTATTTGTTACTTTCAATATTATATTAATATAATATTGAAAGTCATCGACTGACTCTCGTGGCATAAATTGAAAGCACCTTACATACCATACCTATACTAAAATAGTTCTTTAGTTCCACATAATTTCATATATCAACTAGAATGTTCATTTGAAAATGCGGGCAGTAACTAATTATTTATTCATTTTGATTTTTTTTTATTTTTAAATATTTTTTGTACTGATTCCTGCATTTATATTGTTAGTGATCAACAACCCATCTGTTGTTGATGATCAAACACATAGTTTAACATGAGGATATCAAAATTTTTATTTTGTTACAATTTGCACAATAATTTACTTAGCACAAACCGCTGTCGTGAAATACCTTCACGTATATTCCTTTGTTGTCCCAAGTTATTATCATAAAGGCAACTAACTGAACATAAATCTTAAGCAAACATAACTAGCTTCTTATGTTAGATAGTTACGTAATTTTATCTGAAATATATATATTGTATATATTGTTAAAGTATCGAAAAATTAAAACGTACATCTATCTCAATTTGTTAACCTGAATTGTAGCTGTAACCTTAGTATATTTAAGGCTTTATTTTTTTAATATACACTTTCCGTGAAGAGGAAAATGAGTTTAAATGCAAAGGTCGGCGGTGCATAATTAACATTTTGAAAAGGCTTAATGTTAACGCTTAAGTCCAGTACTGTAGGTCACCTGAGGCTCGGTCACGGCGAACCGCGCGAGCCTTGTATTGCAAGTCCTGATGCGCTCAAATATGGATCGCTGCCAACATCTGGGACGTACACATTCCATTTGCATGGCATTTCAATGTTTTTTGATACTAAATAAAACAAAAAATAAAAATATGTCGTCTTTTTCGTATTTTTATTGTTATTTATTGTTTCTCTTTCTCAGATTTGTCTTTGTCAGAATTTCTCTGATTGTAGCACCTTGTTCGAAACGTATAAATTTTTTTTGATGTGTTAAAAAAGAATGAGAAGTTTTAAATGTACAGAATCACACAATGTTAACTTTGAATAGTTGAACACAAATTGTTTGAATTTAAGTATACCTTAGCAGTAACTGGACCATATTTTTCAACAAAATCACCGGTGCAAGCTTTCTAATTAGTGTGATTTATATCCGGCACAAATTACATTCTCATTTCCCTACCACACGTATAATAAGTTGACGAATATATTGTTTGGGGTCGATCCTTTGTTGCCGCTATTGTGTAAGCCCTACAATTTTCCGTGAAAAAATGTTAATCGGCACAAATAATGTTATCTGATTGAACGAAGCAGCAGCCCGCATCGTTTTGAAGATTCAAAATGCCTATCATATAATTGTATTAAATAGGGCACTTGTGATTCATATCGGACACCAACTAATTCATTAGCCTTTGAAATACACATTCGCTTCATCAGTAATGATTAAATTTGTGCGATAATTATCTTACGACAAACGCAAAAAAGTAACACAAAAAATATAACCACAAAAAGCAAAGTTAAACTTACAATTCCTTACAATCAACGAATGATTCATTGCAAAAGTACTGGACTGTCTAAGTAATTAGTATAATTAAATATCCTATTTCAATATTCATGTTATATTTATGGTGACAGAAGCAGCGAAAATAAATATATTTTTGGATCCAAAGACCTTTAAAACTTTATATGTTTTCTTGTTAGAAACCACAACTATAATAAATTAATAAGAAATAGTAACACTTTATACAGAGAAGAAGCGGTTGGATTAATCATATATAGATGATGCTGATTGTATAGATGACGTACTGGTTAAGCTCAAGCTGCGGAATAAACTTATATACTGTTTGTTTAAATAAATTAATAAATCAAATCTATTAAATCAGTTTCAGCTATAACACTAGCACTAGCATTTTGTTACCCACTAGTTTTTTGCTACGAAGCTGTATATAATGTATATTACAGAAAAAAATCATTTATTTCGAGTCCTTATAAAAAAGATATAAAAGACTAAATTCTGCGGTGTTTTATTAAATTCATTTGTAAACATACGTGAAGGTCTGACTTGTTAGTTTTTTTTCATATTTCACGTAATATTTATGCAAATGGCTAAAATACCGTAATAACACCAGGCGTCAGGTTTTTTAGAGTATAACGGTTGTAAATGTTAAATCTTGATAAGATTTTGCTCATCTGAAGGTGAACAACAAAAGTTCAAGTGTAAAATAATAATGAAACAATACTGCAATATCATGCAAATTACACCTGTCTGTTTTTAAACAGTTTATACCCGATTGGCGAATGATTTTTTATACGTATTTTTTTTTTTTATATTGTTACAGAATGGGTGAACTCGGTACAAAACTTGGTTTAGACGAGTTGTCGGGGGGTGCAACTGGTATCAGCAAAGCATTACTCGCAGAATTTATCGGTAAGTTACATACATTAAAAAAATTACTACTTTTCTGGTACATTTATTTTAATTATATTGTATTACATGTTTTCAAATATCCCGTATCTATTTTTATTTTTTAGGAAATTTACTCCTGAATTTGTTTGGTTGTGGAGCAGTGGTCAATATTGCGCAAGGTACCGAAGGTGCCCCCAACATTGTACTCATTGCCTTTGCGTTTGGTCTCGCTGTTTTCGCCATTGTTTCTGTAAGATTTTTAATATTTGTTTTATAAAATTATAAAACGTGTCATAAGGTCTGCCATAGACGTTAATGTTCTCTAATTTGTTATATAATCTCTTTAGTTATCAGACAATTTTACAACTTAATGTATTATAGCAAAAATTTACTATACTCCTGTTAGTTAATATAACCATACTAAAGATGTAAATGTTATCTCTCTTTTATACTCAAGTTGTGTTTAGGCCAACTGACCATAATATGTTATAATAGATACTGTAATGTCTTTAGGCCCTTAGGTATTCCATAATTAAATAAAAATGATAAATAATGTTAAATATATTTTTATTTAGTTCATAATATTTTAATAAAAAACAATTTTGTGAAACAGGCTATAGGTCACGTGTCAGGGGGTCACGTAAATCCCGCAGTTACCGCTGGAATGGCCGCCACTGGCAAAATCAAGCCGATTCGAGGTATCCTCTACGTGATAGCGCAATGTGCAGGTGCAGCTGCGGGCTCAGGACTACTCAAGGCGTTTACACCAGAACAAGTGGCCGGAACACTCGGTACTACAGGACTTGGCAAAAATGTTACACAATTACAGGGCTTTGGAATTGAATTCTTCCTGGGATTTGTCTTGGTGTTTGTTGTTTGCGGAGTAAGTCATTTATATTTTAATATCAGAGGTCCGTCTATTAGTATTAAGAAACGTGCTTCACAATTCTTAAGAAGCTAAAAAATCATAATTATCTATTATATATAACCTCAAAGAGTACTTGATATCGTGGACAAAAATTTCAATATTCTTGAAATAAATAAAAATATCAAGGAAAATACTTTTTTTAGTATAGGACATATATGCCTACTGTAAATAGTTCTTTGAACAATTATAATTGTTTATTAATCATATTTCAGATACCTTAATTCGTTCAATTAGAAAATAATTAATAATTAATAAAAAAATAAATACATAAATCTTACGTCAAAACAAATTATTCATATCATATCATCCTTATGCGGCAAGTATAGCAATGCGTTCCCGAATAAATATAATTCTCGGAATACATTCTTCTCTTGTTTTTAAATTGTCTTTCATAAGCGTCGCTTTATGGAAGCAGGTTTTTAAAGCTTCTTGAGGAAACGCTGCATTAAAACTTTCAAATTATGTAACTGGGTGCTATAACTGTATTTTATTTGCTTTACATCTGCCGCATGTACATTCTGAAAAGACACTTTGTATACCGCTTTCCGTCCTTTTATGAACATTTCAAGTTACCCACCCCATTCTATTAAGAATAATTTCATTGTAACCGTTCCCCCAAATGGAGATCAAGCCTACTACCAGTCTGCAACTAATCCATTGTGCCACGATGGCATTTTTGTTGCTAGAAAAAATATTAAACAACAAAAAATAAATATAATTATGATTTTATTAACAATTAGGAAATATAGGTAGGTATACTTAGAGATTCACATATATCAAAATATTTGATTTTCAAGTTTTTATAGGTAAAACCCCTTACAGTTAAATGCCTTATATATATGTAAGTGAATAAAGTCGTAACTTGCAAGATTTATGGAGATTAATGAGGATTTATGTAAATCTAAGAACTATATTGTAGGTACAACTTTATTTTTAACATATTTATAATCGTAGTCAGCTTCGTGAACGAAGACATCACATTTATTTACGTTCAATCATTTAATGACGGTGCTTGAATAGTAATAAAACATTAGCTTCCGTGACGGGTGTCATTAGTGCCCCGATGTAATCTGCGCTAATCTCGACTTATTGAAATATTCAGACTTGTTCTGTTGGCTTCACGGTATTTATGGATAAAAACCGTACAGTTCGTAAAATATATAAAAAAAAAGTTAATTTGTACAAAGTCTTCAATAGTTAACACTTTAAAGGAATACGTGTTCATTACCCTTTTTTTGGAGAAAAGCAACAGCTATAGATAACATTCTAACGAACCATTGTTTTAATAATGGCTCTTTAAAATTATACAAGATTTGGATTTATCCAAGACTTTGCAGACTTATTATTAGTAGCAAAAGTTTTTCCAGACAAAAACATTTAGATAGTGGTTCCACTCACAGTGCCTTAACTAATTAGGCTAAACTATTAGCAGGTAATTTATAAATACCTAATAACGAGCTAGGACAATTTACAAATTTGCATAAAGTTTGTTACATATACATGACATCCATTTCACTTACTTTATCTTAATATGAAATGGAATTTAATAAATCAGCCCACATCAAGCTATTACCAATGAATATTATTAATCATTAATTTCACGGAAATATATCGTCATCACACGATCTCGCCGTGCCCTTACATTACATTACACTATAACCTTGGTAATAGACTATAGCTTTTTGTTAAGGGCAAACCAGTTTTAAGTAGCCACGTTTTTTGTACCAAGTTTAAAACCGAGCTTATTTACTAGAGGCCTTTGACCTCAAACTGAATGCGGATAGTTGCGAATAGCGTGACAACTCCGGATATTAACCTGATTTCAATTGCTCGAACTAATAGTACGTATCCGTTTTAAAAAATATATCAATTTTAAATAATTATGGGAAATATAGAAAACAGTATTTTATTCACATATAAATTAAATGTTTTACAGTTTTCTTTTTAAATTGTTATAATAACACATCACCCCACATGTACAATTTTTAACATAATTATTTTAAAGCATCAAAACAAGTAATCCATGCTTGCTTATTTTAATTCTTCTTATTACTTATATATTTGTTGTTATTTCATAAAATTATAACCACGTTCGACGATCACAAGCCAAGAGGTTAGGGTTCCACACAAAACGCACTTATAATTTTGTCAGGAACAGAATATCATCTTCTACGGTATCACTCTACAAATCCTAAAAAAAAACAAAATTATAAATAATTATGAACTTAGCATTAAACAATATGTAATATATGAAATATTCATTCATAACACTTTACTGTGATTATAAAAACTCTTAACTATTATCTAATATGCGTATAAACATGCTGTATAATGTATATGTTACTCTAAACCGCCTGAACTACTTACCGTAGTTTCTATCCCATGATTTTCTAGATTTTGAAACATTAATCGAATAAAAGTCGAAATTGTAATTTAATAATTATTCATTTTGAACAATTAACTCTTAATAGCAAAAACTCAGTTATACCTTGGTAATACATAGATTTTACTATTAAGATTTAATCGACCTCTGCCATGTTGATTGGCTTAAGTTACAAACAGTTTGGACTTCTACCATTAAATTGGTATAGTTAAAGTTTGTTTTGTTAAGTCTAAAAATTTTCCGTAGTAAGGACTTCGACAATAACAGAACGAAAATGAAATATTTATAGAAAAAAATATAGAGAATAAAATAATTTTAATATAATCGTTGTCCCGAGTGAGAATCGAACCCATAACCCATAGCGTATACAGTCAGACGCTGTCACATTGCGCTGCGATGGCCTCACTTTTTATTAATTATTTATATTTTAACAATAGGTTTGCGATGCTAACAAACCTGACAGCAAATCAACGGCGCCCCTCGCTATCGGTCTTACAGTCACATTGGGACACTTATTGGCGGTGGACTACACAGGCTCCTCTATGAACCCTGCAAGATCCTTTGGCTCTGCCCTAGTCGCAAGCACCTGGGATGACCACTGGGTAAGAAGATTGAGTAATTATAATAAAACTCTAGGTCATAAAGGTACCTCCTTCTTTTGTTTATTTGTTTAACGAGTGGAAATCCGTTATTGATTCCGCCCGATTAAGGAATCAGACGGGTTTTATGGGACACCGGATTGCTGCATCCCGTGCATGGGACTTCACCTGCAGTATAGCATGGAGGCACCATGGAGCGTCCACTTCGAAAGAAATACACACGGTCCGAGAGATCCCGAGGGACCCGTCCTCTCGAGGTGCTAGATCAGCCTCGCTGCCATCCCCCAAGATGGTGCGGGCTAGAGCAATCGCGTGCCCGGGAATGCCGTCGTGCCCGGGGGTGACGTTCTTGCCACTAGATCGCCTAACCGCTACTTCGAGCTCCTCCTCCTGCACTTCCGGTACGATGCACTTGTCCTCCTCTTCTTACGGTGCAGGGCGGGCCATACTCGATGGTGTAAAGTTGGCCCGCTGCAAAAATAGAGACGACAGCACTCGGAGAACATCCGGCTGGAGAGTCTGCGTCAACGGGGGACCCAAGACCAGACTTTACTCCGCACCATCGGTACCGCACGATACGGTGTCCCGTACGGGGTTTGATCTATCCCAGCGAACATGTGGTCATGCGATTCGTCCTTCGTACGACCAGCCCTGTAGCGCTGTCTCTGCCTCGACATAAACGAGGTACAGTCGATCTTCCGGACGATGAAAACCTCCTGCCGGTATGCGATGCCGCCGCTTGCGATAGTGAGTGTAGTGGCGTCTCGTCTCAATGCAATGCCTCAACGCAATTAAGCGATGTCGCCCCACCACCAGTACTCTTGTAGCCGCTAAGGATGAATCCCGGAACGGGGAATTAACATGTCGCAAATACACGTCATTGCCCTCTGCGGCAGCGTTTTCTACAGAGGCTAAGCTCAGCAGCAGCAGCTGGACAGCCAGACCTGCACTATCACAGCCTCCTCGAAACGTCGACAAGGGTCGAGGCACCTCAGTCGCCACTGCGTTCCGTCCTGTCACGAGGTCGACGGCATCGACGGATGGGTGGAGATCTCGAAATGGATATAGATATGGTCCGAGAGAATCTCGACACCATCCATTCTCATTCACTCATTCATCCACTCGGAAATCCATGACGGCCTTTCACTCAGCCGTTGTAAACACGTGTTGGTCGTCCCACTATTGAGAACAGACAAGCCGGTACCCCCTACTATTTTAATTTTTGAATGTAATGGAACTAGCGCCTAGTGTTTTTAACAAAAGTCACACACTAATTATATTTATAAAATTCTATAAAGTTATTTGCCCCTTTTCTAACTTAGGCAAATGCTACATAATTCTTTTGTTTTTACCAAAATTCTAGACATTACGTGTTGAGTAGTGAAACTAAGACCCAAAATTGGTCTTACCAGAGCAGGATAATGAAAATTCTTCCAAATGAAGATAGAACCCAGAACCAACGCGTTTACAGTCACACGCTGTCCCACTGCGCCAAGATGGTATTACCTACGCATTGTACCATTCGCTCCATGATTCAAAGCTGTGATCTCACATAAAGTAGACATCGCCGATTATACGTAGGTTGTTGATATCTGTGTAGGACAATTTAAGAAAAAAATAATGATATGATTATCAAATATCGTTTTTTGCGACCGATTCGGACAGAAGGCGGAGACGGAGTGGCTGAACACTAAGTTCCATCTGCCAATTATGCTACGGTATAAAGCGTCACGCTGAAAAAAAGAAGATGAAATTGATTTATGTCCATATTTTTCGTCTTCGAAAACGAGTACTAAAGAAATTTTGTCATTCTAGAACTAGTTTCTTTAATGAACGCAGACGGAGGTAAATTATGTAAACCAGCCGTGCAAATTTAATATATTGTGCTATTGGTATATCATTCGTACAAAAAACACATTAAAAGATTGTTCAATTAGTACACCTAAATAGGATACTAGCAGGAAAATATATTTATAATTTTCATTAAAATTATTATTTCATTTTTCAATCGTAACATTTAAATATTGCTGCCGGTAACAATATTAACGATGCTCTGTCTGCGTGTAAGGCTACATCAGGTGTTCCACTCTTTTAAATCAATATATTACATACCCTAAGCCCCACCCCGGCTTAAATCTATATAACAAAAAAAGTTTAATTCAAATCTGACCAGTAAATACAAAGATGAAGACAAGCAAACACACAAAAAAATTAAAAATCATAAATTCATATTCTGTTTTTGATTTTTCATCACCTTAATTACTTTTTCATAGATTAATATAATAATTTTACAAACACATTTTTACTGTTTTATTGTAGTATAAAATATTTTACGAAGACTAGAAATGGCAGTTTCATTTTCAGTGAAGATTATTGAAACATAACATTTGATATTTATGAAGTTCAGGATATTGACATAATGCCGTTAATCTTTCGAACTTGTTCAATAAAAAACCATATCATCCTTCTGTGTTATTTAGATGTTTCTCATTGATCGTATTCATGCTAACACTTCTCATAAAATATTCCGTATCCGGAACCTAATATAGTCATAATTGTTTGTACATATCTAGTAATAACAAGGTTAGATTAAAAGTGTTTTATTGCTTCTAATAAATATGCACAATAACTATACTTATAAAATACGTCATTAGCCCCTGACTGACATACATTCCTTTTTTTTAACATGAGGAAACCTTTATACGCATACGATAAGGGCCTCGGATGGGTTACGTGGGTGTTTTAGTGGCTTGAGAGAACCCACTAAAATCACACGGAAGACCTTTATATATATAAGTATTTATTTATAATATATAAGTATAATATATAAAAGTTCATTACGTCTATAGTTTATCTAATTTAACTAATATTTGTTATAGTTCATATATTTTACTAGTTACGTCAGTTTAAAATTTTTTATGTTAATTTACCGGTACTAGTGTTACCTGGACCAAGCCTTTTAAAGATATGATTGTAATTGCAATCATTAAACGTAGACGATAATTTTAATCTCGAGTTAAGTTTGCTTAATCTTTGTTGTATATATTGAGACTATTTATGCTTTTGCTACGTGCTAGTGACGGTGCCGGGCATTATCTTATCTATGGTGTACAATAGTCCCTACTTATATAACGCTAATATCGTACCCTAATGCAATAAAGTTTACTCATTTCGTACGTAGGAATAAAGCAATTGTCACATTACATAGCTTATTTCCCTAGTGACGTCAGTCAGTCGTGAGTCATATGTCTTAAGTTTCAAGTGAAACTAAGAAATTAATCTGATTAATCGGGTTTTTTTTGGTATTCCACACTATATTTCAGTAAACCCGACGTTTGTTCACACGTGACCACGAGCTAACGGATCGTAAGTAGGGTTTTCTAAGATTTATTCGAATCGAATAGTGCAAAAATTTACGCGACTTCTCCGACTAATAATAATTTAATTTGAAATCAAAGGTCATATTAGCCATAATTTTCTTTAAAATGGAGATGGCTAAAGTAAACATAATGAAAAATAATGGTAGTAATTTTAAATATGTTTAACATGTGCTCAAGGGGTCTGTGAATGTTTTTATCTGACATGACCTACCTCCAGTACCACTAATAACAATACTGTGTTCTCGAAGGTAAACCGAGCTTTCCACCAACCTCTTTTACCGCTAAATTTAAATGTGTACCTAAAATAGGAACAAATACAAGAGTATCTTTTTTCGTAAATGTCGCCCCATGTTTGGCATTGATGTCAAAAAACCGATTTGGGGTCGAATCAATAAAAGTTTCCGCCCTATATCATAATGTTTAACTTTTAAAAAAATATATATGTACAATTAGGTCTACTGGGCGGGACCAGTGGCTGGTGGTGTGGCTGCAGCGCTCCTCTATGTTCACGGCTTCTCTGCGCCTCCACCGGAATCAAACTCGCTCTCACCTCGGTACCGCCCTGTTGCCGGTGATGAGAAAGAGGTAATTATTTACTGTTGGTATTACTTTTTTTATATCATTGTTAGCGAACTGGTAGATGTCACATTATTTAAAAATTTCTACCTAATTCTAATAGAGAGAATCCTTTTCGCCAACTTTGCCTTACCTGACCTAATCAAGGACCTAAAATATAAGTATAAATATTTTACCGAGAGAGATTTTAAGTTAAATCACATAGCTACGGCATCAGGTTGCCTAGTATATAGATACATTCTTTCTTTTGCGGATTATCAAAAATCAGGTTCACGCAAGTTCACAAAGAGAAATTAGTGTCAAAACACTCCGTTCACCACTTTCCGCTCGAAATCGAGATTGCATATTAAGTGGCGGAACTCAGCACCGCGCTCTGTCTTTAGTTAGAAGCGCAGAAATGAAAATATTTTAAATATAATTATTTCCCAAGTGGCAATCGAATCCACAAGCAATCAATCACAACAAGTCAAAGAAAAGAATAAGCTTTACTTACTCCGTACTATTTGGAAGTTGCGTGAAGGTCCTATGTTTCTAATATTTCTTATTTTTTTACGTATTTACAAGCGTTCTGGACGCCTAGCGCCTACAGCCTGGACAGTAGAACAAAGCGTAAGCTTATACTAAAATATACACAGTATTTAAGTTTATTTTATTTTCGTTGCTTTTAAAGTTAAAATAATTACTCTACAAGTTATAAAAAATCTCTACTAAGAATTCATTTGCATAAAAACGATATATGACAGACAAAATGTTACAGTTTTTGCGCAATTTATCTCACAACAGCATTTAACGTTTGAGGTAAATAAAGGATAGGAACAAGCTTACATATCACAGGCATAGAGGAGCATAATAAGATTACAGTATGCTTGTAATATTTAAACAAATGCACAATAAAGTCTTATATATAATTAGTGTTTATGTGGATCTAATTAATATTACGTAAAATTTTATTTAGAAAATCCTTAATATAGTTATTGACAAAAGAAATGTTTTTAACAAATTTTCATGGATTTTATATGAATTTATATAACTGTGTATGTGTTCCAGTTAAAGCGCCTGGACGGTAAGGCCGACGACATGGCCTGAAAGCGAATCGCGCGGCTCCGCCCGCACTCGCCGCTCTCCGTCCCGCGCGACACGCTCCCTCGCACTCGCACCCACCACTCCCACACCCACGCTTACGACTAGACAAAAAACAAACAAACAAATCACCTCCAAAAATATTCAATACCTACCAATAACTATTAAAAAACAACAATTATGGCGTATTTTTTTGTACTCATATAAAATTGTAGTCTATACTAATAATAGGACAGTGTCACTCAAGTGTGTTCAATTTTTTTATATTCTGACTAATATGTAATTATTTACAGAATAAAAACAAAAGGTACTATGAATCATTTGTTCTCACGTATTAAAAACTAAATCAACGGTAAGAGCAATGACGTCACCACATTTGAATTTAATTAAAGTTAAAAGCAAATTAGTTCTAATATATTCGGAATATCTATAAGAAAAATAGTAGTAGTTCAATGGAGCAAAATTATTCATGGAAAAAAAATCTAAATCGCTTTAGTTCATAGCTTCAAATCACATTATTTAGTGTTATCATATTAAATTTTGCTAAAATAAAAAAAAATGATTAATGTATTATTTTACTGAATGCTTACTAGAGCCTAGAGTTTGGACACTTAAGTTACATTAAGTAGTAATTTCCTTCCATTTTAAAGAAATCTCGATTCTAGATTAAAAGATAAAGATAATTTATAAAAAAATATTTTTTATTAAAAAATGTTTTTATACGTGTGTTTGAAATAATATTAATGTAACTGCCATTTACCTAATAAGTTTATAGTTGAGAAATATATCGTCATATCTTAGAACAAAGACGGTTGTGAAAATTTTTTTACAAAAATATACTTATTTGGATTTGTATTAAAAAAAACTCTATATACTCGTACATATAAAATATTAGTTCTTTATATAGAATTGGAATGAACTTTGTCGTTAGACGCATATCAATTTTCGAGTTTCATATATGTACTAAACTCAGCCACAGTGACGTGATGTTTGTGGATTCGAATCCCACTTGGAAGAATAATTATATTTAAAATATTTTCATTTATCCGTTCTGGTGACAAGACAAAGGCCGGAGTTAAGTTCCGCCACTCCAAAAACTATGTCTCGGATTTGGACGGGAAAATGCATGATACTGCTTTTATACTACGATTGCTATGATTTGGCACCCTAAATTATAAATTGTAATTAAATAAAAACTTGATGATGATGATGAGATGGAATACAATGTAATTAAATAATCATACATAATTGTATAAGAATAATTATGGGTATATGCATAATTATTTACTCCACACATTAATGGCATAATTCCCACTATTTATTGTAGTTATTACACAAACACTAGAATCGTTGTTTTAATTCTTACATAATAAAATTATTTAATTCTTGGCAAACAGTTTGTTTTGATATTGTTCATATTGTAAAATATTAGACACTTCCTTCATATACAAGAGACATTAGAGTTAAACATCTATTTTCTATATAGATTTTGAACTGCAAATTAATTTATTTTTGAGCATCAAATTCATCTTTTTTACTTTCAAATTAATATTTCGAGTTCATTGTTTTTTAAAAATATTTTAAATTGTAAAATTCATCTTTTTCAATATAATAAATAAGAGTAAGTTGAAGTTTAAAACCTATATATCACTTTTATTATATTCTAATACTCCTTATAATTACAATCAGTGCAAATGAAAATAAGAAATGTGTGTCGAATAAATTGTCTTAAATGTAAGTTCTACGATTATATTTAATAAACATATTTTACTCAATTACATTGTGTTACAATTTATTAATTTATCAATTTTATATTAAAGTTATTCTACATTTATGACCTCGTGGGGCAGTGGGACAGCGTCGGACTGGCTGTGGGTTCGATTGCCACTCGAAGTAATGATTATATTGAAATGATTTTCATTGCTCCGCTCTGGTAAGACGACGCGCGGTGTTGAGTTCCGCCACTCAACCCGCAATGTCTTAATTTCGGGAGGAAAGTGGGTTCTCTCTGATTACATATCTCCCTAAAGGTGTATGTGAATATTGAGTAGTATTGAACTCAACTTTCAAAAAAATACGTTTTTACTAATTACTTGCTTGATTGCCTTTGAATTTCACTTGAAGGGTCTTTAGGCACAATTAAAAGGAAAATATAACGCTTGGTTTACCATCCGATAAGAGAGATTTATATATTTTTTGTAATTCATTCATGTTAATATGTTAATTTTAATTATCGTTTATTTAATTTAAGAGAGGTAGGCATTCCGCACACAATTTTTTTTTATCGTCATAGTAAATCCCTCAAATAACTCAAAACTTCAAGAACATGGATAGGACATAATAAGAAAAACGAAATACACAATATACGTTTTAAATATTATATTGAAATCAAGGCAGTACAACAGACAATACATTCACTTACATTTAAAAAAAATCATAGAAACTCTTTGGAAACTTAATATTTAATCATTGACATTTTTCATAGTAGAGTTGCGACAGAACTATTACAATATAATTATAAGCGAAAAATACAAAATACAGATGTTTAGTACAAAAAGGACGAAACTTTATTTTCTTACTCAAAAGTTGATTAAATTACAATAAGACTGACTCCTGAGCTTGTACTGTGAACATGTGCATAAATAAGGCAAACTAATTATTTTACAATTAAACTAAGCAAATTATCCGGTCCTAAGAAATGAAGATGCACTTGGAAAACTACATAACAACGGGTTTCTTCCATAAATTACCTTAAATTCGTCCAATTATGGTATTATAAATGCATTTACGTCATGACGTCACACCATGCAGATGAAAAAACATGTGTATGTGTTATTTATTACAATGTCGATATATGAACTATTGCATGCGATACGCACTTATATAACTTCAACTGCTATTATAAATAACTATATGTGATTAATGTTAAAAAATTAGTCAGTCTTACAAATTTACTAGACCATATTATATTAGAAAGCTTATATTACTCTGAAAAAATTATTACAATAAAAATTGGACGCAGTCCAACGACCAATCTATACATTTCATAAACATGTAACTGATCGCTGTGTGTACATGGAGGATATATGCAAAAAATATTATCAGGAGCTTTTACCAATGTAACGGAACCCAAAACAATGACTATTAATTTTTTTATGTTTGTATGTTTGTTTGTGCACGCTAATATAATAATAATAATAATAAAATGTAATACGTGTAAAACAATTTAGTATATTGTATTGTTGTAAACTTCCCTTAACATTCAGTTTTTATTTTTAATCGGTTCATAAATAGAACAGGTTCAACTATTTAAATTATTAGTTTAAGCAAAGTTTGTGATTTAAGTGAAGGCGGGCGAGGATACGGAGTAGTTTAGTCATGTAGTTTACGCAGGCGAAGCCGCGAGCGCGTCGCTAGTTTACAATATGGTTGTAGGTAAAAAACAAAAGAAAAGATTAAATGTTTTGACATTTCTTTGCATTAAATAATATTTAGTTCTTAATAGAGCACCGTTTAAGAAACATAACCAAAATTTATTGGTTTTTGATAAAACGCTATACTTGTTTATTCTATGATAATACTTTACGCTTAAAATTTTTAAACAATTTACGCACATTTTATTACTTATATTAAATTTTAATTGTATTTAATAAAAGACATTATGTTTCATTAGTATTCAACCATTATAAGAACAATTTTTATTAATAATAATCATTCATAACTTACTGAAAACTTTGTTTATTTTGTTGAGATGTAAAAATAATAATATCTCTTCCAAACATTCTGTATATTATGAAACAACTTTTTTTTTATATTTTTGCATATTTTTTATATTGTTAATGATAGCAGATCCAAACCTTGTTTCTTCGTTTCATAAAACCAGGTTGACGCATTTTCCCGCATAGCAGGGACCAGTCAGAGAGAACCCAGTGTCAAACACTCCGTCCTCCACTTTCCGCCCGACAACCGAGAAATAGCGTGTTGAGTGGCGGAACTCGAGGCCGCGCTTTGTCCACAGCGTAAGGAGAAACGAATATAATCATTCCTCCGAACTTCCCTGGGAATCGAACCCACAATCAATCGCGTTTAAAGTCAGAATTCGCGTAAATTAATAAAAGTTAATTTATACTAATTTAAAAATATTGCACTTAATCTAAGAAATTAGTCACTTAATATAATTGAAATAAAAAAACTACTAAACTATCTTCGACTGGGATTAAAATTAAATTAATTTACTTAATAAATTTACAAACTCTTCATTATACACAAATTTAAATTGATTACTTTAACGTTTAAACACACTGTCTACTCAATTTTAAATCAATTATAATGTTTTTGATAGAAAATTTAGTTCCTACATCTGTATAATGAGGGGTACGTAAATGCCAGCTGTACTTATATTTCTTTAATTCTACTTAAAACGGCTTCTCATATATAGTTACCGATATTCATATGAAAGAATCAAAAAATAATAGTAACATAATTTATATGAACTTGAAGCACTTCTGTTTGTCGTGAGGTATCCGTGTCTTGAAGAGCACCGAGTCCGCTCTGTACTGAGTCGACAACAGCGGCGTGTATCCCATTACCTGTGAACAGTAAAATTTATATAAAAACTAGCGACTTGCCGCTCGCTTTCTTTACCAAACAAACTTCAATTTTTTTATTTTAGAAAACGTACAAAGATTTAAACGTAACCATAGTCGAACCCGCGCCTCTTAAAAACCTAAACGCTCTACTAATAACAAAACTAATTTTTATAGATTTCGACGTCGCTATATATTAGAAAGTATTAGCGGTCCGAGCGCTTGGATGGTTTTCAAAAGCCGCGGTTTGGAGTCCCGATAAGATCAAATTTTTATACGTTAAAGACATATTTAGAAAACGTATAAAAAATTGAACGCAGCGGGGTTTGAACCCGCGCCTCTTGAAAACCGAGGCGCGGGTACAAATCCCGCTGCGTTAAAATTATTATACGTTTTCTAAATGTGTCTTTTTCAATTTCCTTAGTGTGCGAATAACACTTTAAAAACAGTTAAAAAAAATATTTCTATACGTTTTCTAAAAATTATTTTCTTATTCGAAGTATGTGAACTTTAAAATAGCAGAAATATTTAAATAAAATTTGGTTATGGTTTGGCATACATACAATGTTGAATACATAGTTAATGTGTTTTAAGTTAACTTGAAAAAATATAAAATATTAAAAATCTATGCGACATTTCAAAATAATATAGATAAGATTTTCCATTTAGATAATATAAGTTTAAGTGTCCCGTCTTAACTACATTAATTGTTTTTGTTCTAGAATATTACGAATACCAATGTATACTTTAGAAAAGTATTCGCGAATACCAAAATATACGCGATTAATTCAGTTAAGATATAAAAATGGAAAAATCGCGCAAGCATTAATATATTAGGTATTTTTTATTTTTATTTATATTTACTCAGGGAACGAATGATTTCTTATTAACTTATTGTAAAATTATATTTTATACTAGTTGCTGTCCGCAACTTCGTTTGCGTCTGCTGACATTTAAAATTGAACCAGTAAATAAACCTTCAATAAGGTGGTTATTTTCTTATCTTTTAGATTTCAGCTTCATTTCATTTAAAAGCAAATCCAGCAAAAAAAGTTCCATAGAAACTTAGTAAATAAGTTTCATACTAATCTAGTAATAACGAAGATGTGCCACATAAATTCACATTGTATTGCTGTATTTTCAACTTTATAAACTATATTTCGTAGATATTTATTTGTACAGACACACATTTTTTACTGTTTTAGTATAAGAATAGCTGCTGAGTTTTTCGTCGGATCTTCTCAGCAGGACAGCTTTCCGAGGCGGTAATAGCTTCCTGTAAGACTTGTGATAGCTCATGTGAAATAAAGAATACTTTTATTTTGATAAAAAAATTCTAAACTCTAGGTTCTAAAGTGAAAGCCTTATTTATTACCTGAGAGAAAAACTGTATACATTTGTGTCGTTCGTGGAAATGCGTCTCGTCAGCGGAGAGCGTGACGGGGCAGCCGGGGCAACGGAACGTCCAGCGAGACGTCACCTGCGACACGACACTCATTACTCAATTGCGTCTTTTATTAGCGCACTCTATAGCAGGGATGGCAGAGAACCTAGTGTCACCCTGCCATGTGGGCAAAAGCGTAAAGCTAAAAAAAAATAGGAAAGTATATATAATGGGCGTTATATATGGCTAAATTGCTGTAAAATGTCTGATTAAGTTTGACGGGTACAAAGTTATCAAAGAACCTTAACAGGTGGTTTCCTAGTGATATGCGCCACCAGGAAGTTCATGGCGATGTCCTCGCAGTTCATAAACTCGTCGACGTAGTCGCGCACGGCGGCGGGCAGCGCCCTCCAGTACGCCCACAGGTAGTAGCGGTGCACGAACGCCGCGCCCGTCAACACCATGCTCAGCTCGCAGCTGCACACAAATTATATCTGTACGAAATAAATATTAAAGAACAGAAATATTTATATATTGGCGCCATTTTAGCGCTCTTAGAAACACCGGCGTTTGATTCCAGTACCCAACACGCAGTATCTTTAGGTTATCTTTAGAAAAAAATATATAGGACTACTTTAACATGTATGTCCTCTCTGCGACGTTGCGCGAACGTTTTAGATAAAAAAAATAGACATTAATTAATGTTTATACAGTATTTTAAAATATTTTTAAAGTGTTATTTACACACTTTGGATATGAAAACGTTTTCTAAAAAACCTTTATATACAAAACAACGCCTTCTTACTGGACCTTCTCCTGACCTCACATCCGGAACAGTATCGAGTATCAGTGAAAGCCCCTTGGGGGTCTTCTGACCACTGACTAGTACAGAGTGTAGTGCCAATTAAACGCGACAGTAGCAAAACACCCTCAACTCGTCGTGTCTGGCATTACCAGTCAGCAGATTGGGATGGGATGCGATACTTTTAACTCATCTTATCCCTGCGGCCGGTTTGCTTCTTTTCTCATGATCCTAGTGCCTTTGCCGTTCCTGTCGCCGATGTGGTTTTACAGGGCATTTCTAGCTCTGTGGTGCCAATTGGCGGCAAATCACGTGCCAATTGGTGCCAAATGGCGGCAAATCAAATCATGGCGGAAAATCGTTGAATGAGAGCTGCACTTGGCAACTTTAGGAAGCCTTCGCATCCGCCGTTACACACAGAGAATGACATCCTGTTCCATACGGCGAAAGAGAAAGTCTATCTCTTGGGCGTTTTCTTCGCCTCGAACTCTACTTTGGATTGCCAAGGAACCACTCCGCCGACCATTCCGCGGTTAAGTATTAGTATAAAAAAAACTCCTTGGTACCCACACAAATAGATAGATACATAATTAATTTGCTATACAAAAAAGTAACTTGTATACATTCATCATATCAACTCTCCGTATAAAGAGCCAGCGTATTATTATATTGAGTATAAAGTAAATTAATCGTACCTGTAATTTGAATTGTACAAGAAACCATTGTTAAAGTTTACATCCCACGCGTGATATCTGCCAGGGAAGCCAACTATACGGTCACGATGCTCGCGCCATACTCTGTGGATTGGAAATACTTGTTCTAAACCAAAAGCAAATGTACTAGTAAAATTACACTTCTCTTAACGTCTTTGAGTATAAAATTGCAAATTATTTTCTTTTCAGAACTAACAGAACAGAGTTAATGAGTCAGAAGCAGTAATCAAATGAAAGCATTTCTCGACAGACAAAAGTTTATTTTATATAATCAGTTTTAAGAGATTAAAGTTTAGAACTCGACTGTTATTCCTTCTATTTAAATATTCTAAACAACTGCTTGTTTATTTTTAATTATTTTTTTTTTTTATTAATTTCCTATATTTTTTCGGTCAGTTCGATCGGTTTCTTTTCTTCTAAAACAAGAAGGTGGAAGGCCAGACCTGAATGCAAAGACAATCTCATCGTGTCGCAAATGCGCGTCGTCGTCTACGCAGAGCACGGCCTCGGTGTCGATGACGTCGTAGGGCAGGAAGCGGTTGTTGAGGGAGTTGCGTGCAGCGCGCACCACGGCCACGGGCGCGCCCGCCTCCGGCCACGACGCCGCCGCCGACGGGGCCGTCACGCCGTTCCACACTACCACTACCTTTTATTTCGAATTGCGTTTAATCATGTTGACTCTCTCTCTTGACTCTCTTGGTGGGGTGAGAGACAAGGGTGCTCTGCCCCTGCGAGAGGGCAATCGCTACGCGACTGCTTGCGAGGGTGTCGAAGGTCGCAAGGTCATCCTCTGCGGGACTCGACCACACAAGTTGCGAGCGTCGAGCGGGGAGCTACCATTATCTTACATACCACATACAAACAAAAACGTGAACTAATTCAAAAATGTGTAATTTATGATATATTGTCATAGAATCTTAGTATTCTAAAATTGTATTACTTTTTTTCTGCTTCCCACATAGCAAGGTAATCAGAGAAAACCTAGTGATTACTTTCTTTGTGGTCTCTTTTTTTTATAGTTCTGTGGTTATTTCAAATGTCAATTCAAATGTTAAAAATTTCAAATCAAAGTTTTCAACAATTACGAGTACTTTCTAGTCGATTACGTATAAACATAAGGTTGTGTAAGAATAATCTTACCAACAGATATATGGACACACTACACAATGTAATTAATAGAAGAAATTATTATTTGCAGATTTTTTTATAAGTCTGTACTTATAGCGTTATTTATTATTACAATTTTATCTCAGTTTGTAATAAGTAATAAGTCATCCTCTCTATCTCATAAGATTCAGAAGCGGCTATGACAAATTACTGCTCAAATCGCACAAGAACTACAGTTTTCAAATTTCATTTTGAAAATATCTTGTTAATAAATTAAAAAAAACCTTAATTTATAAAATTACTTTAGATATTAAATATTTTGCAAATAATAATAATAATTATTATATTATAATAAATATATATATATATTAAAATAAATTTATTTGAAGATACCTTATTCAAATAAGGAAGTCCGCGCAGCCTCGCTAAAGCCGCAGCCAAAACAGCTTCTCTTTCGTACGTCAATATAACTATCGTGAACTGTTCTCTGCGACGGTCACCGCCGAGAGCTTCGCTAAACTCTTTTCCTGAACCTCCTGCACCTGCACCGATAGGCCTGAACCCTGCTGCGGAACCCATGAACCTAGCCTCTGACGTCACTGCAGGGTCCCATGGCAACTGCGGATATAGAGCAAATGGTTCCCCCCAATCATTCCACATCTCATATCCATGTAAAAGGGCTAAAGAATAATTTCTACGAAATCCTGGACTAGGGTACGGTGCCTCCAGAGGTCCAAGCGTCTCCTCGGGTTCTGTGTCTACCGCCGGTAGTTCAAGCTTTGGTGGATAATAAGAGTCGTTAAATGCTGGCAACCCGATGGTGGCAGGGGCGGGACGTGCCGGAATATTCAAACGCATTCGTATAGTTGCGAGCAACGAATCTATACTGGACTGCACTGAACTTAGATAGCGTTCCCAAAGCACTCGACCTTGTCTCCGAAACACTAGTAAGTCGGCATCCGACAAAGCTCGCAAGAGAAAATGTAACTCCGTTACTCGGGCTTTTGGCAATAGTAAAGCCGCCCTGCGCCAATCTAACACTTCATCATATGGCAGCCTTATTCTATCCCCACCTAATATAACCGGTATTGCTCCAGACCGCAAGGCTTCATACAATCTTGCCTGTAGTAAGGCTGTCGAGGCATAGTCATTATCAGCAGGTGCTAGTATTAACCCGAATGTTGAATCCCGTAAAATCGCTCGTCTCGAACGATCAGTTCCACAAAGTGCCCAATCACCGATTGGCAATACCGCACGCCTTTCTATCGGGGGATCGCATTCGAATTGTAGAAAAAACACATCCGAAGATGGAGC
The DNA here is from genome assembly GCA_038994665.1 of Podotricha telesiphe. Classification (NCBI taxonomy): domain Eukaryota; kingdom Metazoa; phylum Arthropoda; class Insecta; order Lepidoptera; family Nymphalidae; genus Podotricha; species Podotricha telesiphe. Next base: position 154,891 of record JAOYRR010000054.1, on the reverse strand, counting down.
AGTATTTGCAGTCTTCTGTAGTGATTGTATAAGAAACTTGTCATCGTCAATGTTTCGTGCAACTGATGTCTGCGTTTGCGACCCCTGAAAGCTAAACATTGCTTATCAATGCAAACAAAATAGAAATTACCAAGACGTGTATGGGATTACTAACCTTAATATATATTTACGTCGTGCAGGTGCCATTGGAGCACAATCTGCCCATACATCTCCTCCAGGGGGACCGAGCGCAGGTGGAGTTATAATATCAAAACCCGGTCTAAATTTTTTCAATGTAAATGTTGATTGTGCGATCATAGCTCGTCCTGTTGACGCGGAGTGGAAAGCATCCCCCGACCCAACAGATAGCTCTCGACGGGCTAAGTTCAATAGCACGTGGTTCCGACCATCTCCGCCCCAGTATGGCAATGATTTAATAGCGGTCTCATTCAATAATAGTTTGTACACGTCTGTCGTTGAACTGAAAAAATATATATATATATATATATGTAATCTGCTTTAAATTTACTTAAGTTATATATTTTCTACAATTTATAGAAACTTACGACGGATTTTTGTCTAGTGGAAATCCTTCACCTACTAATACGAGATAAACACAGGCTTCGTTAGGATTGTGCGTGAGGTGCGAATTATAGCCCAAGGTCTGACGCAAGGTGGTTTTCAGGAACCCATCGATCTCTGCACCAGCGAGTGGAACGTACGCGTCCGGATCATACAAGTATATAGGGAAACCAGACGTAAGAGAGCATCTTGAGTGGTCGAAACAAGAATACATGCGACAGTGAACTTCAGAATTTGTATCAATAGACGATAATACAGGTGGAGGTTGGGATGGAATAATTTGTGCAGGGGGCGCCAGTTCAGGTGAATCCCGTCGTATGGCCTCTAGTTGAGCTAGCCTAGCTTGGTCAGCTGACACTCGCAATCTTTGCAGCTCAGCAGTAGCTCTTGCATACTCTGCTTTTACATTGTCTGCTTTAGCACTTGCAGCGGCTGCTTCTCGTTGTAGCTTTCCTCTTCTCTCTTCTAACTCTCTCAACTCAGTAGAGACGGATGCCTAGTATATCATAACATATTAAATAAATTGTAACATAATGAAAAATATTTAATTTATAATAATTGTTACTTATTCTTAACTTATTTTTAAGAATCTTTATTCAAAATATTTAATAACTTTTTAAAATCAAATAACTGTAGTACCTTTATTCGTAACATTTCTTCAATTCTAACTTTAAGGTCAACTACATTCATTGTTGACAAATCCCCAAGGGCCTCTAGGGTGTGCTGCATACTGTTAGTACCCAATGACATTGACATTGAAGATGATTCATACTGCAAAATAAACCATTGTGGTGTAGAAACACAACTTGTGTCTTAGTATTCTTTTTTATTGCAGTTTCACTCTTTTCTTTTGCAGCTATGCATATAGCAGAGTAGTCAGAGATAACCTAGTAGTGTCAATACACTCCATTGTCCATTTTCCACCTCAATAGAGACATTGCATGTAAAATGGCGGAACTCAATGCCATGGTTTCTCTTAGATACCAGGGCAGAGAATTCAAAATATTATAAATATAAACATTTGCTGAGTGGGAATTGTATCCACAACCAATAGTATTTATAGTCCAGGAGGCTATGCACTCTGCACTACAAACCTTACAATGGCCTGAATACATCTATTTAAAATCACTGTAATTATACTTTTTACTTGTTACAAAATTGGACATGAAAATATTATTAAATAGTCCAAGGAGCCTCAACCAAGGAAAATTTTGGGAAACCCTGCTTTCTTCATTTAAATATTTGTGAGCAGTACTACAAATAAAATACTTAACATAAAGCAAACTCTACTTGCAAACTTCTCTATTTGGTAGCAGTTATTGTTGTGCAACCCAAGATTCAATGTATGTATGTTTCAAAGTCAATATTTTTTTTTTTATTTGTTACAAATATAAAACTATTTACTATATTTCTAATATAGAAATATGAAGATATGTCCAGATGCAACTCACTGCTAAGCCTATGGGTTGACTACATAACAATTTAAGTAGTACCTAAAAATAAAACGTAAAAATTTTGATTGTACAAGATTCTTTGTTATGTAGGAGTAAATGGAACTAGTAGTATCATATTTTAAATGTATCCAATGTTTTCATCTTAAGATATTAATCATGATAAAGAATCTATTTTGGAGTACTTCACTACAATGATTTTTAAAATACAATAAGATCAAGTATATAGCGATTGTTTGTGTTTTTTATAGATAATGAATAAAAATTATAACACAATTATTATAAATAAGAAAATTAAGAAAAATAAATGTGCTCAGAAAATATACTCATACATAAATTAAAAAAGAAGAAATCCAAATGACGGAATAACAAATGTACATATTTATATTATATGAATAATTTAATACAAGAATCCAGTGCAACAACTTTTTTGTTGAGTTGAATATATACAGTACCAAGTTAAAATATCTTATTAACCTATTTATATTTTGATTATATTAGCAACCTATATGAACATAACACAAAAATATTTTTATAGGATATTAAACAACAAAATATCTCTACCTTCGACAAATAATAATGGTGACGAGTGAATTTTTACAAATAATATTATGGAGACCATAGAATTACTCGAGAGGAAGGCTTTAAATGGCCAATCCATTGGCAAAATCGCTCGTGCAGAAACATTATTTTCATTTGTTGCACATTGCACTTCACTTATAAATATCATAGTGTTAGTTTGTTGTGACGTTACAAAACTTTTAAGATAAATAATTTATAAAACATAAATTTCTCTTATTACATCCTATTTTATGCACTAGTTCGTTTTGAATCTCCAGTTGACATTTGATATCATGTCAAACATAACATATATATTATATTGACATTTGCGACATATTTTGAATTTTAAAGAGAATATAGTAAACTTGTATGTATTATTTTTTTAAATGTATAAAAAACATACCTACATGGTTGTAAAAACTCTTTGAAAAAAAGCCACAAATTAATTATTAGTAATGTTGCTACTTCCTATACACTTTTTCAGTTTTTAATTGAAAATATTCAAATTTCATTATTAATAGAGACAAAACAGAAATTTTAACTGTAGATACTTTTCTGTAAGTAATAAAACTGAATAACGACCGTGGTTTAAATATAAATTTGCCTATGTATATCCTATTAAATGACGCTAAGAGGAACAATAAGTATTAATGAGGGTGTTTACGGCGCATCATCATGCGTCAATGATATTAATTTTAGGAATATGAAGTAATTGACTTTTTCATGGCAATCTCCAAACCAAGGCGCTTAATGCGCCCGACCACGGTGGCCATTCCCGCCGTGGCAAGAACAGCCGCCTCCTGAAAGGTCCACTGCTGCGCCAATACGAGGTTGTCATCGGCGTAGGAGAAGAACTCCTCCCACTCCTCCCAACCACCGGGCGCCGGAAAGGTCACGGACCTCCCGGACAGATAAACCCCGATGATGCGGCGCAGGCGCGGCGAAGCAAAGGTGTCGGGCTCACTTGTTTGCCCACAATAAATACATAAAAATATAAGTTATATTCTCAGGGCGGGGGTCGCTAGTAAGAAATAAAAGAGACAATAATTAATTATTTTATAATTATTTATTATGCATCAGAGTTTACTTTACAATACTACAGTTACTTTACAACACAGCAGTTAATTATATGTTAACAATTTCATATTTAAATACTGCATTTTTACCTTTGTGGTGTATTAGCAAATGTTTAAACAAAATATCATGACTGAACGTCAGGCCACACTTGAGGCAATTTTGCTTACTTTGTTTCAATTTTAATCCACCGCCACACTGCCTAGAATGTTGCGTTATCGAAACTTTATTTAAAAAATGAAGACCACACAAGCATTTATATAGTTTTACAAATTCTGATGATGATGTATTATGATTATATTTTAACATGAGTTTGCTCATATTAGTGTCATCGCGAACGGAACTGGGCATGCCACCACTAATGTCATGCCCTGTTCCAAACATCTTGATCATTATAGTATCTTTAGCAAAATAAGGATCATTATCGTGCATTCTCACATGACCTTTAAATTTCCCTTTGTTAAATAGTAAGCCACATTTAGGACATTCCAGTTTAGGTGCATTTATCAAACATTGATGTTCAATAGTACTTCGAGAATTTCTTACACAAATTTCGCATTCGGCACACTTATAAAATGTATAATCACTTATCATGCCACTAAATGTAGGTACTATTCCATTTCCTTTATTTTCCATTTTCTGTGTATTATGACTACCTAGTAAGATAATATATATTAAATTTTTATTGAAAGTATCTAAATTCATATGTTTATTTGTGTGTAAATTATATTCAGCTTCTTGAATTAATAAACCACATTTGCCACATTTTTTAAAATCACTCGTGTAACATTCATGCTTTTCGAATGTATTATAATCTACAAGAACATGACAAAACCTACATTGATAAAGAATATAGTATTTCTTTGTATTTGCTATCTGGATATTTATGACTTCATGGTTTTTATGGTTAAACACAACTATTCTATAAGACTTACTGGTAATATTAGAAATGCTATGAACACCCGTATGTTCATACATTGACAATTTATTTATAAAAGGTAAGTTACAAAATTTACAAAAAAACTTTTTTTTGTTTATACAACATTCTGCCACATGTTGGTAAATAGACAGAGCATCAATAAAAATCTCACATTTCCCACATTTATAAACAGTAAGCTGTACAGGACCCTCTTGGATAATATCTAATTTAATTCTACATTCATTTTTGTATATTGAATTTATAATATATTTATTAAAAGATTTTTTTGACAAACTTCCAAACAAATATTTTAACCAATCATCATTTGTGGATCTAAAATAAAAAACATCAAAAATAAATCGCTTAAATTGATCTTTTGTAAAAGTAGTATGTAGATCTTGATGTACTTTATAAGTGGAACAGAGAAATTTCAAATTGCATAAAACACACTCAATAGAATCTAAACCTAAATCATTTAAATTATTATGCAGCTGGCAGTGATTTATTACGTCATCATATTCATTGATTGATATGCCACAGTTTCTGCAAGTGAATATAGTAGCAAGTTTCATATTATTTAAGTCATTATCAGTAAATTCACTTAAGTGTTCATTTTCTGCATTTACACTATCTACATCCATGTGATTCTCAAAATTATAATTTACACTTTCATTTTCTGTAACATTACTATTAGAGGGAAAATTATTCTTATTGCTTTTTAAAATATAATTATGAAATGGTAAATGTAGTTTGTAAGCTGTCTCCGAAAGTTTTATACCACAAATAGGACATTCTAAATTCACTTCTTTATTACAAATGTGACTAATAATTTCAGATTTATGATTAAAATATACTTCACAAGTATTACATTTAGGCAGCACTTGACATGGTTTCATTTTTGTTTTAGTCTTTAAATCAAAAAATGTAAAATGTTGTAAATTAAAATGAGGATTTGTCAAGTGATATTTTCTATGCACATTCATTGAACTTTTGGGCAGTGCGAGTCCACAATGTTCACATGTATACTTAATAAAATTCTTACAAAGAGATTGCAAATGCAAATTCTGCAAATGAATACTTGATTGCTTAGCATGTGGTATATAACATTTGCATGTATAACAAAAATAAAAATTTCTATAACATACATTTATATTATGAGATTTTTTATTAACTACATTTTTCTTTAAGCCAATAACTTTAAATTTAGATGTTAAACTTTCTTTAGCTATTTGAAGCTTATTTTGTTTATCCAGATTTTGATAACACTTTTGAGGTTTTTTGGCATTAAGTACTTCATATAAGTGGTCTATTACAGACTTTTCAGTAGGAAATAATATATCACAATGAACACATGATATGTATGAACTGTTAAGAGATAATTGTTTTGTTCTTCTATTATTAACTATTAATTCTGTATTTCTCAAAGTATTTATATATTTTATAAAGCTTACAGATGTTTTACTGCTTTTTAATTTATTCTTGTTTATATTATCTATAGAATATGCTGAGCCTCTGTGAAATAACACTTGATGATTATAAAAAGAAGATATATCTGGAAACAGTATTAGACAGTATGTGCAGAATCTTTGGCTTCTGATAAGGAAGGTGTCTATATTATCTAAAACAACTGTGACATTATTTAAGTATCCAAATTTTTCTACATCTTCATAGGCATTTGAGGATATTTTAGTATAAAATGATAGATTTGAATTCAAAATGGTGGTTTTCTTAATATTCTCTTCATTAAAATTTGTTTCTGTTTTGTCTGTAAATTCAAATATTTGTTTCTATGAGCATATTTTAGCATATAAATACATATTAAAACATTCACATAAACAGTTAAAAAATGTAGTAATTCAAAATTAAGTATGTAAGCTGTTAGTAATAGCAACTCACCTTCATTAACATCTATTATCTCCTTTTTAAGTTGTGAAAGATCTGGAAAAATTTCTTGTAAAATTGGATTTTCTAAAACATCATGCTCTTCAATATCTATGTCGGTCATTTCTCAACTGTAAACAAATAAATTAAATTGCTTAAATCGTTCGTATGGTGCCTAAGCAAATCAATATAGAATCATAAAAACAATCTAATCAGGACATCAAACACTGTTACGGGTAAAAGAAAATTAATATTAACTAGTAAATGTGGAAGAAATTTAACTTAAACAATTTGGAATTATGTTATTCAACTTATGTAAAATTTTACTTTTATATTAATTAATTAACTAATGAGTAGTAATATACATTACATACATATTGATTTTCAGTACAAATCGTCTCAATAACTTTTTTTCCATGTATCATTAGCGTACTGATTTATTTAATACTGCCAAATGCCATATTCGCTTTATATTTCGTGTAAACGTATAATGTATGAGTTATGACAGGTCCTAAGTTTCTGTTTGTTTCTGGTTTTAAATTTGTTTCTAAATAATAAAAAGATCAAAATATCTCTATTATTCATATGTAATTATTAAAATGTTACCTGATTTTAATTAATGCGTTTACAGTATTAACTAAACATCTCATAAGTTCATTTTAGGACTTTTGTATTTAAATGTCCTTATTTAAGATATATATTTAATAGAAACTATAATATTTGTTGACGTATACGTGTAATGCCGAATATTTTGTTACCCAGAAATCTTCCAACGAAACGAAAATAAAAAGCGAGTATAAAATACAATCATTATCCATAACGACCACAACGACAATACTTCGAGAGAAATTGAATTACTGATTAAAAATATTTTTTACCATTTATCATATTCTGAAAAAAGATTTTGAGTAGAGTAATTCTTACAATTAGCTGTGTTTTCGAGAAAAACTTCTTAAAAGTTGAAATAGCAACGCTGACATATCGCCCCCCTCACCGCACAGCTGATCTAATGTCAATTGTCAAGAAAATGGAGTTTTGTTACGCATAATATATTATGATTATAAATTCCAATATGAAATCAAATAAAATAAAAACTATAAACAGTTTAGGTTAGAATGGATAGTACAACTCCATTTCAACCTTGGGCTGCAGACGACAATTCGAAAAATGTTAAAACTGAAAAAGAATTAGTGGATGACGCGAAACTTCATCGGGAAAATGTCAATCATCCAAAACATAGGCAAACTGCGTCTTACGATAAAGAAAGTGTGGTCGTTTCTACCGCTGTTCCTGGACCGTCAACTTCTACGGCTGCCGGTGCCAGTGCAGTCGGCGGTAAAGTCTCCAAGATGGACTCTAGTAAAATAGCTTCCATGCAGCAAATCGTTGAAACCACTCTCAGGTACTAAATTCTCTACTACTTGATTTATCAGATGAAGCATATGAAATCTCTGTTAAAAATACTATATCGGAAATTATCATTTAATTATTACATGAGAGGTTATTGATCTAACAATAATAAACAATATAGAAAATCACCATTTTATGTTCTGATTATATTGAAACATGAATGAAGCTACTGAATTTTATGTTTTGTATAAGATGACTAAGAAATATTTATATACATATAGCTTTTTATACAATATTTTAAAATTTAAATATGACTGAATTATATTAATGTCCAAATTATATTATTATTAATATATATTATCTAATACACAATCATAACACTTAAGAAAATAGATTTTCTTTTATATTTAGTTGAATTTATATATTAAACAATTATAAATATATTTGAAACCATTCAATATTTAGCATATTAAAAATCCTCTATGTGATGCAGAATTTCATAGACATAATTTTAAAAACGAATATATATTTTGATTCCACCTTTAAATAATCAATAACTGTTACAATATTTGTATTATTTCAGCCAGGAAGGTCGGCAAAGAGTCTCCCAGTTGTTGGAGGCAGTGGAGTCTCTAAGTGGAGCTGAGAGACTTTTATTGTATCTCCGGCTACCAACTGGTGTACCTCCACATGACCCTCTGAAACAGCCTATCAATCCACTTGGTTCTAGGTAATGCTGCATTTTAATAATTGTTCTTAGTAGCAGTATGAAATTACAAGCTGAAATGTTTAATTCATTAAATAACTTATTTTAGGGCTGAATTACAACAAACTGTAACATGGATTCAGACACACTTGGAAGTAGATCCAGATGTTTCACTGCCCAAGCAGGATGTATATGATGAATATATGTAAGTACAAATGAATTTAATTATTTTATTTATATTATAGTGCTATCTGTAGATTAATTTTTATCTCCTTTGAATTGTGCTTTAATGGTAACAATTAGCAATTACATAATTTTAATATTTTATCTTAGGTCATAATATATAATACATATTGTGCTATTATTTCATTGAATACATATTTGTTCAAGTTTATAAGAAGTTTCTATTTATATAAAAATAATTGTGAGAAATGTTATAAATCTTTTTTTTTTTTAACATTTTCTTGTATTTAAAAGGAAATGTTGTTTTAAGATATTTTTTTATTTAAGTATTTTTTGTTTGTTTGTGGTTTATTAGAAATCAAGAATGTTGTAGTAAGATTCTCTTTCTTTACACTCTAAATTCTCCACTTATCCCTGTAAATGTAAAAAGATAAAGAAAAGCTTAGTCCGTATCTATGTATATCTTATTGTATTTGTTTAGGATAATAAATCAATATACACATAAAATAAGATAATTTAAAAATATATTTTTAACCCAACATATTTTAAACAGATATAATTTTATCAAAAATACTTATTGTTTCAATTGCCATATAATTTATTTGTTAAAATTATATCTTTATATGCAAGTAACGCCAGTAGGTATCGAAATAATGTGTCCATTATTCAAAAACAAAAATCAATAAAAAGCCCTTCCATTACTTAACAAGTGACTGAGAAAAGCACAACTGTAACTAGTGTCTGTGCCTTTGCCTGGAGTGCCAAACATTTCAATACCTGCATGCTTCTTTTGCCTTTGTCACTGTCATCAACCTACATACATGCCCACATGTATGAAGAGGTTGTATCACATCCGGGAGTGCTCATGTTCCAATAATGTGTTCTCATGAGACAACCCAAGTCTCCCTGTACCTCTTGCCCCTTATTTAATGTGACAAAGCCTTTTAGTGACTTCATATGACTATTATGCAATCTCATAACTCAATGTCAGCACATTGTTTTTATCTTCACTATCTATCTTATTAAGGGCTGAGCTATCAAAAGTTTACTAAAATCAGATATTATGTGATATGACTGCAATTTATGTGATGTCTAATGATTAGATTATATTAATTACTGATACACTTTTTTTATTTAGTAATTGCCATATTAAATGGCATTACTAAATAAAAAAAAATTATATTTAAATGACATTGTATATTGTATTATAATTTTTTCGCTCGCTGCTACAAGAGCAGAGCTGAGAAGTGCAGTACTCAAAATCGTGCAGAAAATGGAGAACGGAGTGTCTTCAGTCTCTGACAAGCAGGGTGCTATTCGGGAAAAAGCATTTAACTATTACCTTAATTACATATATTTTTCAATAGATATATATAATTTAAATATTATTATTATGTTAGAAGTTAACTTTTAAAATTTCTCAATTAGAAGTAGGCAATGAGATTATAGGTCTTCAACTTTATATTAAAATTTTATAAAAAAAAAATAAAGCTGCTATTGGACAAAGCCCATTTCATATAATGTATATTTTCCTTAACATTGTTTTTGTAATTATTTCTAAGAGTTATTTTTTTAAGCCATCTTGTTAATATTTTGTCTTTAATGTTTTATTTATTAGAGCTCATTGTATGAGTAGCAACATGAAACCTCTGTCAACTGCAGATTTTGGAAAGGTGATGAAACAGGTGTACCCAAGTGTACGCCCACGTCGATTAGGAACGCGAGGAAATTCTAGGTAACATTGTTTTATATATACAGTTGCGGATACGGGATTGTTTAATATTTAAATTACTTTAATTTCCGCTGTGGTAAGAGAAAGCGGCGTTTTGTTTCACCTTTTAACACACAATGTTCGTTCTTTCGTTTCATTCTCCGGAAAGTGGAGAATGGAGTGTCCACGACACTAGGTTTTCTCTACGGGATACAAACTGCTGAAAAAACTCCAATGTTACTCCGGTTTGGACAAACCGCAGCGATGGGATCCGTAACCTAACATGCGTCATAAATGTAGTGTTTTAACAGTAGATTCTCTCTGCCGTCACTGCCGCGTGCAGAAGGTGAAATAAAAATAAAGTGATATTATTTGTCATATGATAGAATTTTATGTGTCGATGCTACTACACCATCGATACGACCAACCAGTATTACGGTTTCTGGACCGACTATTTGATTTTACTACTGTACGTACATTTAAATGAATAATTTTTTTTTAAATGTGTAATACATATGTTGTATGTAATATTTTGCAGGTATTGCTATGCTGGTCTCCGCAAAAAAGTTAAACTTGAGGTGCCGCAATTACCTGACTTAGGTGAAACGTCTAAGGTAAGAATAAATATTCTTTAATTGTTTATTTCTTTACTAAAAAAAATATATTAATGTTAAAATATTAATAAATTCGAAAGGTAATATTTGGTAACGTTTTCATATAAAATTACAGGAGCTAAGCGTGATGCCAAGAGAGAGTGAAAGGATAATTTGTGAATGGGCTGAAACTAAATTTGGTAAGTCAAATTTGCTAAATATAATAAGACGTAGGCACAGTTGTTTGTATTTTTGCACTTCTCATTTTGCCAGAAGACCATAGTGCCTTTATCGCAATTGTGCCTTATTTGTTTAATGCGCTTTAATCGTCAAGGCTTTGAGGAGATACCCTTTGAGGCTCTAAAGGAACAAAGTCGAAAAATAAATAAAGTCTAATAAGAAAATGACAGCTTTTCAAATCAACAAATTCAACAAAATCAACATGTTCCATTAGGGGCTTTCCGTCACCGAAGATGCGATATGAACACTAATATATAATTTAAAATAATATTATTAATATATAATTTATATATATTTATTTTTAATATATAATTTATATATAATATATAATTGTAGATTAATATAATACAATTATTTATTTTTCAGGTGTAAAATTTTCGAATATAACAGAGTTATCTCGTCATTTGGTGTCAACACCGAAGCGCGCGCCACTCGGACCTGCCAGCGCCTCGCCGCCTCTCTTACCGACACACGGTACAACATCATTTATTGGTTAGAGAAATAATCACTTGAAAACCAAACATTTAACATTAACATAATGCCAAATTAAACTTGTAAACTTTTTATTCAGTACCATCAGAGGAGGTACCGGGTCCGCAGCTGATGAAACAACAATTGAAACGGAAAATTGTCGTAAGTCTCAATCATTTCTTAACCAAAGAAGGAAAAAAGCTATCAATGATTACAGAAAAATCTCTTATATATAAATGTTATCCATAGGGTACACCGGGTACACCGGGGCGTCCGAAGAAAAACAAGGGACAGGAAGTTGCCGCCGAGTCTCCGCCCTCTACGTCGTACAGTAGCCCGCATGCCGTCAAGCACGAGAGCGAGTTGCTGCCCGATCCCGCCTACGCCTACCAGCCGCCGTTTGTGTACGACGTGCGGCCCTCCTTCTCGTACACGCCACCGCGGGCGCATCCGCCGCCCCCCGCACACCCGCCCACGCTGCCCGTCGACTACCGACCCGACCTCTACGCCTTCGAGCCGCCATACGCGCGCCGCGACCTAGCTGCGCCGCCTGGCCCCGCCCACAACGTGCCCATAAACCTCAGCAGCGACGCGTCCCTTGACCTCTCCACGGAGCGCACCGAGTGGCAGCGCCGCCGCCCGCCCGATCCACCCGCACCGCCCGCCGCTCCCGCGCCGCCCGTTGCGCGCCTCCCGCTGCCGGGCAAGAAACTCATCCTGGAGACATACCAGAGCGAGGCGCGCGCAGGCTCACCGCGCCCCACGCACGTGCCACCCGCAACCGCCGCGCCCCCCGCACCCGCCGCGCCCGCCGCTCCCGCCGAGTACTTGCCTAAGAAGATGCGTGCGGCGGAGATACTCGGCGGCAAGCTGGCGGCCGCGCGGCTGTCGCTCGCCGTCGAGTCCTCCTCGTCCGCCGCCGCGGAGGCCCCCCGTCCTCAGGTTGCTTCTTTAGAGGATCCAAAAAACTTAACGAGCCGGTCCAAAAGCACCGCCGCGGCGCTGGCCCGGGAGGAACAGGAGGCGGCGAGTCCGACGCGGGCGGAGAGGGCCCCGACGTCTAGGTGCGAGCGCTCACGGCCGCGCAGAGCAGGCGCGCGGCCGCGAGGACACTCGCCCGACGCGCCGGACTCGTGCTGCGGCATAGACGGCATCAACATCCGCACCGGCGTCATATGCCAGGAGGGGCACTCGGAGATCCTCAACCGCGAGCGCGTCTACAGCATCTGCAACATCGACAAGCACGACCTCGACGACTACCTCAACGAGGGCAACAGCCAGGAGCACGAGGAGGAGCTGCTGCAATACTTCCACCAGCGCGACGCCGACGCGAACCGGGACGCCGCAGCGGACGCTGGGGCTGCCGTACACACGGACCAAGTCACTTTTTTAGAAACAAGCCAGGACCCACACGACGAACATAGCCAAGGGAACAGCGATAAAATATCGCAGCTGCGCGCGCTGCTAGCAAAGAACTTAAAAAATCAAAGTAGGTCCACTACGCAGAATATATTAATCGATCAAGACACTGGAACTGCCATTGAAATAAATCATAATTCACACATCTCTAAGACCACTATGTCGGAAGGTGCTTTCAAACCAGTCTCAAATGTATTGGAAATAGTAAATGGCTCTAGTATATCTAATGAAAATGAAGTAATTATTAATAAAAAATCTGATATCATAGTAAATGAAAATGGAATTTCGGATTCGTGTCCTGTAGATAATAACCATAGTCAGATGATGCCGTCGATCGGAAGTCATCTCTACAACGGTAATTGCCACAATGAACCTCAAAGTCCTTCTACAAGGACACAGCAATATGATTTTGTACCCATTTCTGATGGATGTCAGTCACCGGGAAACTTTAATTCTAAATCTCCACTGGGCTTCGGGCACCGAGGACACAGTCCCACAAAGACTAGTAAACCCATTATTATGGGAGGGTCTTTGCAAACGTCACCTATATCTCATAGTACGGCGGCTAGCCCATTTGTGAGTCCCAGAAATACTCCTGTGCCGCGTTCACGGTTCTGTTCCCGTCCCATACCAAAACACAATGGCAGAAAACGCCGCAATCCTCTAACTTTAGGAGTAAACGACTCGTGTCCAAAACAGTTTGCTATACCTAATGATCAAAAATTGATGATATCAAAAACACCTAACAGTGGAGCAAGCATCAAATATTATCAGCCGATGTCAGCGCCGCCGTCGCCAAACATCCTCTCGCATTACAAAGTGACAATGCTACAGAATAGTACAATACAAAATGGAACTGGTAACGTCGGTTTAAATTTCGTACCAAAGGCCTTAAGGGATAATATGAACGGTGAACTAGCGCAACCATTGTCTGCGGATCCACTGTCGAGTGAGGTGAGTAGGTTTTTTCAGGAGCCTATGATGAACTATAGAATGGGGCACGATACGTCGTTTAGATCGCAATCCGTTCCACTGAAACAGGCTCCGATGAATATCAGTCTTTTGAGCTATAACACGACGCCAGTTGGCTCCGTGCCTCCGACGCCAGTGCCTAATGAGTTTTGTGATTTTGGCTCACTAACGGAAACTTGCGACATATCTAAGGCCGGCCTCAATCCTGAAACCCTAGATAAAATATATGATGCCATCGACAGTAGCAACGATGTACTTAATACGGGGGCATCGGCGAATATTTTGAATGCCGGCGATGCTTTAACCAATGGTTGTGACTCTTTGCCCGAACCTTTAACGGACGAACAATTAAGCTCTCTCATTCCGAGCGGCGGTGAGCTAATCAGTAGGAGCGGCCAGTTCAACGAATCATTCCCCAACGATACCTGTAACAACGTCGAGGAGTTTTTGAAACGAACGAACAGGTTAGATTATATGGATATGCCCGATTTGACGAGCGAAAAGAATAAATATTATACCTCGCGCTCAGTCCCGAGTACTCCGTTGCCATTTAAACGCACCGCCCCTAATTTGCAAATAAATCCGCGACGGTCCAGGGAACTGTTTGCGACTGGAACATATTCGAACCATTCTAATGGCCTATCATCCAAGTCGGTGCCGTCAACGCCTCAGTTGGTGGAAGACAGAAGTGTGTTTAGTTATAGCAATAGAGATTACCTTATTAACGGCAATTCAGTGGATCTCTGTACTTCGAATCAAATCCGGCCGCTAGTGGAAAATGACCAGCTGACGTCCCCCCTAGATATAAATGAAGATATCCTGGACCCGCTCACCCCGGCCGCCGACTTGCTTGCAGACCTGGACAAGATCGACGCAGCCCCCTACGTTGACCTCTAGTCGAAGTCGGCAACTCATTTTTCACTAATTAGAAATAAGATTAGATTCAATATTTTGTACAGTTAGATATCGAATATTGGATATCGTATAGAGTACAAGTGTATATACGCCTTCAGTGAAGGCAATCATTATTACAGCAAGTAGCTTAAAAATAAATCGCACACTCCCAAAAACATGAGTCAATACAATGCACCATAATATTGTGATAAGAGTGTTATAATAAACTTATAACTCCATTTTATTAGAATTAAGTAATCGCTAAAGAGATTCAAAGGTTTTTACGTTATAACGTAAACTATAAGTGTTAGATATTTCACCCGCAAGAAGAGGCCTATTAAGAGTGAAATGAATGATATAAACTCATTTATTTACAAATATCTAGATTTGATATATGCTATTTAAACGTGAAACGGGCAATGTCATGATATTTATTGATTTCCCGGGGCCAAATGTAGTATCCGACAATATTTATGCTTTTTGTCACACGTGAAAAAAACATCGAAGTTTTTATATTTATCTGTATATAAAGGATGATAATTGTCACTATTAAAAAGAGAACGCTAGCTAATGAATTCCTTCAGAATGGCGAATTGGCTGGGTAGTTTTTAAGCAGACCAAACTGCGCGCCAAGCGTGCTACGTAATCTACTATTGGTTTTTCTTAAGAAGAACATATATAAATAGTGTATAGTTTATAAAAATGAATTTATTATAAGCCAGCACAAAGATTTTAATATATTTTATTATTGCATAGGAGCTATTCTCTTATATACTAAATTTACAAAGTCGCATTAAATGCGGTATTGAATTTTAAACATGCCCTATACGGCTGCAGTGAGCTTATATATGAGAAACCAAATTGAAAATTAATGTTGTTAGACGGCATCGGAGGTCGGCTGGATTAGTAACCTACACAGGTGTCTAACATTAATATATTTTATGTATCGATACGATCAATTCACCCCAGCTTTCCATAAAGCACATTGGCCGACCTCAGTTGTATCTGGTCAAGATAGACCTTAAATCGGTGTTTATTTCAATATAATTGTTAATTTTTTTGTTACAGCTTACACTAGTCTTAATTCATAAAAAAAGAATTAATCGTGTCGTTCGTAAACTGCTGGTTGAGGTCAATGGTACGTACAGCATCGCACCGTAGAGTTTCATGTTTATTTCCTCATATTGTGCCTATACTAGTAATATACGACAAGCTTACTAGTTTCATTGTTAAACGCTAGTACAAATGACACACTGACTCGACAGGGATATACATTAAAGTAAGTGAAATCGAAGACTGTATAAAGTTTATAAATATTTTGAAAGTGAAGTTAATAATTCCCAACTATATTGTCTCGGTGAATAGACAATGTGCGAATGGTGTAACAACAGTATATTCCAATTTGGTATATCTTACCAATAGTCTTGTACCTTATTACTCTAAGTGTACACTGTCACGTTTTGTGTGTTATCGTTATATGTTAAGAGTTAAGTATCTATGATAATTTGTTTAGATCAATCGCAAAATCCGATGTAATTATTTTAACTTGTTCTTTATGTCTAAACGTTGGGAGCCTAGAAAAAGGAGATCTTTCGTAAGAAATTCTGTACATATTTAAACACATTTTATATTATTTTTAGTTATTAAGAAAATTATTATGATGACTGTAACATCCATCATGCCTAATTTTGTCTGTAAGTGGTAAAAATTGAAGTTTTGGTGTCTCTTTAAAAAAAATTGATGTTATGTATATAATATCTAAGCATATACTGTCAATTAATGTTTTGTTAATTGTGAGACAGGCTTTCTATTATTTGCCTTTTCTTTTTTTTAAAAAAGGAAATTTTTCTGAATTATTATATTATCAAATTATTTTAAATATATTAGAATGTCATTCCTTGATAATATTCAATGAAATGTCACGTTGTTTATATTTTCATACAAATTTACTAAAAAAAGTAATATTTTAAATGTAGAAAATTGTTAATTTTTAATTAGCGAATGTCATTGATGTTTTATCTGTGCGATAGAGTTATATGTACAACTTCACGTTTACGTTTTGTAAGTTTTATCAATTTAAAATTGTATTTTTAATATATTTCATATAATTCTGACTAACAATTTAGACGATAGAGGTATTACAAAAAAATATCCAAATTTCTTTTAACTTCAAAATTAAAACTAAAGTTTCAAGTATGTTCTTTATGTGAATATTTAAGTTTTATTTAACATTTGCATTGTTAATATATAAATGAAGTTTGTCACCCATAAATGAAACTACTTTAAAAATTATTTATGAAATATTTTCTTATACTGATCATGTAACGACATTTATCAATTGGGACACAATTATCAGCCTTATGATGGGAACTTGTTACTCGGTATTGTTATGTACATATATTATTTTTTCTAGAAATATAAAACATGACATTGTTTATTTTATTACGATTACGTTGTTCTGTTTATATTATTGTTTTTATCTCTTAATTTTTTTTTAATTGTACTATATAATAATAAGGTTTTAAATGTATATTTTAAGTAAAAATATCCATGTTGTTGATTAGTCTTATGGATGTTGATTTACACCACTTGCAATGCAGTGATAATAAATGGTATGATACAAAATACTTTTTTTATTTATTAATATAATTAATTTATAGTCAGTTTTTGATTTATGTTAAATATATGTTTATAAGGTCCTTTTGCATAGTTAAAGTTGTACTTAGTCTAGAAAAATAAAATAAAAAAATCACTAAAATCTCTGACTACTGAGGACATGTACATGTACATAACATACTATGTAGTTATACCCGGCCAGTTTTCTTTTTATAAGTATTTATACAAGTGAATAATAAATTGCCTACACTTCATATTCTTTTCCACAGTTTCGTAGAAACCAATCTTGCAGTATTGGATCATCTTCATGAGAATAGCTATCATATACTTGAATGGCTGAACCTGGTTGCCATTCAAAAAGCAAACTTATTAATGGCAGTTTGTTTATATTATTAAGAGCTTCAGAGCCATATTTTGTAATTATTTTTCTTTTTAAGCTTCGTTTTACAAATGTAAAAAATGTTTCCAAAAAGTTAAAACACACAGATGGATCCCAAAGGTGCTGCAACATAACATGAAAATACTTAGAACTTATATAAATTTACTTTTAAATTAAAAATGAACATGAAGTCGTACCTTTGACATTTTTGGCAGATCACTGACATGATATAACTTTAATTCTTCCACAATACCTAAATCATTCCTGAATCCACATAAAATTGTATCTATACCCACAAGAAATGACTGACACCACCATTTTTTTGTTTTAAATTTCCTATAAAAATTATATTATATTAAGTATTAGAAAAAATTTATAACTATATAAAACATGTTTCATATTTTTGTTCAGTGCAAATCATCATGTAATACCATACTAGCCTACCGGCAAAGAGAACCTTATGGTACAATAACCCTTTCCATTTTGTACTCATTCTAGACACATAATTAATTATCACAAAAGTAATTGAACAACTTTGTAAAGTTAAATTTAAGAAACAAAAATAATTATTTCAAATAATCATTTGTACTTGGAAATCAAACCTAGAACCATGACTTACAGACTTACACAATCTTAGCTTATTTGTTAGTCAATAAAAACATAAAACTTCAATTAATTTTACATACTTAAAGTTTTCGTCCTGTCTGCGTGACGCAAAATACCTGTTTGTCTTAAGCTCTACAAATTCATAAGATGATAAATAATCAATAGTATGATTAACATCATTCTTTGAAGTTGGTAATGGTTGAACATCTTTCTTATCACATCTAATGCCATCCATTTCTGCCCCATATACAATTTTGTGTTTATTTAGCCGAGTGGTAAAAATTAGTGAAAATTCTTCAGTCTCATCTACAGGTACATTGGGATCTGGATTTGAGTTTGGACTATCTATAAAAATGAATTTTATATAGTTTCAAATAATTTAAGTAAGATATAAAAATAATAGTTATATTTTTAGAAATTTATATATTATTTTTTTTGATGTTGAGTGCTTACCAGATAGCATATACTGTTCGAATTTAAAACCCCATGACCTAAATTGCTTTTCTTTCTCTGTCATAGTTATTTTATGTTTAAGTTTTTCTTTAGTATCCCTGGCACAAAGATAAATGTGGCCTTTGTATAATAATGCCACTATTTTCCATGCATCTCTGTTTTCGTACGGGGTACATGCTACACACGTCATTAACCCACGGTAGCAAAAGAATATAGCATCCTCTAACTTACACGATAGGGGAAAGCTTAACCTTGCTTTATGTTCAAGTAAAAACTTAAGCAGGTCTGATAATTTGACATCTAAATCTGATGGTTTTCTTTTTGCTTTGTCCAAATGTAAATTTAAGTCAAAATTAACATTACCTTCTCGAATATCACAAGCATATTTAAGGTTATTTATATTTATGTATCCTATAATGTTTGGTTTCTTAAAGTGTGGAAATGATCTTAAATAGAAATGTGTATCAACACGTAGTTCTGAATAAGACATTTTGCAAAAATATGTCCAATTCTTCCCAATGTGATTCTAAAAAAAAACCTTTATGTCACACAAACGACACTGAATATACAAAAGTGATGAAGGAAAAGGATGAACACAATAAAGTACTAGCCACATTTCGTAATTAATTTCTTAATACCTTCGAAACAAAAAACTGGTGTTACGTTGGGTACGTATTTACAATTAAACTCGATCAGACAAATAATTAAAGTACGAGTATAATTAAAGTCGAACACAAGTTAAATTAAAATAAACATTTATATTAACCTTGAACAATAGCCAATTGTTATGTAGGGAATTTCCCTGCAATAAATTTTAAGTTTCAATTTCATATCGTAAATTTAGCTTTTTTAATTTCGGGTTTTTATTTGTGTCTTTGTTTTAGGATTAAGTTTGCCGTCGACCGAACAAAACATCTGTTTGGGATTTTACGTACAATTTAAATTTCTCAAATTTCATCTTTTGTTTTCTCGGGTTTTTGTTATCGCATTATTTACAACTCTAAAATATTTCTAAATTTGGGTTTTTCCTCCCAAACAGATGGTCAGTTTTTGACGACCTTTATGGCCCATGTTTATGACTTAAGACAATTATTTACAACCTTATTTACTACCCACTTTTGGGGCGGTTCTTAACCCCGCCAAAATATTTACCGAAATTGGGATCGCCACGATTGGGATTGATGTCCAAACCATTAACACTCAACTTGGAGTGTTATCGCGATTGTCTCCTCCTGTTTGTTAGTCGAGTTGAGATCTGCGTTTCTTTATTGTTTATTTGTAATTGTTTAATGGAGTCTTAAATAAATTGTTAAATTAATTCGGTGTTAGTTCGAAGTTGTATTCTCGTCACATTGTCCCAACAGTTACGTAGAATATAATTTGCATTATAAAGGTTCTTTTGCTCTCACCGCTATGACCCTCTGCGCTTTTCGCAGCCGGGTCCTATTACGAGCGGTGAGAGCAAGCTCGATTCCAAGTTATCAGAATCAACTGAGAATCGGTTCTTAAGTCTATGAATCGATTCTTTCAGATTAAGGGTATAACTTATATTCACACAGCGTGAATTATTATCCACCCAATCATGTAAATATTTTTGTTTAATTCTATTCCATAAAATCTATGGTTCTTGTCTTAAAATTAGTTGTGAAATTATTATATATATTCTTGAGATTTTTTAATAGGCTCCGGGAATCGAAATATCGAAGAATAAAAACAAAATCGAGGATCGATTATTCATCTTGTTTCGATCACTACTGTGGTTGTGAACGTTAATTGTAATTTTTCTGTATTGGATGTTATAAGTTACAGTTAAGCCACATATTGGGAATAACTTAAGTATTTAGCGAACCTTAACGTAATCGATTTCCCTACATCTTAAAATCTATTCAAGTTATTTGATAAAACCGAAATATGTACCTAGTACTTATATGGCATATTGATTGCATTACATATAGTAGGTATGGTGCTAAATACAATTTGTAATATCGGGGGATATACGCTACGCTTATATTAGTCAAATGTTTGTGTACCGGGCTCTAGATAGGTACAATAAAAACTCCTGTTTGTCAGAGAAAAAGATCTGGTCGTCCCTCCGAAGTGTTTGTACAAAAAAAGGCGATCAAAGCAGTAAGGGAAAGTATTGGAAGAAATCCTCTCTGAAAGCAGAATATTTTATCTCGGGAGATAAAGATAGATTAAGAAAGAGAAGAATAGGGTTGTAAAATCAAAACGACCACTTCAGTGGTATAAACAAAGGGAGGTCATAGAAAAATTTTGTTTACACGTGAGAAACTTTTAGAATTGAGCAATATTTTAGCAAACAACATGAAAGTGTTTCTGCTGTAAGCTCTAAAGGAACCTTCTTTAAATGAATGAATGCCAATTAGTCAACAGAGTACAACGTGGGTATTATCCGACTTCAGTGATGGTTTAGTGGGGTGTTAGCTATTAAGGAGTGACTGAGCCACATTGTTATTTGTGAACAAGGTTTGATACCTTGTTCGTAACATCGGCATAAGGCTCGGCGCTAGGTCATATAGCTCGATCCACTCAATTTTTATTAGAAGCGAACGTTCCGGACTTCATCAGAGCCGAAGACTGGCTGTCCTGATCTTAATCCACTGGATAATTTGGAGTCCCTAAAATAATCCATACGATTGGCCTTGAAGAATTTTCCCATAGAAAGAGTTCGTGCTGCTATTGCTGGTGGCTTCAATGCTTGCAGCCATTGGATACCACTTTTATAAGCTTTATATGTTTTTAATGGTTTTATTTTAATATATTAAACTAACACACCGTAATAGTAATAAATATGACGTACAAAAAATATCTTGTTTTTCTTTGTGACAATATTTATGGCAAGACTAAGTAGCACATTATGCAAACATCAATCCTAGTGGATTGAGTAGTATCCAAATGATAAACAAAAAAACTTTACCTCTTGCATATCTTCATGGCAAGGTTGTCAGAGATAACCTTATTATTTATTATTAAGACATTACGTTCTTCACCTTCGTTCGAAGTTTCAAGACGTGTTGAATGATCGTACCAAACGCCACCCGATTTTATTACCACATCAGACAAATAAATGTAATTTAAATATAAACATTCTCCGGAAAGTATGTACTGGAAATCAAACCAATAATCATAGTAATCATAGTACTATGTGAGAAATATCTATTACGTAAAAATGGTAAAAAAAAAGAATAACAATGCAGAAACAACTCAATACCGTGACTCCTCTGCCCTGACCGTAGTCGACTATCGTAGGTAGTTTCACTTATCATTATCACGGTCATAAAGATTAGTTCATTAATTATGAACTATTGCTTATATGATTTAAAATCGATGTAAGTTTAATTATAAACATTTTATAATCACTACATCACTTTATTGTCAACGTCACTTTAACGTCAAAACCAACGTTTAACGTGTTTGAAATTCAAAGCTCAAATCAAAATCTTGTAAAACAAGTTTTGGTACTAACAACAAGTCACAACGATACGATAAAAATTGTAGATGTGATAAAGAGAAGAAAGTATGGAATTATCTACTTTTCATAAATGTAGATTGTGTCTAAAAATTGGTGAATTTTGTTCTATTTTCGAAACAGATGACACGATTAAATTATCTGAAATGGTCATGTCCTTTGCCAACGTTCAGGTAAACAGTACTTGTAATGCTGCATTTTTTAAATAAGAGGAAGAAATTAAATCCATTTCCCATTATTTAAATAAATATATATATTTCACTTTTTAGATTCATGAAAGAGATGGTCTATCAGATCGTGTGTGCACATCTTGCATTGAAAATTTGAGTACTGCTTACCTTTTTAAACTTCAGTGCGAAAGAATCGATACCTTATTAAGAAAATATCCAGGTAACCCAATTATGTATATATCAAGCAAGTTTTATATTATAGATGATATATTATTTTTATATATAGAGTGCTTAATATTTTCAGATATTCAAGTAGATAAGCCTGCTAATACTGATTACAATGATTTATACAAACAGGAATTTCAGATACACACTGAATATTTAAATGAAGAAAATGATGAAAATTTAGTAAAAGATGCAATGGTGGATAGACAACTGAGTCCTTGTTATGAAAACAGTGATGAGACTGATAGTGATATAGACTCAGTAATATGTGTGTATTGCAATAAATCATATAGTAATTATGGAGTTCATACTTGCCATGTCACTTGTACTATTGAGCATAACCAGCTTCAAAAATCTAGTAGTAATGAAACTCTTGTTGCTGCTGATGTGACTTTGACTAAGTCTTCAAAAGCTACTTCACCTGTGTCAAGTATTCCTGAATATGTTAATGTATCATGTGTGCTCTGTGATGAAAAATATGATAGATATGAGGATTATAAGAGTCACTTAAATAAGTGTACAAATAATGTAAAACTTCATTACTTTGTGTGTGCAGTTTGTCATGAAATGTTCACAGACAAATTGGCCTACTTAGAACACTTAAAAATTTTACATTTCAAAGTAGCTGATGATACATATAGTGATGCTGGTACAGACTGTGTTGATTTTGCACCAATAACAATTAAAACCAGGAAGCCAAAAACAGTAAGGCGACAAATCGGTTGGTCTGTTGAAGACATTTATCAGGAAATAGAATGTCAAAAAATTGATCACAAGCCAACTCCAACTTCTAGTCCTTTAAAAAAATTCTTCACCAAATTGGGGAATGAGTGAGTTATATATGTGGAATATTGGCATGTCTGGGAACTACATCACAGCTTAACAGGGAACTAACACACTGCTTGAGTAATTATTTCAATTTTACTGCATGCTTACAAAAATGATCTTTTCTTTACTTCTCAAAGAATGTATACTCTTATGGCATTCATGACATTAAATATTTTGATACTTATTTCAATTTAATTTTATCACAGTTCATTCAGTAGTAAACAAAGCACACCTAAAAAAGTAAGCTTTCGGAAGTTCATTGAAAATGGAAAGGCTAAAACTTCTGTGTATTTGCCTTTTCGAAAATATATTCAAAACTATAAGCAAAAGAAGAAAGTTACTAACTACAGCCCTATAAACTCAAAGCGAGAAGTTATTAGCAAAATTCAAGCAAGTCTTCCAGAAGAAATATCTGGTAATACATTTAATAACACCTTTTATTCCTACATTACTTAAAATAATATTACATATTTTAAATATTTTTTTGACAGACAGCGATTATCACTCCCCAAGTGGTACATCTGAAGATTCTTGGAAAATGAAACAAAATTTGATTTGTGCATGTGACAAAAAGATATTTATGCTGTCTGAACAAATTCATGTAAGAGATTATTCCTTATAATATTATACACCCACAAAATATCAACCATATCTGTATTTTTATATAAGTATATTGTTTGTTGAAATATTTTTTTTATTATTAAAATATTTACATTGTAAGACTGGTTTGCCATCATCAACCTGTTTTATATTGTTGATATTTGCTTTTTTAAAGTTTTGCTGTACTAATACAGCAAAACCTACAAATAATTATAATAATTAATTTTGTATTGTCTATTGACAGGTAATTTCTATATAAAATTATTTTACAGGATCGTGAAAGAATTGTTGCAATGATCAATGAGCTTGGTGGAGTGGTGGCAGAGAACACAAAAATGGAAATGCTTGCTACACACTTTATATCTGTTATGCCAAAAGATACTTTGACTGGTATGATGGTGTGCTCATTAGCGACAGGAAAATGGCTTCTTCACATTAGTTTCATTTATGACAGTTTTCGATGTAAAAAATTTTTACAGGCAAGTAACTGTTATTACTTAATAGCATATTTATAAATATTAGCAATTACTCATATATAGTACATATAAAATATTAAGAAAAGCACCATCATACTTTTCAGTAGTCAGAGAGAACAAGAATGTCAAGACACTTTGTTCTCCACTTTCCGCCGGAATTCGAGACTGCGTGTTGAGTGACAAAACTCAATGCCGCGCTTTATATTGTATACCAGAGTGAAGAAATAAAAATATTTCCCCCAAATGGAGAATGAACCCAGGGCTAAATGCGCAAAGTAAAATGCTGCACAATGGCCTCCAATTTCATATATATATAAAATATTTAACAAATAACCATTTTATGTTATGATCAATCATATATTGTAGATTTGATGCTCATTCAGTGCAATATTTTAATTACATGTTTCATTTCCTTGCCCAGGTAAGACAAAGCAGAGCTTTGTGTTCCGTCCCTCAATGTCTCGAATAAGGGTGGACAGCGAGAATGATAATGTTAAACAAAAATTAAAAAGTTATAATTTACTTTGTTTTAGAATATGATATGTATACCTCAAAAATTGAAGTATACATATCATATTCTAAAAATCAAATTTGAAACTATATCTAATACTTTTACCTTAAGGCACTTTACCTTTACCTCTTTTTTAGGAAGACATGTATGAATGGATGAGACATCCAAAAATAGTTGAAATTGATAATACAAGCATAGATGTTGCTAAAGCAGCAGTATACTGGCATTCTGAACTGAGCACAAAAGGATCTAAGTTTCCTTTTGAAGGAAAGCAAATTATACTTATAATGAAAAAAAAATATAGACAATATTATCAAATGATATTTAAAACTCTAAAGGCAAAACCATTAACATATGATCCTAGGTATTTATATGTTTGTTATCCTAAATGAGAGAGAGAGAGAGAGAGAGATTTTAATAACAACATTAAAATATACTTTTTTTTATTACAGAACACCAGGTAGCTGTTGTTCTGCAGATTATTGTTTTGTGGATATGAAGATAATAGAACGAGTGAAACTAAGGTTTTTCTTTCACCATAATGTCCCTGTTTTTCCATACCAGTACATACTAGTATACCTGCTCAAAAGGGGACATGTTGAAGATGAACATAAATATCTCTTGCAAGACTGTAATAAAATAAAAGATAAGGATTTTTTCCTTAATAATACTTATTAAGACTATATTTATATTTTATATGAATTTTATTATTATTTTTTGGCTTGGGTAAAATATTTAATCATTAATAAAGATAATTAGATTTAAATAAATGCACATACATGTGAAAATCTATGTATTTTATTTTCCCTGGCAATATTTTAATGGAGTCCTATGTCCTATTGCGTGTGCTCGAGTGTTATGGTAGCGTTCAAGTTCTTTTAGTCTTTTCCTCTTGATTTTTAACTTAAATAATATTATTAACATTACACTTTATTGTTTATATATAAATTTTTTGTATTGATGTAGACTACAATAAATTTGTGTAACATATTGACATAACTAGTATACACGCTAAATTAAGTCCTTTTTTAAGAAAAATACTCAATATATTTTGCTATATTTAATGTTATATCATACTCTTGATACATATAAATATGTTTATATGGAAACAAATGTTTTTGTGTACCTTGGAATAGAAAATCCAACAAGCAGTAGTAGTCAGAATAGTACCTATCATACCCCATATTTGATATGAACTTGGAAACAAATCGTCTTCAAAGTATTTTTGTTTTGAATCATCACAATTACAAAATGAATTAATGTTATTCAAAAACATTGTAAAGCAACAAATACTCCAATCGTGAATTTACAACAAATTTCAATAATGACGTGATCTTGATTAGTATATTGACATCTTTAGATTTTTTTTCATCTAAAACCATACTAACTACATATAATAACTACATACTAACGACATTTTAGTTTGAGTGTTTTAAACTAATAAACTATTATATAAAATTTTGTTAAATAAAAAAAGGTTTATTATACTAGTTAAATTTGTATTATATATTTATGATAATTGCCAACTTAGCTTAGTGATTAGAGAAATAAATAATAATATGAACAATTAGCATTTTATTGGAATTGACAATTAGATGATAAACTGGTAGAGCTTGCAACATTTTTATTTTTTTATTGTATTTTTGCAATATGAGTATTGCAACATTATTTATGTTTTCGGAGAATTACCAGTTCACACCGATCATATCCAATCGCTTATTATATGAAGCAATAAGCATCGTAGATCGTACCAGTTAGTTATCTTATACTACACGTCAAATTGGGTTTAAAATAGGTTGTAGTATTTATTGGAATACATAAATTGAGCGTTAAACATGGGGTGTTGCTTTTCAAACGAAGATGAGGTAACCAATAACTTTAACTTCGAAATTAATACTTTAAAAAACTGTAACTGCATGTGATATAAAAGATTATAATTATTATATAGTTATATTAATGAAATT
Source organism: Podotricha telesiphe (assembly GCA_038994665.1). Taxonomy (NCBI): domain Eukaryota; kingdom Metazoa; phylum Arthropoda; class Insecta; order Lepidoptera; family Nymphalidae; genus Podotricha; species Podotricha telesiphe. The sequence continues at coordinate 127,587 of JAOYRR010000054.1, read as the reverse complement.
TATTATTTTCAGTATCCAAGTAGTTCAAATAGACAAACTTCATATTGTAATCTACAAGCAACAACGAGAACCTACAACCGCGGTGTTACTCATGGTAATGGAATTACGACTCCATACAACAGTACAGCGTATAGTGTACAAAGAAATGTAAGTACAATTAAAATACATATATTTTATTATCTATCTGCAACGTCAGAAGTTGCATTTTATTTTTCTAAACTAATGAGTTTGAACTTTAATAAATAATGTACGAAGAACTGACATTTGTGGATATCGTGGTGAAGTGTCAAGTAATGCAAATTGTGTATAACACGTAATATTACCCGACCGCGTACTGTATTATCACAGATTACTCGACCATATCAAACACCTCGCATAAACATGACGCGCTGTACGCGCCCGTGCAAGTACGACAAGGACGACATGACTTGCATTTCATTTTGATTTAGAACTGCCTTTCGAGTCTGTGGTAGCTTTTATGTTCCTTCGACGATTCAAGTGCTTGCAAAAGTATAGACTTTTGCAAGGACTTTTTAAAATAGTTTAATACAGGATATTGTGAATATGGATTTGATTAATATAAGATGTATATGTATGCATATTTATATCACCTACTATCTCATTTTTTTACTACTCCGAACCCATAAGAAGATATAGCTAAATAGTTATTCTGTTTTTGTATGTATTTTTTTCTGTTCATAGGTGTGACGTAGTTAACTATAAAAAACAACTAGTAAAATTTTAAACAAATTTGGAATTTTAATAAAAAACACCGTTTGCTTTGTTGAGAGTTCAATACAACCCAAAACACTTGTTTATAAAATCTCTCATACATAATTAAGAAGTAATATCAGTACACAGTTACAGACTGCGGGGGCATTAAAGTTTTTGTGTCTCTATGGCACAAGATGCTTGGCTGTTGTGTTGTGATATCACTGCCATAAGTAGTTTCTACAAGCCTTTGCTAACTAGTCGTGGCATAAAAGAAAATCTATCAAAATATACGTCCTTATTGATTTTGTTCACCAGTGATTTGTTGCAGCACCAGTTCTTGTTTAGTAATATGCATACACTTAAATGTATACCTACTACTTATAAAAACTTACCTTATATCTGGTAGTAATATCACTTTACCATGTTTCAAATGACATTAAGGTTCGTAATTCACAAATATTGAATTCTGTCTTTGTCTGTCGCGCGCGCATTATACGGTATATGCGTTTATCAAAACGCCATATATAAGACCTAAGCGTGCCATTTTATTATAGTTCATTTAAAAAAAAACCTATGTATAATTTCAAAAAAAGTTACACTTTTGCTATTACATACAAACCGCTAATTCTGAAATTGGAGCTGTCAAATGAGCTTCGGTTCGGTTCTTAGGTTATCACGATTCAAGAGTGTCAGTAGAACACAAGTCACTTCACTAAAGTCTCGTTGTAAGGGAACACACGCAGGAGATTGAACGGTAAAAAAATATTAATTAATTATAAAACAGGACGGAATTACCATAAAAGATCCAGTAAAAAATCTGCATCTACAACAAAACAACATAATATATCTTTTTATAGATTACACACAAAAATTGATTAGTAAAGAAATAATATTTTACAAAATATGTTAGTCTACAATTTAATCCTATTATTTTTAATATATTTACACAGAAATTCACATAAAAGACTAAACACACATTAACAAACAATTAACATCAATAACACGGGGAACTTTAAGGGTAAGGGTATCTATAGATAGGATGAAGGAGTTTAGGGCGACTGAAAAGGATATGTGTAACGGTGCCTTCGTCGAGGCTACATTCACACAGAGAATGGTCCCTGACCTTGGTCTTAGAGGCACAGGCGTACACGAATGGCCAAAACGCAGACGACAGATAGTGGAAATAACCCAGCGATCTGCATATTTTAGTCAATGAAACCAAGGGCGTTTTGGAATATGTGCCTGAATAAACGCATTGCATATCCAAGTGAGTTCTAGCAAGAGACAACAAATCCTGGGCCGAATTACAAAAAATGTTCTAGTGTGCCTCTCTGATCATCTGATTTAGCACAAGATCAAAAAAAAAAAACCCAAATTAATCCAATTAAAAGGGAAAAAGAGTGTCAAAACACTACTTGAAGCGTTTATCGAGAACTGTCTAAGAATTTTATATTATCTGATACATTGATCATTTCAACACCACAGTTGATTTCAATATTCGGGGTTACCCTTCTTTTACAGAATACAACAGCCTTGCATTTAGCTACTGACAATGCAAGGGTGTGAATGATTTGTGTGATCAGAAAGCCACTAGTTCAGATAGTGCAAAGAAGATTTAAACCAAAAGTAATATCCTCTACCGATTTTGAACTTTAATAGAGGACAATGCCATCAGCATACTGGATAATTTTACAAAAGTTATTTACAGACGATTCGAGATCACGCGTATAGATATTGTTTAGCAGAGTACTGTGGACCGAACCCTGAGGAGTACCCTTCTAGACAGGTCTATCGTGTATAGAAAGGAGCGGATGTTTAACAGAAATAGACCTGCCGATAAGCAGGTTGAATATATAATGAGTCAACCTCGGAGGGATACTCAGATGTTGCATTTTCTGCCTGAGAAAACGGACATTATCATATGCGGAAGCTATATCTAGCAAAATATCATCTAAATATTTTGCTTTCGCAAAGGCTACTTGAATGTCTGTAATGAAAAGCAAGACTTCTCGCCCAAACACCAAATAGCCCTGTATAGTGCCCAGCTTCGGCCTCACATGGAGTACTGTTCTCATCTCTGGACTGGTTCACCCCAGTGTATCAGCTTGATCCATTTGATCGCATACAACGTAGAGCCATTGGAATCGTTAAGGACCCAATAATCTGTGAAAGTTGAAACTTTGACGTTGCGTAGAGACACGTTTTCTCTATCGCATTTATCATGGGGAGTGTTCTGGGGAACTGTTTGACTTGATTCCTGTTGCTAAATTTTTCAACCGTACAGTATGTAACCGACTGAAATATCATCCTCACGATCGGGATACATGGCACTCTACTACTGTGCGGTTTCGTAGGAACTTCCTTCCATATGCCACTCAACTGTGAAATATGTCTCACTCAACTCTGGTGTTACACGGGGTCGTGGGCGGCGGTGATCACTTACCATCAGGTGACCCGAACGCTCGTTTGCCTTGTCTTTAGAATAAAAAAAAAATGATTGTAGTTGTTACCATTTTTATTTATAATTAAAATAGAAAAACTGAGCGTTAAACATGGGATATTTCTTTTCAGAGGAAGATGAGGTAACCAATAACTTCGAAATGAATACTTTAAAAAAATATTGTAACTGCATGTGATATAAAAAATTATAATTATGTTATATTAATGAAATTTATTATTTTCAGTATCCAAGTGGATCAAATAGACAAACTTCATATTGTAATCCACAAGCAACAACGAGAACCTACAACCACGGTGTTACTCATGGTAATGGAATTACGACTTCATACAACAGTACAGCGTATAGTGTACAAAGAAATGTAAGTACAATTAAAATACATATATTTTATTTTCTATCTGCAACGTCAGAAGTTGCATTTTATTTGTATAAACATGTGATGTTGAAATTTAATAAATAATGTACTAAGAACTGACATTTGAGGTGGCGAAGTGTGGCAGCGTGTGACTGTCTGTATACGCGATGGTTGTGGGTTTGATTTGGACATGTGTAAAGTAATGCGAATTGTGTACGCGCCCGTGGGACTGCGATTTCATGTCGCGGCTTGCATTATACTTGGTCCAGAGTAATGCGATTGTTTACTTTAAAATTGTAATTTAGAACTATTGCCATTTTTGTGATACCGCCCTTTGTACTTTGTTTTGTTTTACGATATAATTCGTACCGTATCCGTAACCTCTTAATTAATAATTTTCGGAAATTATATATAATAATTTCCGAAAGAATTAAAAAGTTAAAGATTTGATAAACGCTTAAGATAATGAAAATAATAAGTTAAATTGGTGCTTTCCTTTCTGCTTAGAACTAACGAAAAATATTTATTTTCAACTCATTATTTTTAGAAAATAAACAAAATAATAGTTTGTTTCCTATTTATAATAGGAAAAAAACATCTTCAAAATATTTAAATTTCAAAATTATGCAACAATTAAAATATAATTTATTTATCAATTAACTCTATATCCAATTCATTGTTTAATACTTACGAAACACTCGAATAGAAACATAGTCATAACTAATTACAAAACTCATATTCACTTTCTCTCTTTTTATACAGTATAAAGTATGACAGTTAAAAAGAGAAACAAGTGAATCGCGGTTTTTAGCAGTTTTGACATTTCGTTACGATATAGTTCTTATATCTGAACTTTGTAACGTTTCTTGTGTAGTTATTTCATATCGGTTATGAAAATTTAGTTAATCGATATGATTATAATTGTCAAAACCGTTTTGAGTTTTGCAGTTTGCTGCCACTCATCGTGCAATGTCTCAGAATCGGTTGCCCCACCGTCTCCAGCTTTCTCCACTAGGGTGTCTTTGCCTTCTCTGCTTTGCGGGAAAGGCTTTAAGCTAGTAAAGAGAGACTAAAAATTATGCATTTTTGTTGTAGATTATTGGAAGCTGTTATTAACTAATCGTTGTGATGACCGAAATTCTTAATTTTACATCGTCGAATATCTGAATATTCTTCTATTTTGAGTTGAGTTTATCGTAGGATTGCAGGCATAATTTAAACAATAGTTATAGTAATATCAAGTAAACTCGAATTTTGTTGGCAGTTTTTATTACATTGCTTTACAATACTGTAATACACACATTCTCATAGGTGTATTTAATATTTAATAATATACAAAGTTCTTTTATTGTGTGCATTCCCATGGATTCACTGTGCGCCATAACATCCCACCAACTCATCGCGTTGAAGAAAGAGGCAGTGCAGTGCCTGGGACTTATGACCTAAGTGTAGGTTAAAATATAGCAAAGCCCGCCTCGACTATCCGAGCTCCATTCTTTACCTAACCAAGTTTGAAAAGATCCTACTAATGCCGCTTACGTGCTAGAAGCGATGATGATAGTACTAGACAGGCCGACATCTTTTAGTATATTATAGAGAGAATGATATATATATATTAATAAAACAGTACTACTAGTATACTATTTTTTCCACCAGCAACATCAACAGCCAAAGAAAGTAGCCAGCACGAAACCAGAATTAGGAGAGTACAAATGTGTCTGTGGACGTTTTTGGACAAGCAGATATTGTTGGTCTGATAAATATCAAAACTGTAAAAAATGTAAACGACACGTATATCCACATTTACATGTAAGAATTTTTATTAATTAATAATGTAGTATACGTCCACTAATTATTTTCAATCAGTGCATGCACAAAATTAAAGTGATAAATTTATTCAAATAATCAGTAATAATTAATAGCTTACTTATGAATATTAACAATATAATATTTAACATACTAATAATTATTAAATACAAGAATTAAATATTTAATTACAGAGAGAATTAAAGTCTTCTGACTTCACAAAAGATAATAGCGACAAACCCCATGAAAAGGAACTCTGTGAAAAGTGCCAGCAACTTGGGTATTCATGTACGACTAAAAACACCCACTAAAAACACACACTAAAACAGATAAAATAAAAAATATTACTAAAAGGTTTTCATTATATAAACAATATTAAATATATTTTCCTTTTATATAAGAATGAAATTAAAGGCACTGATTAATAAAAGTATTAAATAAGCTATGGTTATTTTTATTTGTTTTATTTACAGTAATTGGAAGTAGTAGCTTTACTATTTCATGTGTTGATGACATTTGTTCAATTCTTATAATAAATAAATTAATACAACACTACTTACTAGATACTATACTATAGAGGTAATATAAGATTTTGTAAATTACTGCTTTTAATCTTCAAATATTACCACTTGGTAGCAGGGTAGTCAGAGATAACTTAGTTTCGTGACACTCCACTCTCTACTTTCCGCCGATTCGAGACATTGCGTGTTGAGTGGCAGAACTCAACGCCGCCCTCTATCTTGCACCAGAGCGAAGAAATAAATATAATTAAATAGATCCTCCCAGTGACGATTTAACCCGCAACCAATAGTGTCTAAACGAAAGCGAACGTCCCACTGCTCTACGATGACCTCGTATGTAGTGATATTTTATATTATAATTAACATAAAGTCAAAAGTTCTTTTTTCTATCTTAGGCGCGCTAAACCGAAGTCAAATAGTTTTATTCAAAATAAGAAGATAAATGCTTTATTTTTTGAACGTTAAATAGTTTACCAACGGTTCACTAAAGTTAAGGCCTCAGGCCTGAGAAGGACCGGCGCAAGACACTCAACGGGACTCAATCAAGATTAAGTAGTTACACTTTTGTAGTAGTGATACCTTTGAAATAGTCTGGAGCGAACATTTAATTCCTAAGTCGTGTTATTATTTATAAGTCATTAATTATGTAATAACACACTATTATAATTTTCATAACGTATAAAATTGTGATATACTCGTAGAACATTCTCGGACGTTTTCTGGGATCCCATTGTAAAAGCGTACACGTTATTTCATTAAAGAATTACGGATTCGTTACAATAGAGTTACAGGTTGAACGGTTTTCAAGAGGCGCGGGTACAAATCCCGCTGCATTCAAATTTTTATACACTTTTTAAATATGTCTTTTTACAAGAAATTGTTTTTCATCACGCAGCCAACTTGAAATAACTCGTTAAAAATTAACAGTAAATGCGAAATTTTGTGAAATACTTTAGAGAAATCAGTGTAAATAGTATTGGCTTGATACCCACAATCCATTGTGTAAAACACCATATCTAGAAATTCACAGAGATTTGTTTCAGTTGAACGTCTATTAACAAATCAAACAAACGAACAAATAAATGTTGTGGAACAAGCAAGCGTCGTACAAATGGAAATAAGTTATCGTATATAATTTTTTCTAGTAATTTAAGAATAACAGATAATTTTGATATCCACGATAATGGCATGACATGCGTTAATTTAAATTATTAGCTTTTAATTCCTGCACTATTTGGATCTAATATGGATGTAATTTTCTAATGTACCTCATTACAAAATACGGCACAAAGATGTGCGGGACAATCCTAATTTGGGCGAACGTTTGTATGTCGATATGTCTGGATGACGTTGAACAGAACCTGGAACTTTCTGTGCGTTTCCTTTGCTGCGAGAACCGCCAGTTTGCTTCACATTTAATGTTGACCCGGTCTCTTCGAACTTCTACACCCATTTGTTTATCTAAGGAGCAGTCGGACACTGTTTCAAGTAGTGTAAACTACATTCACCTCAAAATAGGCGCCTATCAGTAATAAGCGAACTACTGTTTGAATAAAACTGTTTTCATTGCGACAGAGTTTCAGAGAAATGAGCAAGCGCCTATACCCCCTCCTCCGCCCCGCAGGTCTTGTGTTCGCACAGGGCGTTAAATTGAAACGTTTACGAATTCTTGACATATTCTAAATTAAATATTTTTTTCTTAGCATATATAAAATTTCCTTAGCTGGGAGAAAAATGAAACAAAATTTAATATATCTCATATCTATTTTTGTAACTGAGTCGCTTTAATAAATAAATTTGTTAACATATCCATAAATATTTTATATTTAAGTTTCTGAATTGTACCGTGTATAATATCCACACATGAGTCTTCTTTCGCTGACGATATATAAGCAAATAGCTGCAAGAAGGTAGAAGAAAACACTTCAACATCATCTTCGGATATTACATTTTCCATAATAACAAATTTATTGAATACTGATGTTATTTGACTATCATTCAGCGGCTGCTTGAAGAATTTATACTGAAATTTAATTTTATATAAGCGTTACATCGCTTGATGGTAAAGAACGACTAACATTATTTTTCAACATTATATACATTTTTTGTTCGCGGATTCAATTTACATCTAGAAGATTATATTTTAATAGGTATGTATAGAAATGTATACATTTTTGTTTTCCGGGTCTAGTCAGTCTAAGTAACTATAGTGTTGTATTAATCTAAGGGGCCGTTCAAGTAATACGTTATGTAATTTTAATTTGAGGGAAGTCTCCTCTCTAAGAATTGTGTTAAGTAATACTTGAACGCCTATTGACGCTCCAAAAGTCATCACTAGTTATATATTTTGTTAACATTTTTTAAAGTGTTATTCCCACACTTAGGAAATTGAAAAAGACATATTTAGAAAACGTATAAAAATCCCGCTGCGTTCAAATTTTTATACGTTTTCTAAATATGTCTTTTTCATCACTAGTTACTATCTGGCTACTTCGCTTAAAGTAAAAATAAAACTAATTCAGTTAGGAGATTCCAGTCAAATTCATCAAAGGCATCCAACATTGATATGTTTAACAAACTGATGAAAATAAATTAGACATGGTTTCTGGTGAAGTTTAAATAAATGCGGTGGTGAGCTCTGCCACTTAAAAGGTATAAAGTAGTAGGGTTAAACTGACTGACTAAATGCACATACACTTTAAAAATATTTATATAGTAAAGTAGATCGTCGCATTATATTGACTAATATCTCGTTATTGAACAAAATATAGTAAAAAAATGTTTACCCACCCTTATTATTGCCACATAGTTTTTTATACAATATAATAAGCAAGCTTTAGAGGCTTCTGTGTGATGGGATTTCTCTGCCATTAATATTAATAGTAAGGAATCATGAAATGTATCCAATATATTTCCATTTCCAAACACTGTGAGACTGTCCCAGATACTGTACCATTCTTGGAGAGTAGTGCAATATATTATCTATTAAAAAAAAATTATAATATTTTGAATAATCATCTAAAAAAATTTAACGAAACAACTGGCAAAATTGTGCTATCCAAATGTTTGTACAGCTGTCAAAAGTTTTGTTGCAAAAACAGTATTTTTTTATTATCAATATAGTAAAATATTAGAAAAATGTAGATTTTTAGTATAGTAATTATATGACTGTATCGCGATGGCTGTGGGTTCGATTCCCACTCAGTAGAATGACGATATTGAGATTATTTTCATACCTCAGATCTGGTGAACAAGATAAGGTGTTGAGTTTCATGCAATATCTATAATTCAGGTCGGTAGTGGAGAACGGAGTGTTTTTACAGCGTTTTTCGTTTTTAGTTTCTCTCTGACTAACCTGTTAAGCGGGAAAATGCTTGAAGCTGAATGAAATTGAAAGTAAGTTTAAATTTTACTACCTGTGAGAGCCATGATGTTAAATGTTCCATATCCATATCTTTGTGTATATGTATCCCACTTATTACTTCTACAAATGTATTGCCAGGCGGGTTCCATAAACGTCTAAAATAATACAAATTCAGCGGCTTGATATTCCTTAATTTACTTTTCAGCCATATGCATTCTTTCTCTGTAATAATAATTTTAATAGTAGTGCTTTGACATCTTCCTACTTTCACACGAATTTTATAAAACCCTCAAGTGTATAAATATATTTAGTAATCAGATTCGTCACAGTTAACTTTTACTTAAGCAATAAGGATATTTATTTATTTCTTCTATTTATGAAATATAAAACAAGCAAAATAATAAAAAATGGAAAATTCTTTGAAATCGCATGAATAAATTGGTTTCAATTGGTATGTTGTCACAGCACCCTACTCCGCATAAGCGCGGTCTATAGTATTATAAATGCATAGTTGAACATCGCTTGTATCTTACACAATCATGTTACTAGGACACTAAAAAAAATCTACATATGTTAATAGAATAACATTTATAAATATTACAGACGGGATATGATCAATACTGTAATGGATGTTATCATTAAAAAAAATATTTCTCAGGACACTATTAAAAAAAATCGATATCTATACATATAATAAAACACTATGAAGTCGTCAATTCTGTATATTGCTTATAAGTTACTAAAATACTTGCGTTCATATAAGTATTTATTTTGTCTGTCCGTCTGTTCTTCGCCTTTTACGCAAAAACGACTGGACGGGTTTTGATGAAACTTTTGTTGTATAGCTATTAGTATTCAGCAACGTATAGGCTACATTTTAAATTTTCAAAATGAAAAATCCTATACGGAATGTATGCGCTTACAATGTGGAGTATACAAATAAAATAAGAAAACGATAAATGATTTGTGGTGCGACGATCTCAAGTAGGGCGGTGTGACGTGACATACGAGTCGACGACCGCGTGAAAATACGAGTAGTTATTTTAATATTCTACTCAGATCATTTACTAACGGATTTCAACATTATTTTTCAGATATTTTTTAGTTTTGACTAAGAAATACCTAAAAAAATTGTTTTTACAAGTTTAATCATATTACTGATAACAGTATCAATGTCATGCAACTTTCTCATTATGGAAGCAAAGTAAAAACTAAAGAACTGAACTAAGTAATAAATGAACTTGAACAAACCAAGCTGCTTAGCATTAAATGGCTGTTACATAAAATATTATAAATGATCTCACCAGGAATATTGGATTCATAGGTATTTAAAAGAGCTGATTGTAATTTCAAGGCAATCTCCAATGTAAAAGGTGCTAGGGCAATAAATGTATTGATTTTCCATCTTACATTATTTAATATTTGTGCCAACATTGCCAAAACTGGTGCCCTATAATCTATCAATTCAGACAGTGCATAGGCCTCTTGTAAAAGTTTACATTGAACATATATAGTGTTAATATTTTTATTCAAAAGGGCACTGTGGAAATTAGGCATGAGAACTAATAGAAGTAATTTATGTCCAGGAATTATATTTTCTATTTTAATCAATTTCAAAAACCTTACAAAGTTACTTTGTTTATCATCAGTGTCCAAAGTATTAGCAATTATTTCCTTAGTTACTAGTATTATATAAGGATCTGTTTCTTCATTATAATAATGCTTGGAATATTTTTCTAATAACTTCATTATTTTAAGCATAATGTCAGTTTGGTGCATATTTTCACTTGCCAGATTAAATATTTTACTAATGACTCTTCTAGGGCTCTGAAGGAATACTGTTAAAACATCACACAAATCTGTATCAGGCGAAATTATGAGTTTATTAAAGATCTCTGTTATTGTGCTATTGAACTCTAAAGTCAGCAAACTGTCATTAAAACAATAATTACTAAAGTGTCCTGCCACAAGTTCTTGTTTGGAATTATTACTACAGCTTTGAAATACTTTGATTATTAACAATAATATATTTTCATTAGGTTCTGTTAAATTTCTATGAAAATTGTAAATGATTTTGAATATTTTGTAACATTCATCTACTTTTAGAATATGTAAGTGATTAGTGATTAACTCCAGTAATACTGGATCTTCACAAATTTTGTCTCTATGTATTAATGCTTTAATCCATTGTGATGAATCATTATCATTTTTATTAATATTTTCTATAATCACATTAGTACTGGTTTTATTTATAATTTCTATGAAGTTTAAAGGCTTGCAAGATATTTGTTGCAACATACTGACAACAGGGTGATCTGAAATGCTAGCAATTGAACATAAAGTTGAATGCACTTTGTAACATAACTCTCCAATAGATTGCTGCATACTTTTGTCATTTTCTTCAAACTCACTCCAGGCACAAAATATTTCAACACTCACATCCATTACTAAAGTTTTACACTTATCTAATAAAAGTATGTGACAGTTATTTATACATTCAAGTAAAGAGTTATTATTACAATCTGCCATTATAATTGAGGATTCTTTATTAATAACTGAGTCTTCTTTATAAGTTAATTCATATATGTCTTGGAAATCCAATGGTTTTAATTTGTGTACTGATGTAAAATTATTAAAGCATTCCAATAACAGTGCCAATATTGTAAATAAACGATTTCCAATAAATTGATATTTTTCATCTTTGCTTAAAATATCTAATTTGGACCCATTTGGTGGCTCAGTATAGAAGTTTAGACAACTTTGAAAATTGTTCATTGCATGAGTTAATTCATTGTTTTCTAATTCAAAAAAAATAAATCTACAAATCAGTCTATAAGAAGCTGATGTCAATAATTTTAGTTTCTCTAAGCATTCAGTTGGCTTGAAATACTTAAAACTTGCTAAAAACGCATCTGATACTTCCAAAGCCAATTGTGGATGGGTAAACACTAATATTTCATATATAACCTTATCCAAATAAATGTTCCATAAAATTTCACACATAAGATATTTAGGAATAGTTGGTATAGTCCATATAACAAAATCTATCCCATCTAAGTCCACCATTTCTTCTAAGATAGTTAAGTCTGAGTTTATTACCACATAAAAAGCAAATTTTCGCATAATTTGTATTGCATCTTCTGAAACTTTGTTTTCAACTAAAAAAAATTCTTTATGCAAAAAGTTTCGAATACATTGAATGACATATTCAATTTTATCTTCATTCCCTAAAAAGTAAATTGTTTGAATGATTATTTTAAAACATTATTAACAACTCTTAAATAGTACTTTTATAAGAAAAATACAACAATTGTTTACCTCCTTTAGATGTTAACTTAGAAAAAGAGTGCACACTGTCAGCCGATATAATGGCTCCTTGAAATGCAGATAAACTTGGTGTAAATTCCATTATGGTTAAAAAAAAAAATTTAGATACTAAAATTGTATTAACTAAAGAATAGGTAAGTATAAGCTAACATTCATTTATAAACAACCGTCATTTTCATTTTAGTTTGTCAAATGTCTGTCAATCAAACTTACCTTAATACAGATAATGTTAACAGTTTGCAAGGTTCATAATTATTGAATCCAGAACAATAATATGTTGTCGTAATAATTGTTTGTAAGTACTATACTATGATTTAAGATTTTAAAATAATACAATAAAATAGATGAACTTAACATGGAACACTGTGACCATATTTTATCTCACAAACAGGGCTGTATATTATATCAAATTTGAAGAAATCGAACCGGTATTTACAGATATTTTGCGAAGACCGCTACCAAAAAACAATAAAGGTATCTATAGATAGGTAACACGAGTATCGGGGGGATATCCGTAACGGATTCCCACACTTTAAAAAAAAGGCGGTAGCGCGTCCACAACATGCGTATGTACAACAAACATGCTATATAAATATTTATATTAATTACAATGATTGGTAACGTAGAAAGAAACAACCAAAACAGTAATTTATTTGACAGCATAAAAATTCCAAAGACCTTTACAAGCTTTCGCTCAGCGTTATTTAAAGTATTTGGAACTTGTGTTGAAGGCATAACAAGTATTTTCCTATTATAAATAAAAATATATGTAACTTTCTTCAATAAATTCTTTTACATACTTAGCCTTGCCATTAATATTGTTACAACGAAAAACTATTTTTTTTATTGCTCGTAATATTTATTACTATTACACGGTGCTAATTTAATACATAAATATAAAACAATGAAAAATATATAAAGGTTATTCGAAGTGGTCTCCATTGGTTGCAACACAATCCTTTAAACGTTGAGGCCAATTATCAATAACAGCACGCACTTGTTATATGGGAAAACTTTTCACTTATTATCGTATGGATTGTTTTAGCGACTCCAAATTATCACGGCGTTAAGAGCAAGCCTTACTCTCTAAAACTGACCATAAATCATAAGCCAGTGGATTAAGATCGAATAATACCAAAAGTAAGGGAGGTTTATAAAAATTGTATTTGGCACCATAGTTACTCTTTATCACCCCATTCCATTTTAATATCACAAAATATATTACAATATATTGAAAATAAGAAAACACAAAGAACAATCACATAAAAATGCCAGATTCCAAATTTAAAAGTATAGTTTTGTTTATTTTTAATTATAACAGTATTTATAGCCCGAACGATAGAGAAAGATGTATTTATATGGGAATTGTGAATAGTCATATTAAGGCATATCTTACTAAGACGACTGCCAATTTCATCCGCCTTATCACATGTAACACATCAAAAATAAGTACAGTGCAATCAACAATTTACTATTAAAAATTACAAATCAAGTTATTCATTTAAAAGAGAGCAAATGTAAATAAATAACGCTTAGCTTGAAGCAAAAGAAGAAAGTACCAAAGTGTAAAAAAAGAAATAAACCAAGAAACAGTACTATTATTTATTTTGACTTTCTTTCAGTTTTTCCAAGTTTTGAAGATTTTTAACTGCGCTATGAAACTTTGGATCGATTTTTAAAGCCATTTTATACATCTGTTCGGCCAAATCATATTTCTTCCAGCGATGATATAACACTCCTGTAAAATGGATAAACAATGTACTATTCAAAAAATATATTATTGTAAATTAATTTCAAAATATATCAAATAATTATATAAATAATATAGATGGTCATTTATTTTATCATGGTCATATATTAAAAATAAATAATGGATAATTACTACAACAATAGAAATCCTAGTGGCGCAGTTGTGACACTGTCTTACGTTATACGTGAAGGTTTTGTGTCCGATTCACACTCGGGGGAACGATTATATTAAAATTATTTTTATTTCTCCGCTCTGGGACAAGATAACGTTTAGTATCGCCACGGAAAATGGAGAAAGGAGTGTCTCTCTTAAAGAAATTTATATATTATTTAAATTACAATGTGTCCTATACTTACCGAGGTTCGCATAGTAAATAGGCTGAACGCGGTTTTCATATAATTTGATAGCTTTAAGAAAATGTTTTTCAGCATCATTGTATCGGTCAATTTTTCCAAAAATATTTGCAATTGCAAAGTTAATTGACGGAATATCAGGTAGCTCTGCCAGTGCATTCGGTATTATTTGTAGGGCTTGCTCTATTTGACCTAAACAAGAATTAAATATTTCGAAAATATATTTTAGATATTTCGAACACTTTACAGTAGTCCGTGGTCACAGGTAGGCTCCTCCTCCTCTACCGGATTTCTAAAATGTATTTTCGAATACTAATAATATATGCTACTAATCCGGTTAAAAATAGTTTAATTTCAGAATGTGTAAAAATCGGGATAACCAAAGATCTTATTAGGATTAAATACTGTTGTATTTTTTATAAATAAGTGTCTAATTTGACACAACTTTATATTCATTTATTTGTTTATTTGTGTGAAGAAGATGAATCTACCCACCACCCTTCTTCTTTCGCTTATTAAGATACTGTGTAGGACAAAAGAATTTAATGTTATATCTTTCCGCAAAGGGAATTTTACGGAATATCACGGAATTTTACAGAATATTTATGACACTATTGTCTATTTTCCTTTAGTTAAATTCTAAAGTTTTAAAACCAAAGATGTAACTACTGAAATAAATTTAGGATATTTTTTTTTATCTTACGTATTAAAAAATCATTCAAAACTCTCCTCACCTCACAATGTTCAAGAACAAAAATAAGAAACAGTAGGCCTTGTATGTTTTAGTGTCATAAAAAAATATTTCTTACCTGTATTATCCAATAAGGCCAGCAAATTTGTCCAAGCTAACACGTGTTTTGAATTAATTTCTATAGCACGATGCCAGTTTTTCACCGCATCTTGATTTCTATTTATTTCTAGATACTAAATATGATAAAAAAATATATAGTTTAATTTAAATTAAATTATATGTTAAAGTATAACATTAACATTACACTTAATTAAATAATCGTGTTTGATTATGTATTCAGTAACTCTATTGAATTAATTATAAGAAAGTATTATTATTCTTAAACTTTTACACTAAATGTATGTATATAGACACAAATTCGTATATTTAAAAATAATTAAAAAGAAATATTCGAAAAATTACATTGTTCTAAACATAATTATCTTATTTTTTGCTTCTCTATCTTCATGCATTATGGTCATCATTTTCCATCCAAATGTATTAAAAATTGTCGGGTGTTAATCCCAGTTCAGCTTTAAAGGTATTATTTTTCTTTTGACACCAGGAAGATGAAATATTTCTTTTATTTTTTTTAAATACAAAAACATCACATGGCAATATTTCATTTAAATCAGTCTGTTTGTTTTCAAAATAAATCTAAAGATCACATGATTTGCAATCGACAGTAAAAAAAATACGAAAAAAATACTGCTAATACTGTTAAGAGTCACAGACATTTAATAAAATCAATGGTAAGAAAAAAAATGCTTTATTATAGATAATGGGCAATTATTAAAAAAAAAACCAGAATAGTCACCAAGTTTCCCATGTTGTAATAACAATCTGGATAGTTCTTTCTGTATAACAAAGCTGTTTTATACGCTATCGCAGATTCATCATATTTTTTTGTGCTTGCTAACACAATACCAAGATTCATCCATGCAGCGGGGAAGTCTTTTCTAGAACCAATGTATATTTGTATATATTTTTTTTCAGCTTCACACTTTTTCCAGGGTACACTTTAGCAGGGTTGTCAGAGAGAGCGTAGTGCCTAAACACTCCGTTTTTCACTTTTCGCTAGACATCGAGATGATGAGTGGCAGAAGTCAATACGGCACTTAGTTTTGCCAGAGCGGGGAAATGAAAATAATTATAATATAATCTTGTTTTCAGTCAGTCACTGTTCCAGTGTGCCACAGATGGCCTATAAGTTAGTCATTTATTATATTTAGTAATTATGTAACGAAATATTTCCATACAAAAATAGTTAGTATATAATGAAAATAAATGTTTATTTACTTATAGTGGATTGCGTTTCTTAGATGGAATTCTGCTTCTGCAAATTGTTTTTCGTTTTTTAATAAATTTGCTAAATTATTCATTGCTTGATAATATTCTGGATATAATCTGAAAAATAAAAACAAGCAACTGAATTCTTTTGCTAGTTTTACTCTTTTTCCCGCATTAAAGGGAAATCCGAGAGAGAGCCTAGTGTCAATGCATTCCGTTCTCTACTTTCCGCCGAAATTCGAAACATTGTGTTCAATGGCGGAGCTGAACACCGCGCTTTGTCTTGTTCATCAGAGCGGGAAAATAATACTCATATACAATTATATTCAATGATACAATTATCATTCCACTTAGTGGAACCCACAAAAAATCACGATTACAATCAGACATTTTCCGATTGCGACACGATTGCGTCAAAGCTACCAAATGTTGTCAAAAATTGTAATCTTTAAATAAAAAATTTAGAAACTTACTTAATTGCTTCTCTATATTCTGCTAAAGCCCAGTCTTTATTGAGTTTGGCGTAGGCTGCCTTAGCTACGTTATAATGTACCTTAGCATTTAACGGACATACTGATAAAGCACTTGTGAACAACTGATATTCATTTTGCCAATCGAACGATCTATGCCAACTTCTCAAGGCATACACACATATAATTGGTAGTACAATGAAGAGCGCTCTCTATAAGGAAGAATATACTTTAATTGTTTAAAAATTTTGTTTTAAATATCATATATTATGTAAATTAAAATGCAGTTTAATGTATTTTTATTTCACATTTATTTACATCTTTAGCACGTTTTATCTGATAGGCACAGAAAGCAATTGTAACAAGTAATTGGATTTTTCTATTGTTCGTTCATTTAGAAATTTTGCATGTATATGAATCCAACGGCACACTTTATCTAACAACACCGCGAATGAAACCTTTAATCACCACATATGCATTCAAACATGTGTGAACATAGCACCAGTAAAGTCAGACTACAAAAATGAGGCGAAGAAATATAGATAGAAAGGGGAGTACGTCAAGGAGATTCTTTGTCAATACAGATCTTCATTTATGTCATAGAAAGCATATCCAGAAACCTAAAGTGGAAAGCATAGGTCATTAGGCTCGGTGGTTGCTTCTTCAATTATCTCAGATTTGCAGATGACATAGGTTTTGATGCAACTGAATGAGATGATAAGCCAGCTTAGAAGTATATTCAGAATAAACAAAATACAAAGAATAAGAAGTAAGGACATAAGAGACAAAACAAACATAAAACACGCTCTCACCCAATTCCTCGAGACTAAAGTGGCGATGGGCCGGTCACAAAGCTTGTGATAAAGATAAAAGGTGGACACTGTTAGCAACCACATGTAAAGGTCCCACAGGGAGACGAAGAGTCAGACCCTACTAAAGATGTTCAGATGGTATAACTGAGGTAGGAAGAATGGCTACAGAAACAGATATAAAACTATACAAAGTTAAATAATTGGCCACCATTCAATATGCATATGAAACATATAAGCAATTCTTACCTCTTTAATAATTCCTCTATATTCTGCAATCTTATTTAACCCTACAGATATAAGTAGACAGTATCCTATGGAGGGTATGTACAAAATTCTCTCAGCAATAACAAATCCCACAGGATATACAATATTTGCAGCTGGCAGAAATGGTATAACCATTAAGGCAAATGCCATTATCATGATCCTAGAAACAATATTAATATAAATGGAACAAGAATTTATTTATTACCAATAATAAAAAATATTAACTACTTTTTTTACTACAGAAATGAAGAAGCTAATACCTTCTAGTGGGATTCTTGTTTGAAATATGCATAATTGTCTTTATAAATAAAATTATGTATAAATTTAACACAAATATAAATATTATCCTGAAGTCAAATATGTTTCTTATTAATGGTACACATCCCATTGACCAATCATAACTTAACCATTGTGGCCATATCAACAACAGTATGTTAAGATAATATATATAATTATATGTAGCCACCTGAAATTAGTTATGCAATGATTTTTATCAATATTATATGATTTTATATAATGTTTTTCAGTAAGTTACAAACCTTAACAAATAAATTATCACTGAAAGCGGTTGGATTATCTGTATGTTTAAATTCAGGTTTGGTGGCCCCCATAACAATCCATCTTCCATATAAAAATAATATAGCAGATAAGATAATACAAATTATTCTGTAAATACATTTTATATCTATATAAACATTATTAAAAATGTATAAATCATTATATTTTTTAAGTCTTTCCTTTGATCTTGTCTTTGAATTTAATATTAAGTCATACACACAGCAAACAGCCTGAAAATAATGAATAAAAATATGTATTGTAATATTTTCGGAAAAATGTGCAAATTAGTTATTTACTTACCAATACAGTTACACCATTTTCTTTGAATAGCATAGAGGTGCCAGCAAGTATAATACTGGTAAATAAATAAATACTTGATATTCTGTCAGACTGTATAGCTTTGTTATATATAAGGAAAGATAATAAGAATGTAGTTGTTGCTAGTAAATCTGCTCTACCTACAATGCCACATACAGCTTCGACATGTACAGGATGTACACTAAACAGGATGGCTGTTATTAAGGGTATTTCAATTTTATTACTCAGATTATTTCTCATTTTTACACTTTTCCATATACACCTATATGTCTTCCACACTAATATACAACACACAATATGACAAGCTAAATTTGTAGCTTTGAATTGAGCAGCTGACAAGTTTTTGTTATTAAAATAATAATTCAACCTAAAAGTATAATATACAAATTAATATACATTTTTTAACAATATATTTACACATTTATTGCCATTTCAAAGTTTATTTACTAAAGTTATTGTATTTTACTCACTTAAATGTTAAAATAGTAAAAGGCCGGTATGATTTATGACTAGCATTGCTTTTTATATTAGTACCCCAAAAGTCACTGCCAAAGAGATCCAGCCAAGAATCAGATTGAACATCTTTATTTTTAAATATTGCTTCTGAGTCGTCGAAAACAAAATCTCCATTTATACTAAATAGAAACGGTAAGCTGGATACAAAAACTATAAATGATATTTTAGTAAGCGTTAAGGATTTTGCCATATTTTACTTATGATGATATGGAATTTTGAGACATTTGTAACTGATTCTGAGTATTTTACATTAGTTTCTAAGTTATAATTTACATTTTTTAAAGAATTAAATATTAATCCAACTTGGATTGTATGTTATTGAATGCCAACATTCATTTTTGTGACGGCTGCCACATTGACCAGTGACATTTCAAAGGTCTTGAGAACAAAGTATAGATTAATAATTAAAGTTAAAAATTATATAAATGTATATATAATGTATGTTAGAAAAACTTGAATTATTCTATATTGTATAGTAATGAACAATCTAAAAGTTACCTGATGTTTGAATTACTAAAATTAGTTTTGTTATATAGCTAAAATTAGTAAAGAGTGATATATAACTTAAATAAGAAATAAAACATTGATTATATATTCATATTTTAATTTAATGTGACATAGATGTAACAGTAAAGTTCGTAGCAAGGGGTTGGAGAGTATGCTTGATATCGAGGGCTGTTCTTGGATCTCTCAATGCGGCTGCGGCATGCGCGAGTTGCAGCGCGCACTCTGGCGGTGCACTGGCGGGAAGTGTTGTACACTCTCGCTCCAAAGCACTACCGACACACGTCAACAGTTCTGAGAAGCCTAATGATATTGCTGCCCGGCGTAATCGATTCAATTCCTAAAATAAAGTAATAGAAAAGGTTATATATTTTTATGATTGGAACTTCGTAAAAAAAACTACAATAAGAATTATGATTTATTGAGACATTCCAAAAATTTGATTTCTTTTTACTAAAAATTCTTCTTTTCAGGTAGTAACTAGTGTCAATATATTCCGTTCTCTACTTTCCGCCCTAATTCAAGACAGAGCGTTCAGAGGCGGAACTAATTGCCGCGATGTCTCTTGTTCACAAAAGCGGCGAAATGAAAGTAATTGAATTATGATAATTCCTCCGAGTAGGAATCGAACTCACAACCAATCGCGTTTGCTGTCAAACATTGTACAATGACCTCTGCGTTTAACTAAATAGAATATTTAATTATTATTATTCAATTATATTTTATATGCTGTTAAATACATGTACACAGTCTTTCTACACTGACAGTTTTGCGCGAAATATAAATAATTTAAATATTTCCCGATTTGCGATCGAACCTACAGCTGTAGTTAGTGTGCACAGCTAGAATCTAGTTTGCGTTGCGTGTTTTAAAAATATATTATGCTAACTTTATAAAGATGTTGCGTCTTGTCGGGCAGTTTACGCGCGTGCCGCAGAACTTTCTGCACGTCCGCGAGCAGAGCGTGTGGCCGCGCCCACGCGCACCCCGACCCGCCGCCGCTGTACGAGCGCCACGACCGCACCGGGAATGTTTCCGCTGCGATACGTTTTTTAAATATATTCACATAATATTGTAGTGATGTGTCACTAGGTAATAATAAGTGCAAAAGTGTAAACATTTTAAAAGTGTTATAAAATATCATGACATAAACGCTGTATTTTCAGAGGCCTCCCATTTTTTTGATATGCTATTTGACTGTCAGTCTGTTTGTTCCAGCTAATCTCTGGAATTGCTGAAACTGAAATCAGCTAGTCATTATTAAAAATAAATGTAGCTGCTAGTAACCAAAAGCATCATTTTGAATAAGTAGAACTGATATATATCCATTGCTTGTGCTCTACTGGCATTGTTACTGTTCAAAGCGCCATAGTTAGAAACTAAACTGAACAACAAATATACAAATTTCTACAAATTAGACTTACTGGAAGTACTGTTATCCTCAACAGGCCCCAGCTGATCGAGGGGTCCAAGCCACGGCGCGGCGGAGGCCCCCGGCCTCAAGACGCTCAGCAGCAAGCACGAGCGTCGGGCCCTCGACACTTCGCACCAGGCCGACAGTGAGCCCCACCAATCCGACCCTAATTGAACTATGGCCGCCATACCTTCTACCTGTGTGGTATATAGATAAAATACGTGTGTAATTTTACACGCGGTAGAGGTGAAACTTCGAGAGATGAAGCATAAAAGAAATATGGTAAAATATTTTTTTATTACTTTACATATAGATATATATATAAATGATCCTGATTCACTAAATGACTGATTCATCATTGCTGAACAGAAACTATTGAACTTAGACGCATGATTTTCAGTCAGTAGGTTTATTTTATGGCGTAGTCGCTTACTAAAAAAGGAATTTAGGAAATTTAACCTAAGAGGGTGAAACAAGGGTTGAAAGTGTATATGAAAGCCTGTCAGTTTTAAAGTTACAAACTTAATTGATAAAAAATTAGTAAATTTCTATGGTGAGATAGGGGTTGAAAGTTTGTATTAAATATGAAACTTCATGTATTGGCTTCCTGGTTATTATTTTTCCTTCAGCATTTTATGTGTGGTAGTAATTAATTACGTAAAATCAGTCTGCTAAACATGATAGACAAATAGAACGTTACACGCTTGCCCACTACACGTCTACCCGCGGGGCGGGACGAGTTGGGCGTCAGTTATAGGAGTAGAGAGTAGGAGGAGTCAATAATAAAGTATAGGAGTATACTTATTAAGTTTAGCTTACGAAATATACATAATGATTATCGAGGAATATATTTTTTTAATAAATCCTTAGACTATTTTATTTATTTTATTCGTATAACATATACGATATAATAATTTTGATATTCTCGCTGAGTAGTTTTATTTAAGTTAGGAATGTAAGTTAATGGGTGTAGATTTGTCGGTAGGTTTTAGTAAGAAGGTTTAGTAGCGTATTAAAATGACCTGTTTTGTGGACATAGCTGGAAACAGATGAAAGAATTTACAACAATTTGGTAAACAAATCTGATTTCTATGTACTCCAGCAAAATATACCAAATGTTTCTATTAGTATCTTTTAATTGTGGTAGTGTTACTTATTCATCCTTGCACCAGAAAGGCATCATACTCATGTGTATATTCGAAGGTATTATTTAGAAGTATATAAATATATAGTTATTCATTTCGAAGTTATTATTCACCCCATAGAGCCCGCGAGCGAAGACGCGGGTAACAGCTAGTTCCACATATCAAATAATAAAAAAGTATATTAAGTCATGAGTATGGAGAATAGGACATTTCAAAATTGCATACTATTTCACTCTTTCGCCAGCTTTTAGTTCGCCGAGTTTAAAATTAGAAGTATCATAATATTAGAGAAGTTTCAATCCAAAAGATAGAAATGACTTTAAAATACAATAAGATGTATGGACGTGGAGTAGGATAAATGTAAGAATATAATATTTTAGTAGGCCGTCAACGCATACAATAAGTGCCCTTATCCTGTTTAGGATTAGGATTTTAGCTATATAATGTTACTAATAGTAACATTTAGTTTATTAGTCGTAAGTCATATGGAAACCGTCGTGTGTATCTCGTTATTTACTTATATTTTAAACACAAACCTTTAGAGCACCGTGAAGGAGAACACAAAAGTTTGGCACTTTACTAGGATCAGACATATCTTCTTCACTTGTAGTGCCTTCTGTGCTACTCCCTTCCTAACAAATAAAACGACATTAATATTTAGGGGGTATTTTTAACCATTAGATAAAATTTTATAATATGAACTAATTGTGTTCAATTGGCACATTTCAAACCTTTAACTAAAAAAAGTAAAGTATAAAATATTTACCATTGATAAGTAATAATGAAATAATTCTGTATAGTGGAAAGAGTTATATGTACAATATTACCTTTGTTGGTGTTTTAGATTCATAGTTTTCACGACTTGCAGAATTATTACCAATTTGTGCCTGAGGTATAACAAGATGTTTACTTAAAGCGATTGGTGTACCTGTTAAGTAAAAACTAACTTAATAAAAAAATAAGGGTATTATGGCGCATTTCTTTACAAACACTAATGTGTTTTACTGTACTCACAATAATACGGGTTTATAAGGGTAATATGGTTACTAACCATTAATTTTGTGTATATATCAATTGTAAATATTTATTT
This sequence comes from Podotricha telesiphe, assembly GCA_038994665.1. Taxonomy (NCBI): domain Eukaryota; kingdom Metazoa; phylum Arthropoda; class Insecta; order Lepidoptera; family Nymphalidae; genus Podotricha; species Podotricha telesiphe. Next base: position 103,828 of record JAOYRR010000054.1, on the reverse strand, counting down.
TGTTACAGGTGAAGGTTGCTGTATTGTTTTTGAATCTCTTTATAACATGCAATCGATTATAGTGTGACTTTTTTAACTATCAATCTCCTTTGTGTGTTCTCCATACAATGTGACATTGTTTGCTTGCTCTATTGGCACATTTGAAGCACCATCATGAAAGAACAGAACTAAACGGATCTAAATGGTAATGTTTATATTTAAAACATCTTACATTCAAACAGTGGCATTGGGTTCTGCCACTAAGCATATAAGGTTTTTAAGAGGCGTATAAAGTAGAGACCAATTATACTTGATTCTTTTTGATTACTATGCATCACATGATAGGTGCGTGCGTGAATATAACAAAGATTATTACAATTTATACAAAATATTGTTATATATATAGGGAAGCAATTTAAAGTTTAATCATGGCAAAGTAGCTCTTACCTAAATCTTGTTGCTGCAGAAATCCTATAACATGCAGCTGATTGGAGAGTGTATAACTGGCAGATAACCCTTCATGGGATGCAGGCTGTGGTGCAGGAAATAATTGTACTCTGGTTTCAAGTTGACCACATTTCAGTGTACACCAGAATTCTTGATAGTGTTGTTCGCAAAGACGAGTCATTGCTGTTACAACCTAAAATAATTATTAAATGTATTATGTTTTTCTGACAGTTTCAGACTCTGCTTTTCACAAAAACAAGTAAAAATCATCTTACATAATAAATGGATGGCACCTTAGTCTTATATTGGACAAATATTGAATATATAAAATAATTTTGGAATATATTGTGTCTAAACATGAAAAAAGTTATATACATCATACATACACCAGGTACCGAAAGTTGATCCGGACAGTAGATTGCACCTCTAGTTATACTGCCATTAGAGTTGTTAGCAGTGTTGCTGGCCAGATCCACAATTTTTTGATATAGAGGCATAGCTGTAATTATTTTTTTGGATTCTTAATACTTTCTTTAATTTCAAATATTTATCCAAATAAACTCAATAAAAAACCATTCGTAAGATGGCATTTTAACATTTAAACTTATTATTAAATTTATTTATTTTTATTATTATATATCATAAGAAGTAACATGTAAGTAATATTTGTTTTATATATTATAATATTTATATTATAATATTTGTTATTTTTATGTTATGTTATATGTTGTTATATTTATGTTGTTATGTTGTTATATTTATGTAATATATTATAATATTTGTTATTTTTTATTTATTTTGTAAGTTGTAACTAAATTTAGAAGAAATTTATTTACCATATTGTAAGCAAGGGTCATGAGGAGATACAACAGGTAAAACATGTATTTTTCCAGGGTATGTAGGTGGTAAAGGCAAAGCCTGAATTATGCGGTTCCTCCCTATTGTTCCTACCCCACAACTTCCATCTGTAATCTATTAATAATAGTAGTTAAACACAAGAATATAAATAAATGAAGGAACATAAAATTTTCATAACATTGAATAAGGCTTAGATATCTTATTATGTTATATAAAGTATATAAACTTTTACCAAGATTATTTGCACAGGTGTTTGGTAGCCCCACTCTGTAAGTATCAATTGGTTAATACCATGAAGTGCAGTTTCTATACATGTTTTATCTCCATCATCTAACTGTGGTAATTTTACACGTATATTATCATATTCCCGAGTGAAAGGAACTGCAACTAAAAGGAAATGTTATATTAAATCTGTTATCTTACCAATAATAATATGTTTTATTTATTATGGACTAGTTATATTTTACTATGTAAGTGAATTAGTTACCTTCATAAACTGATGAAAAGGTGGCAAGTGCAACATATTCTAGTTTAGCATGAATACAGAGATAATCTAAGAATGTGTTTATAGCCGCTGAAGCTATTGTAAATCGTGTGTGACTTTCTGTTGTATCAGTTGTTGGCACAGGCCGGGACATTGATAAAGAAACATCTAACAATACCACAGTAGGCATGTTACGTGTTTTATAATACTTTTTCTAATTATATTTTTATGATTCAATGTGACATTCATAACAGAGTTGTGTAAATTTGCTTTACAAATACTATATTTTCCTAAATATTTGAGGTTTCTACTGTCTATATTGTTGTGACATATAAATGTCATGTACATACAGCAAATGACAATTAACCACAGGTTATTTGTTATTCAGGTGTTTGCTATACCAAAGAGCTACTTCAAGCATACAAGTAGCAAAAAAATATTTTTACATCGCACTTTATTTATTCCAATAAATAATGAATGCTATTTTACTTATATAGAATACGATCTCTGATTTTCAGGATTTCTACAATTAAAAATAGTTTCCTTTAAAATGCATTTGTTTTTTTTATAATAAATCTGATTAATATCTGATTAATCTGATTAATTTGCTAAGTTTATAGTATTGAAAACGTTTGCAAATAAAAAAAGGGCTTGCCGCCTTTTAATACATAATTTATCTCTCTGCCGTCTTAACATATCTTTAGGCAAAATCAGGCAATTAAAAAACCATATCAATAAAAAAAATGTTAAGCTTTGATGATTATAATTTTCAAACATTTATCAATATTGCATATTTAGTTCTTTGCTTTTTAGTACTTTTATATTACTGATAAATTACAATATTTATTGACACCAATTTAGATCGTAGTTTAAAAATTAAACTATTTTAACCAGATTAATCGCGTATTCTTTGGTATTCGAAAATACATTTCAGAAAACCCGATGTTTCGAACATAGCAGTCAGCAGTCATAGGTAGATAGAGCTAATAAACACGTATATTTTTTATTGTGAACATGGCGCTATTTTCACATTTACCTTTTTTTTACGTTATAATATCCTTTTGTCATCTTTCTATTTTACAAAATAGTGCTTATGTAGAATAAATTTGTGATTTCCAGAGTTCCAGAAAATATAACTATTAGATCCTGACCAACAATTTGATATTTTACATTAAATATCAAGATCAACATAAGAGTGATGATTTTGGTGATTTTATGCATATTTGAGTTTTTAGTTTACGATTCCCGCTCCAACCTTGCGAGAGGACGGATCACGGTGGCAATTGCGTAGGACTTCGTAAGACTGACTACGTAGGGTTTTGCGTGCGATCCCCTAATTCCTGCTCCAGTCCTCGCCTTGCACGGCGACAAGTGTACTGGTGTAGCTGGTCAGGTGAGATCTCTCAATTGCGTGTCACTTGCATTTACACGTGCATAGACTCACTATCGCAAGCCGGTACACTGGCAACAACAGGAGGAGGACGACATATCTATCGCGGGAATAGACGCAGATTCGTGGGGTTGGTCGTAACGCGGGGTGCGCGGCAAGCTCCGTCGTTGGGCTTGCAGATGATGCAGAAATTCCAACAGGAGTTTCTCACTCTGGCCCATTCCATCTTGGGGTACAGAGTGCGAGGGCTAAGTAGTTACTGTCTGGCTCAAGCTATAATTCCACAGTGGTGGAAGAAAGGCAAACTAGTCCTCGTCAAGAAGGAGGGCTAAGTGCTTAGACCGAGTGCTCGCGGGAAGTTTGATCCAGCACCTCACGTGGACAGGTCCAGACCTCTCGGAGTGTCAGTATAGCTTCCGCAGTGGACGATCCACGATGGAAGCCATACTCAATGTTAAGTCATATGTGTAGGACGCAGTAGCCCGGGGTGACGGAGTTTTACCAACGCTTTTAACTCTATACCTTGGCCCTGCCTCAAGAAAGCACTTTTTTACCACCGTGTGCTTCACTTGAGGTGCACTAGCATCACTTCAGGAGAGGAGATTTCCTCATGTAAATATAATATTCGTGCGTCACCAGTATGTTCACATGAACTTGGCTTCAGTCGCTGCCGAGTGTAATATAAACCTACTTGATTTAAAAAAATTGTCATTTATATAAAATTTGTTAAATAGGTAGGTATATTAAAATGGAACAAAAGTCAGAAAGTAATAAAGCAATCGAAGAATCCGGTATAGAGGAGTACGCGTTTACTTTTAATTTCATAAATCAACCTTGGGACGATCGCTCACACAATAGTAAAATAGGAATTATTTCATTTCTCGTTGCCATATTTTTGGCAACGATGGCCCTAGTTTTAATTAATTTGTTTCTTCATTATAGAGAATTTGATGTGCGTTCAATTTATACTAACATTGAAATTGAATGTAATTTGGTTAAAGCAGATGAATATCCTTTTGCTGCTAGGATTCATTCGATTTCATCAAATGAGCTTATATGTATAGGAGCTGTCGTATCTTCTTCATCAGTGTTAGCAAATGAATTATGCTTAAAATCAGGGCCTATCCGTTTGAGACTAGGGAATCCTACAAAGTAAGCAGCGGTTATTATTGATTTCAGTAATTATATAATCACATGTTTCTTTAGCTGTAAGCTTGTATTATATTTTATATATAACTATCTGTTTCTTTTTCAGTCCTCGGTGTAAAAAAGGTTTTACTGTAAACGTCGTGGATCTTATTCCCCACGAGGGCGCGATATCCAACAGTTTGGTTCTTTTGTCTAGCTTAGAATACATCGGGGATTGTATAAAAAAAATAAAGATTGGAGTCAAATTAGATACTAAGAAAGAGCTATACGTTATTGGCAGACCATATCGTGGTGGAAGAGCATTGTCGTTTCAACTGGCTAAATACAACCAAACGGAATATTCTACTCCGGATATATTGCGTGGTTTAGATAAAAATAAAACCATATGCATACAAACTCTTGGAAAATGTCCTGTGCGGGTTGGGGACCTCTTAGTGCAAAAAGGTCGACTACTTGGTTTAGCGTCAACAAGTGCACATAAAAAAGAGAAAACAAATACTGTCTGTTTTGCTAATTTGAGTGTTGTCTACAAGGAATTAAAAGATTTAGATGTTGCTATAGACGATACATATTAAATAATTGTTTAAAGATAAGGTAAAATTTATTAAATACTTGATTAGCTTGACATTAGATATGTTTTTCGACGGTACCGAGCACGTGGCGTAAGTCTCACGGACCCAATATCAACTTCTTCTGGTTCCGTAAATCCTTTCCAATCTTTGGTTAAAAAGTATATTCCTAGAACGACTAGGAAAGTCAGTAACGTGTATATGAGGAGGTTATTGTGGTCTGCACTAAGATTGCGTAAGCTTTCCGTATCTAAAGTTACTTTGATTTTCGATTTGACACTCTGCGATTTGAAGGACATTGTCTGAAAATAAAATATTTATATCTATATATAATTTGTTAAATACTATAGAAAATGTATTATGATAATTATCGACACATATAATAATTTAAATAAGTGTATATACATTTACACTCTCACGCACCCGCACCCGCACCCGCACCCGCTCCCGCACCCGCACCCGCACCCGCACCCGCACCCGCACCCGCACCCGCACCCGCACCCGCACCCGCACCCGCACCCGCACCCGCACCCGCACCCGCACCCGCACCCACACACACACACACACACACACACAAACACATACTCGTATATATATGATATTTGATTATGAGATTTTGAAAAAGAACTCATACACCCGACGCTTAAAAGCCTCACGAGAGGGGGCTCTTTTAATGGATTTGGGTAAGTCATTCCAGAGCCTGACTCCAGTAACTGCGAACGAGTTTGACATAGAGCTCGAAATGCAAGTCGGTACAGAAAGCGTAAAAGCGTTTTTTTTTATATTATAGTTTTTTTGTACACTAAATATTAATAAATAGCTCTTTTGATGTTTCAAATTCATTCAACTATTTATATAAAAGGAATCACACAGAAATAATTACTTATTATATAATTAATTATGAAACATATTATACGAATCTAGTAAGACTTAAGCTTAAACTTTTTGTAAGCTATAGGTATAAACGTTCACACGATGCTACGGTGAAATTATATTAACTTTTGTTGTTAGTATGTCTTGACTTAGTATTATTTTGTATAATCAAATATACAAAATCTATAGACAATCAGCGTATTGTAACCAATATATAACCGATTATTATTTATAGTTTTTGGTTCGGAGGTACTTAATTTGGTAGGTACCTAGAAGTAGTGTTCGAGCATAAATCAACTTTAACTGAATTCATAAGCATCTATTTTTTGGGTAAGAAAAGTATAAGCTGCGCTAAGATACGTCAAACTGATATATTTTCCTGTAATACTGCGAAAATATTTAAATACTAGAAGAAGTTTCTAACGTCCGCCGATTTTTAAGAAGTGCATACTCAATTAATATGAAAGGTTTATAGAGCAGATAAGTATTGCTTGTCATAATTATGTTATTATCTTTTCACTTCTGTATAGTACCTTATTAGTACCCAATTTAGTCATTTTATATGATAAGTACGTTACGTACATAAAAAACTAATCGAAAGCCTCTGTGTAGTTATAAATGTGTCGAATATAACATTTTATTAAGTGCTTGTCATACACGCGATTGGATGTTACACGGGACATTCTATAATAATTTTCAAACTGTCATGGTTGGTCAGATGAAAGTTAAGGCTCAAACGATGTGGACATATTATTAAAATGTTAATTTATCGCAGCCTCGAATCATAACAGCTCAGTGACGCGGCTTATAATTGACAATAACAATACATTTAGATAGGTTACAAGAGTAAGAGCAATTAGTAATGAAAATTATAAGTCCAAATCTGAATGTGGAAATCACAATTTAAATTTTGTGGGACAACATTGATAGCTGTAGACATTGTAATTAACATCTACATTTCGTTAAAACAACACCGAAGTTAATAATCATGTGCAGTTCAAATTAAAACGAACCACTCCAACCATAAAATAAGTAGGCACTTACTTTACATGTAAAAGTGAAGAAATAGAATCCTCATCACCTACTTATACATTATATAAAATGTTTTTTTTTACATATTACGCATTTATAAAAATATCCTTTTAAATTATGTAGTAGTACAGATATGCTTTATCCAGTCACAAGAATTTTAATAATATTTTGGCAAAAGTGACACATGACATTCATTATATGACATATCTATGTATGTATATTGTATATATATGAAATATATTAACGACGTCTAAACCTATTATACTAAGCGTCACTTTAAAACAGTTGTCATATTTCTATTGAGTAGGTATTTCATATTATAATAATTATTTATATCTAATCATCTTTATCTAATCGCATGACTCCATATAATTTTCAGCGTGGCGCAGTGAGGGTGCATCTCTACATTCGGGATAATGAATTATATTTAAATAAATTTCACTTCCCTCCTCTCTGGTGTGATAAAGTGCGGCGTTTACTTTCGCCAATAGCGCATTGCGCAATGTCCCGGATTCGGGCGCGCAAAGTTTGGAGTGCACTAACATAATGTTTTCTCCGCTATGTGGGATGGGGAAAGCTTAAAGCTGAAGCGTAATTACCATTAAATAATACGAATACACATACTAAAATTACTTACATAACACAATTTTAAACATAGATTTACAATCTGCCATTGTGATATTTTTGTACCGCTGTTAATGTTTTGTTGAAATTAATTTTGAGTCAAATACATATTATAAATTGTAACATTATCCTAATCATATAGGTAACAATTTTAGAGGGAGTAATATTCAATCTGTAACATGTGTTACAGACTCGGAAATCACGTAGTGAAGTCCTGACGTGATTTTAAGCGAAATTGTTTAAAGATTTATTAAGGTATGTGTTCACATATGACATATGTAGTAAAGCAAGATTTTATATATATTATAGCCTATAGTTTGACTTTTTTTTATATATTAGTTTATTATATAATTAATCTTTTCATATGAAACACAAGAAAAAGTTATTTCGTTTTTGACAACTTTTTCCGACTTATTTTGTTATCTGCAAACGTTCATATAATCAAAGAAAAATTTTCCGTGCTAAGTTCTAATAAGTAGCGGAGGATGATGTAAAAAAAAGGAAACTGAATTCTATGGAGCCTTTAATATTAATGATCTGACAGTAGTCAATAAAAATATTTATTGCCGCCTTATTAATTGCTAACCTCGTAAAAAAAGTAAGGAGACATGAAAATTTTAGTACACATATTTTTGAATTTTAATTGACATTATTAGTATATGACTACATATTAAATGTTATATAATTTTCATTTAATGTATAAGTATATATAACTTTTTTAATATAAAAAATAAAGAAAGTAGAAATGTAAAGAGAAAACCAAGTGAGAAGTAATTCAATTTGTAAATTGAGCTCGAAACAGCCAACTGCCGTTTCTAAAAGAAAACGGAGATATGTTAAATGGAGATGTTTTACCGCTCTCTTGATCTTATTCTTCTATAACGTCTGGCGAAACATAACGAAAAAAATGTGAGGTTCTGGACTTCATTTATAACTTGGTCAATTGTACATGTATAAAAATAGGACTTAAATAAAAAAAATCTTCATTGTTTTAAGCGATTACAAAAAAAAACAATTTTTTTTATAATTTTTAATAATAATTATAACTAAATAATTTAATAATAACTAAATAGTAATTACTATTCATTAATAGTAAGAAAACCCATTGGGTTTTCTTAAAAAATATAAATAATTATATCCATTATTATTTACTAGTTTATGACTTTATGACATACTAAAATTCCGACATGTTAAAATAATGTGATTAAAATGGCGTGATGACATTAAAACTTGAATAAAAAATTATAGTAACTCCGCTTAAAGTCGTAATCTTCTCGTTTCCGAGACATCCACACCAGATGCTCCAGAGGATTGTAATTTTTTTTCAGCTTAGCGCTTTTCTATCTTGGCACACAAAAGGAACCTAGTCACAATCCGTTCTCTGGTATCCACCCGAATTCAAGACATTGCATATTAAATTCCAGAACTCAACGTTCGTGTTTGTCTTAGCGGCGAAAATAGTAAAAATATATAATCATTCTGCCTACGTCTGTAAATCGAACCTACTACCACCATTGACAGTTCGACGCTGTACCACTGGGCCACGTGTAGTGGTCGTAATGTACAAGAGGTGGCCGCAATTTTTTTTAAAAAAAATTTTTATATCTTCCATTTAACCACCTGATGATATTGAAACTTGCGCCCAAAATTATAGTTACTTCCTTGTCTCTTAGACTTCTACGTCAATTGTTCCAGGCAATCGTTATTTTTTTCGACTTTACACTTTTCTCTCTTAGAAGACTGAGAAAATCGGCTGTTTTCTGTAACACTCTGTACACCACTTCCCACCTGAATTTTGAGACAACACCGAAATTTATGATTCGAGATAATGACTACTTTAGAATATACTTAAGACCAAATTAAGAATATAAAAAATCCTTTAAGTGGAAATCGAACCCACAGCCAACGCGACTACTCGACGCGACTAATGAACAATTTTTGCTATTTTTTTTACATTTACCTATTTCTTATAGTTTATCTGGTCTAATGTGGTTCTTTATTAAAATTATCAGATCTTTAATTGTTATATGTCAATAGAAAATGCCCATCACATCAGTTATTCCATCTTTATTTTGTATATTATTAATACACTACGGACATACTTAGTGTTGCTATAAATATTCTTACAACAACATTTTGTTTACTGCACGTTACATTTATTACTATTACATTGGTAGTTTTATACATTTATATAAAACCATTAAAATATACAAAGCTTGTTCGATGTGGTCTCCATTGGCTGCATGCAATACAGTCCTTCAAACGCCGAGGCCAGTTATCAATAGCAGCACACACTGCTTCTATGGAAAATTTCTTCCCTGCCAATCGTACGGATTGTTTTAGGGTCACCAAACTATCATGGCGGTTAGAGCAAGCCTTACTCTCTAAAACTGACCATAAATCATACTCCAGTGGATTAAATTGAGGACTAGATGGCTGCCAGTCTTCAGCTCTATTGAAGTCCGAAACGTTCGTTTCTAACCAAGATTGGATGGATGGAGTTGTTTTACCCAATGCGGAGTCTTGCTGAAAGAATGATCCTTGATTATTGCACATGGTGTCGTTAAGGGGTTCAACTACCTTCTCAAGGATGGTATCTTGATACCTTTCTCAAAAAAATATGGCTCAGTCACTCCTTCATAGCTACCACCCCACGAAACTATCACTGAAGTCGGATAATCCCCACGTTGTACTTTGTGGGCTTATTGGGAAGCTTCTTTAGAGCTTTCAGCATAAATATCGTCATTCTGTTTGTTAAAATATTGCTCAATTGTAAAAAATTTCTCATCCGTAAACAACATTTTTCTGTGATATTTTACATGCCGCTTGAGTAGTTGTTTTATTTTACCACACTATACTATTTTACATTATTAAATTAAATTATAGACTGCAAGACCTTATTCTTTTAAAATCCCTTTTCTTTTAAAAATAGAGTCTTTTAAAATACACGACTTGGTTCTAGGTGCTATCTTCTTCTTCCGAGATAAAATCTTTTGCTTTCGGATAGTCTCGTTTAAATTAAATGTTACGAATCTAAAGTTATTATATTAATTACTATATAATGAATAGTAACAACTAAATCTATTATAGATACGTATAATTAACATCTTTGATATTTAAAGATACGACCAGGACGTGGTTTACCGCTATATTAGATGATATGCCCGCTTCGTTCCACCTTTTACGGCCATTTTACTCATTTCTTATAGTTTAGCAGGTATTTTATGATTCTCTATATACGGTTTTCCACACTTCGACATCGATTATACACTAAGTCCTGACCCTGGTTTGTTGTGTATTTATAATATTACTTGGGGGTAGTTTGTACCGGGCCTGCGCACCGGCTTTATAGTAAGAGAATAAATTAGTGTGCGACTGAAGTGTAATTTCTCTATACTGAAGATATATAGGTGGGCCATGAATTTGTTAACATTACAATAAATCATATAAAAAACTATTTCTAGTATATGTCATATAATATAATAATATTATTGTATCTATTTACAAGATATATTGAATAATATCCTCTAAATAACCACGTTGTCGCCTTTTGCATTCCTCCGAACTTCTTTACCCATTTCTTTATCTAAGGAGCACTCGGACACTTGAGGTGAGGAAATCCTTCACGGTTAGCTTCCCCAAGCTAACCACTTTCTGGCAAAAGGGCGGAAGGCGGCGATCTTGTGCCGCCCTCCGGCGACTCGGTCTTTTGCGGTGGATGGCAAGGTTGGTGGAGGCCTCCCTCGCCCGTTCCGCCGCTTCCTTCTTGAGCATCACCGCCTCGCAGAAGGTTCCGCGTCCCACGACCTTTCGCAAGCCATCATGAGCACTCGGACACTGTTTCAAGTTGCGTTAACCGTATTCAACACGAAATAAGCTCCTGGCAATAATAAGCGAATTACTATTTATAAAACTGATTTACACAAAAAGCACGTTATGGTCCCGTAAAGTGATCCATTTAATCTGAATGAGCAAGCGATTATACACCCTCTTTCGTCTCGCAGGTCTTGTGTTTTTTACAGGGCATCAAATTTAAATATTTACAAATTGTTGGCCGAACCTGTATAACAGTAACTACAAAATAAGATACAAAAATATTTATATAGAGGCATCCAATACTGCAATTTTCAATCCTGCCTGATCCATGTATTTGCGGATTCCTGCATATAGAAAATACTACAATTTATATAACGAATAAAGAGCCATAATTATCATCGTAAATAATCACGCAACTCCACATTTATTTAAGACTAGCGACCAACCCGCGGCTACGCCTGCGATAATTACACAAAAAACTCTTTCATGCTTTCGCCCGCCAGTATATTCACTTTAATTTATAATTTAAATGGTTGTAACTTTTTTCAGAATGGTTCACTATGTTAGCTTTAATGGCTTGAACATAAGATACTTAGGTACTTGATATTTTGGTCAATTCACACAATGTCTTTATAACTTGTATCCTATGTGTTAACCTGATGTATAAGCTATACTATTGTATAGTTTCATTAAAATCCATTCAGTGTTTTTACGTGAAAGAGTAACAAACATCCTTACAAACTTTCACGTTTATAATATTAGTAGGATTATGCTTTGAATATATGGAATAATAATATATGTAGTCAAATAACCCTGTTTATTAATCACAGAAACAAAACCATACAAATACAGAATAAAATGAATCACTAAATCAAAATTCTATCCAATCTTTATTCATCATTTTTACTTAGTGAACTTATCAACATACACCAATTATACGAATCCTGTTAATTATATCGTTTAAATTATATATATCCTTTCTTCTTTGAATACAATTCTTCAACTATAAGTTCATCTAAAGATGTCAGATTCTTCAATTATATTTAATCTGTCGCTATTTATTTTAGTCGGTCCTCAAAATCGTTGACGATTAACTTAAAGTAAATCTTAAATATTCGTTTTCCTTCTTCTATGTATCTTCTTTCTTCCATCTTCGTTCTTATACCAGTGCGCCGTGCCACCAAACACCAAGTGGTCGCTTTTCAGTCCCGCGAATCCCGTGGATAATTCCGCAATACGCTAGATTGGAAACGGACGCGGGAACCAGCAATACCGAGATCTCGGTATTGGGAGAAAGAAAGCACTACACTACTTTATATAAAGTTTTAAATTTGAACATAGTATAAAATTAATTTACAAGTAAAATTAATATATTATTATTCTCCTAACGCCATCGTCTTTTTTTTTATCTATTGCTGAGACTGGCTTTAATCTAAACCGATCGAGTGACAGACATACGTTAGAATGTTTTAATAAAAATATTAGGTTAACTTAGAATAGAGCAAAGAGTATCCCGCGACATGTGTGAGAGAGGAGAAAAGCTGCTAAAATAATAGATTTGTTTTTTAGCCTGCATTGGCATATATTGTGGACAGATAAATTTACAACAAATTTCGTTTGGCTATAATTATTTGTATTTCTTGTCGTTATTAAATTCTTTAGCCTCTTTGAAATATAGCGAGTCCATTTTCCGGGTGGCTGTATCAAATAATTGTTGTTTGGACATAGCATTATAGTAATATGATATTTGTTTTTATTTATGTGATTGAGTTATGTATGATGGTATAGGTCGTTCACTTGTAATATGGAATTTGTATTTGTAAAAACAAATATTTTTTTTTGTTATGTAATGAATCTTGCATTTTTTAGTCATTACACCATTCTGGTATGTCATTTAATCTGCTTGCACGTAGGTTATAGAACTTTCTTTATGCAAATATTTGTGGCCAAAGTTGAATAACCGACGAGGGCTGACATTTTGCTTAATAGTAAACTTTTATATCGCGCAATCAATTTACTGCATTGTTACACGTTCTCACAAATACATATATACCTATATACACACATACACATATCGTGCTTGGGACCTTGACGGTTCAATGTCGATATCAGTAATCGATATTTTGCCTAGCAGCTACTTCGTACTTAAAACAGTCTAAATCAGATTTTATAAACAGGCTGGTAGTGGGTACGTGTCGTAAACACGCGACTAGATACTTAGCAACAATACGACCAATGTTGTTATTATGTGAATGTACCGACATCTTTTATTATGGTTATGTAAAGGAAAAGTATTGAGTAATAATATATATATATATATATATATATAGACAAATCAATACATTTATTATCGTTTTAAAGTTACTCAATTTATTAATTAAGTAACTTATTAGTACTAAATTTAGTAGTACTAGTACACTAGTACTTTTTTATTTTCACTTAATATGTTTCCCTGTTGTTTTTATTCTTCTCGAAGCTGTAAAAATCAAACCTGTGACATATAACGTTAAGAACAAACATATGCTATGGTACATAATAACTTTAAATAATAATTATCTACTGTTCCATTAGGATAATAATACTACAAATATATATAATAATAGTAAAAATATCGGTTTTTCATTAAATTTATTAAAAAGTCGACGTGATAGGCTTCCCGCTCATAGGAGATAAAAAATAAAATTACATTTCACCAAACAATAAGTGTAAATTTATGAATTGCTAAACTCACACGGCATTATTTATGTTTCAGCCTGATAAATAATTTCTCGAGTTCATTTGCGTGTTATTTATGTGTATATATTATATAAAGTTACTATTTTAAATTAAACAGCTTATGTACGTAGTGAACTTTTTTTTAGAATTTCGCATAATTCGCATATTGCAGGTCAGGCAACTAGGCAGAGGAATCCTAGTGTTACCGCAGTCCGGTTTTCATATTCCGCCCATTATGGACCGGAACGCAATGCCGCCCATTGCATTGCCCTTCTTCGAAAGAGATTAGCTGTTGAGAAGCATTTTAAGCTGTGTTATATAAAAATATTATGTAATATAATTTTCACTAAGAGCGATGAAGCTTACAAGCGCGTTACAAATGCTTTAATTGTTACACTTCAAGCTCAAGTTATAGATGTTCAGACTGTTGGAATAGAACTAGAATTTAATTATTACCTATAATACTGAAAATTCTTTGATGCATTACAATTGAACTAGAAATGAATATATGTGTTACTGTATAAAGTCACAATTCCTAACCTAGCCTACTGTGTTTCTTAGAAGAAAAATCATTTTTTTCAGAGATACAAGCTCGAAATTAATATTGATCAAACAATAGCCTGGACTATTGTATTTTGTTAATCTATTTTTTTCCGTAATACTGGCTTTTACGGGCTGTTACGTAGTACAAACAAACTACTATTATATCTATATATACTATGATATCTATTATATACTTATAAATTAAAGCTGACCAGTAGTACATCTACAGTACAGTACATCTAAATGTTTTTGTTTCTAAAGGAGTCCGTTTCTAAAGGAGCCTTTAGAAGCAAACATAAGGATAATAATAAAATTTGCTTAATATTAATGTAAGCGCAACAAAAAAATATAAATATGTACGCATTATCTATTTATCTACGAACTAAACTTTAAACATATAATAATTTTACGAAGACCTAATAAGAAAACAGAAGTGTCATAAAGAGCGAAATGGTTAATTAGGTAAATAAATCTCATGTCATTGTTTTGCTAAGTTTATGAACGTTTCATTTGCTCGAGTGGAGTTTGAGAGCTGGTTGTAAACTGTAAAGATTTTACTGTTTTCAGTACGATGCTTACCTTAGAAAGCTTTATCATGTAGATGCGAGGGATAGAACAATTGTTTGAATAACTTTTATGCTAGAACTTTTATGCTAGAATTGATAATATTGTATATTTTTAAATGCATACTGTATACCTATTTGATATTTCTGAATTTAAAAAATATTATCTACTTTTCTGGTTTAAGCTTTGATCAATTTTGGTGAAATTTGTGGCTTTAGATACCTAAGAAATAATAACAACACTTACTCGACTGTTTCATGTATTTAATTACATTAAGTAAAATTCAGTTTACATTAAATTTAATTCTGTTAAAATTAAATATTATTTAATTTTCCACAATCCGCCTAATTTGGAGATATTGGCTGTTAAGTCACAGAAACCTCATGCGATAAATCTAACCTCAGAATTAGAATCAATAAAAATATTTTATATAAAAACCTCTTTATTGAAAACTAAACATTAATTTATTGTGTTCAATTAGAACATGCTGTCAAACTGCCATGCTGCCATGATAATTTCAAAATTGCATTTGTACAATTTGAATTTGAATATAAATAAAAAAAATTGGTAAAACGTTTTATTAAAACATAATACACAAAACTAGTGACCTAAGTTTTCCATTAGCTATAAGAAACTTATTATATTATCGAAAGGTTTAAGTTGAGCGAAGATTTAGGTCCGTAAATCTCAAAGTTATTGAGCGATAAATCGCTAAAGTAACTACTTTATACCTTTAAGTAAGTTTTATCGCGCATTCATTACTAATACGTATTATCGATACTTGATATACAAGTAATTTTAAAATATCTCTTATAGGTGAACACTTCATAGACTACATTACAGTAAAAGTAGTAGTTTTCGTATTTTTAGAATGTAATTTGATTTTTAACATGTTTTTAGTGTTTAAAATGTTAGATACACCACTAATGTCAGCTGAATTGATTTTCAACTGTAAAACTAACCTATAAAAACTATAAAAAAAAAAGGAAAACGAAAATAATTGTATAAAACCGTTGATTAATTTATTCCAAATTAAGTAAATGTCAGAAGCGATGATTGAGGAGGTGGTCATTGAGAGTGTGTCATGAATGGTTTGTTAGCGCATGCGTGTAAAGTCAGCCTCCTGAAATATAAGCACGTCGCCCGTACCGTTTCCCTCACAACTTTGGCGCGCCCAAACGATCAGAAGTTGGCTACCGACCGCTGAACTCCCATCTCGATCTCTCACTACTTTTTCAGTGACTTGTGACCAAGTTTTCTTGCACTTTTACTAACTAGTAAAGTTGCGCTACTCCCACATCCCGTTAACATAGGTAAGTTTATATAAAGAATATAAGTACAATAATGACTAAATAAAAAGTTTTCGGTGCATTTCATTTCATTAACAGAAATTAGGAAATCTGTGAAATTAATATGTAAAATAGGTGTTAAAAAATAATAGGTCTGTTTTTTAAGATGATTAAAATAAATGGTATTAGGAAATTAAGACTTGTGTACGTCTAAAAACATTTTAAAAATAATAATCATAACTCTTATGGCCTATACTTAAAATATAACGTAATTTAATCTCATATATGTCAGTAAAAATAAATAATTGCATTCATAATTTTACAATAAAATTATTAATAGTTCTTATGTTAAAAAAATCGAGATATTGTAAATTTCTTATTGTTACTAAATAAGTATTCGTATTAAAAAAACTGTTTAAAATGATGGTGACTTGATTTTGCAAAAAAAGGACAAATAGGTTACTATTGACGGTTTAAAAATTAAAAGGAAGTCTACATACATTTCCGGTTCACCTTTATTTTTATTTGAGCAATCCTTATTACAGAGCTTAGGGCTTATTACTTTTATTATTATTTTTCTCTATATCTAGCTTAAAAACGACTAGATTTTTTTTTAGATAGAACTTAAAAATTAGGGCCACATCATAAAAGAAAAACAAGTGCTATTTTTACCATATCATCATACACCGTCCAATTTAGTATTAGGTATATTCTCGTACATTTCAGCGGTGGTCTTTGTTACTTTACACGAATTTTCGCTGCTGAAAATTCACGATGTTTTTCATATACGAAAAAATCTAACCATTCTATCTTTATTTTTTTCGTTATTCGTTGGAAAGTTGGAAACAATAGTAAGATTGTAAAGGAGGATTTTACTGTATGAGTTATTTCAATGAATACATTTTAGCTTTAACTGCCGGATGGATACCTATATTTTATTTTGTAAAAAAAAAAACAAAAATAGCAATTAAGCCCTAGTAATTTGCAGTATAGAATTCGCCTACGTAATACAATGTATATTTCATACTAAACTAGATAAATTCCAGCTGTGTTGAAGATAGGTACATGTACTATTCTTTTTTATATATCTGTAGTACTAGTTTTTTATATATCTGTAGTAAAGGTAGCGGTGTCTTATATATCCGTATTACGTAAGAGTATACTTTTATTGCGTATTTTGTATTTGCAGAGAACGATAACACTAACATACATTAAAATATAATTTGCTTAGGCTATAATTTAAAACGAATCTTTTAATAAATGCACAGCTTTTACCGTAATGGAAGTAAAATATTGTAGCTCGATAATGACGTTCCGGGCATATCCTGTTGGTAAATCAAAGTTGAGCAACCAACCACTTAAACATTTAAAACTGGATATAGAGCTTTCTTTCAATTTTTATTATTTTTATTGCATGAAGTAAGAAAGGATTTTAAAGTATTCACGGAATAATATATATATATATATATTATAAATTTAGTTGGAAATTCTGGTCGGAGCTCATTTTGCATTGTTCTAAAAATTTTATATATTCTTATTAATAAACGTATACTAGTTTTTTGTGCACACCGTGTTTGTATTTGTAAATTAGAAAAGTGCTTATGAAATCATTATCTTCAGTGTTATAATAGTAAAAAAATTTTTAAGCTACATTTTTTTTTCACATATGGCAGGTTAGATAAGGAGATTCTAGCAATAAGTCATTCCGTTCTCCATTTGGGCCTTCTAAATATTCATATTATGCAATGATTTATTTCATACATCATAGAAGACATTGAATTATAAAATTTTTACTATTGGTTTATTTTATCCCTTCTACACCTACTTTAGAGTAGGTGTGAAAAAAATGTTCTATGTAGTTTTTGTCAGTTCATCGGCTTACACGTGTAGCGCACAAAAGTCACATGTCATGGCGATAACACATGTGTGATATGGGGACACATAGGGACAGATAGTCTTCTACATAATAAAACAGACAAATTGTTATAATCTATGGTTAAAATATTGGTGCGATTAATGGTTAATAATTGATAAAGGATATATTAATAATTGATAAATCTCTTGATTTTTTTTATTGCTAAAAAACCTTGAGTATTTTTGGATACAGGTTGAATAGCTTCGATAGTGCGGCTTGAGATTTTTAATGACGTTTAAAATAACACTATTTCGCAACATTCAATGCCCTAAGTTTCATCTTCGCAAAATAGCTTAAGAAAAATGTTTCTAAAATTGTGTAATTATATACCCCACATGTGCATGTTGCAGCTACATTATTAAGTGTAAATGATAGAAAATTTATTATGTAAATTAGTTATTGTGAAATTTATGCTTTAATTAACTTTGTTTATTTTACCATAAAAATATATTTTTAATTAGGTAGAAGAAAAGAGCTCTACCTAATATCAAGATAAAATACCAAATCTAGACAACTATTACGATATAATTATTAAGGTAAAATTTGATATATACTTACAGCCGAAGTTAGGTAAATAGCTTATACTCTTATCCCTTGAGTCGTTTTGATGTCAACATTTTGTATCACATATATATTTTGTATATACCTTAATCTCTACTTAAAAAAGTTGAAAGGCTATAGGTACATTACCAATTCAGTCATATTTTAATTTTATATTATATAAAAGCAATGGACAATAAATTCAATAAGATCTTTGCTTCGGTAAATTTGATGTATAGTTTGATGAAGGTCTCATATTACATACAATAATGATCAAAGAGTATATTGTAACCACGATGTCATATTTCAAATTTAAAGTTTGTTTTGACGGAAGTCGAAAAGCATAATGACTTTGAATGTAAAATGTATAGCATTTGAAATGAGCTAAGTCCTTACATTATACTAAAACTATTACAAGATCCCGCTAAGTTATAGATGGTTTAACAAATGAGTGAATGGGACTTTGTTAAACAATGGCAGGATTTCTGACATCGTATGAATAATGAATGTTGAGATACACTCGCATACGCAGTTGTGACCATCTACATACATACTATAATAGATTTCAACTACATGTCGAGAATAAAACATAAACAATGTGCGATGTAATGTCAAATAAAATTCTCATAGTACACATATATAAGATTTTATTAATATACTTCAGAACACCACAATATGAATATCTATGTGGTGCCATCATGGTTTCAAAAGTTTCAAAGTGTCTGATGTTAATCTATTGAGGCTGCATACGCAATGGTTGTAGGTTCGATTCCCACTCGGGGGATATTTAAATGATTTTCATTTCTCCGCTCTGGTGACAAGCAAAAGGGTCAGCGTTGAGTTTTACCATTCAACACGCTCGCACTAAAGTCTCGAATTTGGGCGAAAAGTGGATCTTGATAGTAAGCTAAAGCTGAAAAAATTTAATAATCAAATTTAAACTAAATGATTATATACTTACTATATATTCCCCATAGTTCTCAGTGAAACAATAATTACTTGTATTATATGAATATTTAAGCCGCCCATCTTATCGTACTCTCCCTACACTGTCCAGGGATAATCCCTGGAGAATGCAGAGCAAATTCGAAGGGTTAAGCAATAAATGTACCTTCTAAATTACAGACGAAATATATTAAGGAGATACGTATAAATAGAAATAGATTTTCTCGAACAATTTTCGTTTTCTCTAAATATCTTTATAACAGTAGTAGAAAAAAATATGAATATTTTTCAAAAACTATTATAACTTAAAACTTACCTTCGAAATAATATATTTTGTTCATCGTATATAATGTGTATATGCCTTTCAAAGTTGTTAAAATAAAGGCAGTACTAGTTTAGTTTTATCATGGCAGGTTTGAACGCTTAGAGCGCCTTTGAAAGCTATTTAATATTGTCATGATAAAGTTGAAACTTTGTTGAAATCGTTATTATCTTGCACTTTGAAGATTAATTTAATCCTGACATTTTGAGCTCTGAAGGGAAGTGTAAATTATGAAATAAAATATATATATAAGATTAATATTATGTATTATTATATATTACATAAGTACTACACTATAAGTAGTACACTCTGTTTAGCAAATAATATACCAACAAGAATTTGAGAAAATACAAATAGGAAAAATATTTTTCTCACATAACAATACCATATATAAACAATTAAATGAAATAATAAGAATTCAAGTTTTGAGGTTAACATTTATTTATTTGCTTATTCCATGGTAGCTACGCAATCATATAACCAATCCTAATTTCATGGATTGCGATTTCACGGATTGCGTAGCTCTTTATAGATAAATATGTAAAGTGTATTAATAAAAATATATTTTATTATTTTCTAGTACAATACGTGTATGAAGATAAGGCGCAAGAAAGCAAATTTTATTTCTTTATACACCTACATGGATATTTATATAGGTTATATAGCCATTTGTTTTCTCGCTTGGCAAGCAAATATCGAATAGAAAGCGGAGAACTAGGTATTACGTAGCTCTATTCACCTAGCGCTCGTCGTTACGAGACAACGTTTGTCCGAATAGAACGATTTGGCGAAGATTGCATCACGTGTAAATACTGAAAGTTACAAGAAAAATATAATTGATTTAGAATAATCTAGTGTTATATTTTAATTTATACAATTATCGAAGGCCCTCTTAATTATAAAATGTTCAAATATTTATTTATCCTTCATAAATAAATAGCAGTTTGATATACGCTATAATAGAAAATGTTACGCCCAATAGCTATTACCCTTAACAGCAAAACTTATATTTACTGTAAACAATAATATATAACAAATCAATGCATATTCAAAGATAAATTATTTCAGCATTTAGTTCGAATGAATGGTAAACAAAGCGTCCAACAGAATGTATGGAAGGAATGAGGGTTTGATAGGCTATAGGATCCTTGCGTAAATAGAAAAACAATTGAGCCTTTATTTTGCTAAAGCGCTCTCTCGAAAAGATGAAGTAGGTATTGATATCTACAGATGTGAGATAAAAATATGTTAGCAGTAGGAGGTTGAGGTACAACAAAGTAATGAAACTATATTAACATTGGACAAGTTGTACAACTCAAATAACCATATGAAACAAAGTATGTATTAATACGGATCTACAATGGAAATCGAGCACCGATTATTATGCAACTAGAAGTATTGGAATACAATACTGTATTCTCAAATAACATTTAATATAACAAAATAAAAATTAACAATAAATTGCCTTCTATATATTTTAACGTCTAAAACATAACTTTTTCGGTATAAAATACTGAAGTTCAAGGTTAATACAATTCACTGCAATGAACGGTTAGTACAAAGTTTGGACTTTGAAGTAGCTTGAAATGAGAAAATCGTCCAAGTTTATAATCGGTGCGCTTACCCGTGCCTAGGAGTCGCAACACTTCATCCAGTTGTCGCTGGATAACTTCTTGCAGTAATTACCACAGTAGCTTTTGCTTTGTTTCATGTAATTCATAGTTTAGTTTTAAATATGGATGGTTATAATTTAAAAGAAAATACATTTTTATCTATACTTTATATTATTTCTATAAAAAGTATTGTATGTTTCAAAATTTAGGTATTTACGAATTATGATACTTTTTCAATCATTTCAATGTTAAAAGAAATGAGAAAACAAAGTTACCTGCTTTATGTATACTTTGTAAAAAATAAAAAAAATAGGTAATTTTTTAAATAAAAATATATTAATAATATATATATATATATATAAATCATTTATTAAGTATAGGCATAATCCTATTCCTTATTGTTTATTCATGTCCGTAATATAATTCATCTAATTATTGTTTTTATTATTTGTATTCACAATGAAACAGAAGGAAGAGATTGTTCCATTGGGACAGCTTTGTAATTAAGATAAGGGCCACTAATCTCGTGTCGAAAACATGTTTCGAATCTATTATCTGTAGGATTGGGTCCGTCTTAATAGCATAAATGACAAGTTAACACGTTACAACCTGTCGTATTTAAATATACTTTTAAATTTATTTTCGTATTTTTTATCCTTAAATACGGACAATAAGAAGAGATTAATTAGGCAAAGCTTTTACGTTGTTCTTTTCTGTTCTAAGACCATCATATAATTTATTATCACCTAAATGGGCGTAAGACTTAATGTATCACGGGCTTAGTCAATGAACATATTCAAATATATTTTTTTTTAAAGTAAACAGTATATTTTTCAGTATCACTTTTCTTTTAATTAATTAATATTGATATTTCTAATTTAACACTGTATACGAAATAGAAATTGACATTGACAATTGATTGAAGAAATTGACAATTTACATATTACAAGCACACTTTAAATTAAATCATAATTTAAATTATCTATAATAAACGTAGTTCCACCCCAAAATATATATAGATACCTGTAACCAAGTTATTAAAATAACGACAAATTGAATTTTAATATTAATATTTTGTTTATGATTTATGCGAATTATGTTTTACCTTCATGATTAAAATATACAGAAAGAATTTTTAATTGGTTTCTGATCAAATGTTCATAAAGTGCACTCGTCATGGCGCAGCTGTCGCGGGCGATATGGCGCGTAAATCTGTCATAGCAGCTTATTGCCTCTTGTGCCGTGCTACGTACACTGGATTTTATTTGTATACATTTTAAATATTGCACGGTGGAACAACTATATGAATTATTTATGTTCTACAATCACTTGTATGAATTTGTAAGTATTTACAATTTAAAATATTTAGTTAGTGGCTATTTATATCTTTATTTTTCATAACTTGTAGACACATTAACATATGTACAATAATTATTTCATTTATAATAAAAAATTGAATTTCAAAAAATAATACCTATTAAATTGCTTATTGGGACAATTTGGATGTGATTTATTAAAATACAGCAAGATTCCATTTAATTTTGTTTACTTAGGTAGACACGATGTCCGTTGAAGACGCCGAGACGCGATGAAATTATTCCAACGAAGTTAAGATATCGTCGACAATTACCTCGGCAATAGTAATTTTCGACAACTCGATTGTTGCATGCGAATTTTGAGGGTATTGCGTGGTGAACTCATTGAATCACGGTCACCAAATGTGAAGCGCAAATTTTAAAAAGCAATTTTTATCCAATATCCAAGCGTAAAATATTTTTCTTTGTATTTTAGGTTTTAGTAATATATATGCGCAAATATAAACATGAAATACCATAAGTATAATAACACTCAATAGTTTACGACATTCAAAACAATTAGGAAGGAAAAAGAAAATGTCATAAAATTATGAAATTCTTCCTTTTAGTATGTCTGCTTAATCTTTCTTTTGAAATCCGGACTGATTCAAACGTTTGTTTATTCAAATATGACAGCTCTTAAAGTCTTACGCTTAAGATAGGCAATTCATGCTGAGATTAAAAATGTTTTTACCTTCCATTCCACAAGTTGTACAATTTTGAAGCTGAAAAAAACAAGTTGCTCAAGGCCGTAGACTCACTGTAATAAGGAAGAAGGTTCAAAATGAATAGTTTTCATTAATCTTAGACTTTCCTGAAGCTTATGACGTGTTAGAAAATGAGATCACTATACACTTGAACTATGGACGTTCGTTTATAATATGTATATTAATTTTACCAACAAATTGAGATCTTTGCCAACCTGTTTTTAATTAAGCACGCATTAACTTTTCTCATTCTCAATATAAAGTATCATTGAAGTGCAGATGTTGTAGCCTCTCGCTGTGATTTATAGTTGTTTACCAGCTATAATAAATCAATTTTATTGACTTAATCTATTTCAGGTTTAACTTTTCTAGGGACCTCTTAGCTTGAGAGAAAAATGTAGACTTTTAAGCTCTATGCAAGCTTTATAGCCTTCTGATACTTCAAGAGAGATGGCATGATTTAAAATAGCCTGGAATTTACAAAAGAGACTTAATTTTTGAAACTTAACCTTTGAAAAACACACATCATGTATTGCGCATTATATTTGAAATACTAAACAAGAGATAAGAAATATTCGAGCTTAGATACAAAACCGAGATTGAATTCGTAAACTAATCTAAACTTTGATTTGGAATGCGCGAAGAACAGAACTGCCGGAATAGTCATTGCGTAATATGTTTACATGTGATATTATGTAAAACTAAATAAACAAAACTTATATTAATGACAAATCTGTAACGTTCATAAGCGCATATATATCTACATATATTTTATACGTATACAGGTGTTTAATTGTAATAAAATGTTAAAAAATCTATACATATAATACAAATGTAACTAATCGCTGTCTGTACGTGAAAGATAAATGAGAAAAAATATTAAGGAGCATTTTTTTATGTTTGTCTGTCTGTACGTTTATGCATGGTAATCTCAGTAACGGCTTAACCGATTTAAATACAGTTTTGAGTATTGTATTTTGGTAAACTTCCCATAGTATATATTTTATTTCAATTGAATCATAAATAAAAAAAGTTACAAAGCATTACAATTAAATTATAAATAACCAAAGTTTGTGATTTAAAGTGAGAACGCGGCCGGTCGAAGAAACGAAATTGTTTAGTCTTAGGTTGGCACCAGGTTATGCTGGCCTATAAATCAGTTCCTAATTAATCTTAGGTATAAATCGCTGTCCTTAAATTAAAAATTTCATATTTGAACCTCGCCAATTTCACATAACTTTTACAAGGCAATTATTTTTTATTAACTTTCTGGAAACAGTTTAACAAATAATTAATAATTATTATATAAATATGTTGTCAATTAATTCTTATAAGGCTTAAATTTGTTAATATTTGATAATGCCAGTTCTTGAAATGTAAATTAATATTTGAACGTGTTAATATTTAATTACTTTAGCAGGCGTATACTCGACTAACTTGTGTAAGCATTGCACGCGCTTTTCACAATTAATATTGCTCAGTATATTAACTGATACGGCGTTTATTAAAAACTATCTTTAAAACGATGAAATATTTATTTACATTTTTCATGAATTTCATTTGTCAAAATTAGGGAGTAGGTATATGTAGATATGCTGGAAAGCAGTTCTTGCCGTACTTTATGCCTTCCCGCTAGGTTTTCTTAGGTTATAATTGGTTGTTACGTAATATTATCACATTGTTCTAAAAAATCTATAGTTTTAAATAATTAAGAATATTTTTAACATTTCTAAGAATGATATATTTCAAGAAAGGTTAACAAACAGTAAATTGTCTTGTTGTAAAAGAGTAGATCTTTTCATTCACATTTTATATCCACATGTAGACAACATCAAATTGTAAGAAAACATTTCTTTTGAAAATTATTCTTTATTAAGTACTTTTGTCATTTAGAAATATAAACGGGTACATAGAGATGTCTATTACGTGAATGTTAGCTTTAATATTTGTTAGAGAGTCAACTAAATAAAAAATATTTTCCCTGAATTCCAATTTTATTGGAATTTTATACATAACCTTTGTGGGTGGGCAAAGTTAAATCTAAAAGCATTCATACGTTATTTGGCCCTATCTTTCGGACTGTTTGCCATTTGGTCACGGTGCTTTTATGCAACTTGGCACAACCGCGGCCATTTACTGTATATCAGTGTACACCGTTATTTACTTAGGATTTTAAGCCAAAGAAACTTTATTAACTCAATAATACATTAATCAACAATCTCATTAACCCCTTATAGAATTAAACAGCATGTGAAAATTGACTTTGAAATTTTCTGTGGTGAAGTGTACATCGTAGTGGGTTTTTGACTACTTTCATAGAAACTTTTGTACATAACCCTAATTATACATATTTAATAAATGTAAAAATAATTGTAATTTGATTGAACGAAAATATACAAAACAATTTTGTATTGATCATAAAAATCAATTTATAAAAGGTAGCTAAAAAAATTCAGTTAAAAAATATACGTAAGTCACTTGTGCTCTAATGGTAAGTACTACGAAGTGCCATAAATAAAGAACTGAATATACTTAGGAATGTGATTTTACAAAAAAAAATGACTATATAGTATTTTATAACATTTTTTAAAGTGTTAATCGCACACTTAGGAAATTGAAAAACACATATTTAGAAAACGTATAAAATTTATAAAACGTATAAAAATAACAACAAATATAAATTGTATCAGTGTATAAGAATTCCGACGTAGCTGGATGTAGAACGCATGGCTTAGCGGTCAGAGCGCTTGAATGGTTTTCAAGGGGCGCGGGTTAAAATCCTGCTGCGTTCAAATTTTTATACGTTTTCTAAATATGTCTTTAACTATATAGTAGATTACGGTAGCGTACTTTGTTTGTATTCTAGGGTAATTAATATATATTTTATATAACAGAAGTATTCGTTCACATATTCAGTTCAAGGAACATCAGTTCACTTCTTTAATTATAGAGCTTTGAATAAAAATATCGAAAAAACGGTTTTCCATTGTCATCATCATATCATCATCAACCATAAAAAAATATATATTTCAGAAATCTAAAATAAAAATAAAAATGACCTTTGTATTAATTTATTACTCTAAAAATATCTAACTTCGGTTTGGCTAAATGTTAACAAGACAATCAATAACAGCTAAGAGGTTTGTAATTGGGCGGGTCGAGACGTATAATAAATGTCGCAATGTATTTGTAAAAATATATAACTTTTATCATTCAAATGATTTAATTTCATAAGATTTATTTGTTAATTAAATATAAAACTTGAAATTGAATTGAATTTGCGTCTTTACAATAGCAAAGGCGCAAATTAAAGCCGCGAATGGAATACCATTCGGATGTCTATCAGCCTCATTAAGTTTGTTCATAATTGCACCTCAAGCATTTTATCTTAACGAATTTCAAATTGAATTCTCAGCGAAATAAGAAATTAATGATTTTAATAAGGAAAGTTTTACTGACGTAAATAAAGTCATCTATTAATGCTCAAATATAAGACTTATTCAATCCATTGTCAAAAGAAGATACAAACCATTACCCAATCTTGTTATTACTAAAAATGTAATTGATTTGCTTCATATATAAATCAGTTACATTAATAATTTCAAACAAATAGTTGAACCTTTTTTTTCCATATACTTTTATAAAAAGTCTTTTGCCTCAGTCTAGAAATATTATATTGAGTAGATATTTGAGAATAATACAATAAACGAGATTGTTGATTGCTATTAACTTAAAATGTTTGTCAGTTTTGAAATATTTTCAGTTTATAGCCATAATATTTTCAAATATATGTCATGCTTTAGGTATATATGTATTCATTCCTATATTTGACAATCGAATGTGTTCCTTGATATATACACATACACACTTAAAAACAAATGACAAATAGGTTAAAATACAAGTAACTCCATTAGTAACTTTATATGTACGTATACTGGCGGATTATATAAGCAAGTTTTCAATTATTTATAATATATGTTAGATATATTATTTTGTTTAAACATGTCTAAGAAGATTTCGTCGGTCTAAACGCGGCCGACGTAGACTGTAGACCCTACACGTAGGTTCCGCTACGCAACAGATAATATAATTACCTAAAATCGGCGGAATACGGAAAAGAGAATATATTTATACTATGTACTCCCGTACCTACCTACATTGCTAAAACACATAGCCATTGCAAACACAATTATAAATTTACGATAAATTATTAAAAAAAAAAAAATGTTAAAATCATTTCCGTCAATTTATATTCTAATATAGACGTAATTATCACATGTAATAAAAATTTGACAAATGTTATTCACCTTAAAACTGTCACTTATTTTCATACAAGCACAAGATTAAGCAGAGCTATTTCCTGTAATGGCTCGTAATAATTATGTCGACGCGTTAAGCGTGTTATAGGGAAAGAAAACAATTTATTTGTTCCGACGTCAATTTTCGAACAGCGGGAAAACCATAAGTCACTTTTGTTAAAAACACATTCTTTTGAATGTTAAATGGAATATGGGATTTTCGTTTGTTTTTACATTTTCTCATACAATGAATTTCTATAAATAAATATATCGTACTACCTATTCGTTCCCAATCTCACGTCTTAGACTAAGTAAAATTTATAATTATAGATTAAATATGTTAAATATTATTAATTGGTGTGTCTCAGCTATCTTATAGCTATATATCTCGATCTAATAATTATAAGAGGAGCATTACATATGTATTGAAAACATTACGTCCAAAGAGAATAATATAAAAAAAAATACAAATAACATTCTGAATATTGTCGGCTAAATTAAAGCTGAATCAAAGAAATAATTACATTTTTTTAAATTTATTAATATCATATATAACTAAATAATTTGAATCACTATTAAAAATAACAAAAACAAAACAAGCGTACGTTCAACAAGTTGTACTTATTACTTTCCACATAATAATTAGTGTATAGCACACGTTTTGAGTTCAAATGGCAATATTATTCAAATGGCAATACGTTAGAATGGTATTACACATATTGTTATCCCTAGTCTCGATAATCTGCACTTTTACCCTCTTTTCATGGTATAAAATTATCATAGGAATGATGTCGTGAACTCGTGATACTGTTTATAGGGTTTAGGTATAATAAAATTGTTTGGCTGCGTGGTTAGTTTTATAGAATTTTAATGGTTTAGATTATCTAAGACATCTGTAAAGATTTTGATATTTTAATATGTAGAAAAATACTAGTTATTTTTACATTTAAGTATATGCAGAGATACATTAAGTTAACACTGATGAAAAGCGCACGCCAAGAGAAATAATGAAAGCACTCGTTTAAAAATGTTTTAAAACAATACTTTTAGACACAAAATATATACAACATGTGATTTTTCACGTCGATGAGGTGTTTAATCTCAGCCATGCGTAGTCATCACTATTTAATCAATCCTAGTCAGTACTTGATTGATAGCACAATGGGTCGAATACTTTACGAGTTCACTTTGCCAGATTTGTGCAAAATAATCTATACATGTATAATGGTTATTTATAGAAAATCCAGTGTATATTTTTAATAATTTGCAACAATTTTCCTAATCTTCTAAAGATCTAAACATGACATGAATAATATCAGAATAACAGACTTTGCTTTTACTTTGGTAATTTCGCCTTTCACTTACAATATTTCATTCAATCTTCATAAATAACGTTATGTAGTAGCTCTTCCAAGTTACCAATTATTTCACAAGTGGTTTTGTCATATATTAATTTATAACAATTAAAGCATAGCGGAATTGAAAGATATTTCATAGATGATTTTTTTAAATCCTTATTAAAGGACTTGTCACAAAAAAGTAACGACGTCCCATTATAGCTACTTCAATTCAACATAACTAGCTTACAAACTTATTATCTACGACATTAATATGCATTTATACATACATGTATAGATATAATATTTCTACATATGTATGTACAAATATAAAACCAACTACAAAAAGAAAAACCAAAACAAAATACGATTAATATTACATAAAGTAAATCTATCTCATAGATTCAATTAAAAATGAAAATATATGTGTATAAAATGTTAATTGTTATTTTTTTATTCACTTATAGTTCAATAAATATATTAATAAGTTATATAATTTTGTCAACACTTTTATATTTTTGTACGACACTCATTATTTTATTAGTTACAATACTTATACCATGTACCAAGTTACATTAGTGTTGTATTAATGAAGCGGAGCTTAATAAGTTCATTATCAAAGTTTAGAGTTGATCGATTAGAAGTCATTAGAGGTTATTGAATAAATTAAAGAATGAATAATTGAGTATTAATTACTCTATCGATTAGAACATGAATTTGTTTAACTCCTTAGTTTGACTTCTTTTGAACATAGATACTATGTAAATAACACTATGAAACAATATGAAGTTTATATAATCTTAAGATGATATTATTTAAATTTAACCTTAAAAAAAAATTGTGATTCTTAACTCCTGTCCATGTGACAAAATAACGTGAAAAATCTAAAAAATTACTATATATTAGTAAAATACCCTTAAATATTTATTTACAAAAATATTACCGTACATCAGTTACGATTGAAATTGAAATTTATATACTTTAAAAAACTGCTTTCGATGCGATAGTAAAGAAATTTTCACAACTACAAACAATTGAGAAGTGTAGTGGCAGTGATATTTTATACAAACGGTATGTCAAACTCATTATAATTTATTGTGTAATATTAATTTCGGTAATTAAATGGATTTGTAATTACAAAAAATATTGTTCTTCGGCACAAATTCTCCGATATACCACTTCGAAAGATTGTGCAAATTTCATATTTATCTGGCGTCATAAGTTTTGTAAAAATGGGCCCCAAAAATTTTCGATCGCGTATTCATATAATGATAATTTTACCGTATATGAACTAAAGGGTTCTAGCAAACAAAATATTCAATACACATTAAACAAAAAGACACTATAAATTATACATAATACTTGTGTACTTTTCTACAGCAGTGACATTGAAAATAGTTTTTCTAAATATTATTTTATAAGATGAAAAGATGTTTCTCGTGTCATTTCCAGAGCCATTAAACTGCCGTCCTCAACAGGCTAAATAAGAACTCGTTGTTCCGCGAAAACCAAGACAATATGCTGCGACATAAAAGACAGCTTGGACAGGGTTAAAATAAAAGATTGTTTGCTCTGTCTGTATGATACAAAGGTTATTATAATTCCCCCGTCATTTTCCATGGCTTCGTGTCTTACTGTAAAAAATATTTCAAGTAGTACTCGATTAGGTGTAATTTTGGAACTTCAGAAGGTTTTAATTTTTCTATAATCTATTAGCAGCAATGGTCCGTTATTAAAAAAAATATTTTTTGTAAAATATATTGTTTCGTTTAATAAATGATAAAGGTGATAACAATTTGAATCAATGATATGATTTATTATTACATATTTTGTTTTTAAAATACACGCCAAATATTATTATTATTAACATATGTACCTAGTAATATCGTATACAAAAATACTCATTTTATTAATGTAAGGCGAACAGATTTTGTTGGTTTTCCATAAATAAATATCTACCTAGAGCAGTATTATATGATGTGTTTATAATTGTGTTTCTTTACGAACGCAATTTAGTAGTATTCAATTTGAATAATATAAATCTACATTTGTATTAAATTTTATTTGTTATATACAAGTTGCACTCTAATAAAAATGAACATTGTTTTACAAGGTTACTACTTTTGAGGACTTGTTTTACATTGGACATAGTTTAAGATTTAAAGTTACTTTCATACCACATATGTATCGAGGAAAGCTTATAAGTTAAGATAAGTTATGGTTCACTATGCAAGTAAAAATATTTCACAATCAACATATTATTGTCTCGTGACAAGGTTTTAGTAGTGTAGTGTGGCCGCCCTTTGGCCGACTAGGGCAGTCGTCCAAAGGGCGGTGGGGAAGCTGATCGTCTAATCAACTGGCCCGAGTAGGCGCGCGCAGGTGGTTCTAAGCATTCCATAAAGGGTGACCCACCACCATTGACTTCGCGACGTGCATTGCACGACACAAAAGTATGACCATAAGAATGTTCCACCGTGTGGATTATTCGGATCGTCCGCATATTCAAAGTATCGCACCGTAGCTATACCACCGGACAGCCGACGTCTCCCTCAAGATCTTCTACCTTCCCCCTCTATAGGTCCCTGAGCTGCTCCCTCGGTCTCTGGTCGCCTAAGTTGGGCTTTCTTTCATTAATCAGGGGTCTCATCCGGATGGGTGGACCGCCCAGGCAGCACATAGCTCTTTCTTTCAATGACAATCATTTCCTCCTCGGCATCATCTGGTTCCGTAACTCCATCAGCAGGCCAATAAGGTATAACCAAGGGACCCCACCATATTCGTAGGTAGCGTTACCTCAACGATCAGATGGCCTGGCCCTGATATCGTTTCCCCACTCCCCCGCTGGGTGCAGAGAGAAGATCACACGTGTACGTGTAGAGTGAAAAGGGTGCGCTCGCCCCCTTATCTTCGTTCGCCTCGCAGTCGCTCCACTTAGTGTCGGTTTTTAAAGTGAGTAAACGTATAATATATAACGTAGCAATTGAATAAATCGAAAGAGTAGATGGTTGGCACTTCACTCGTCAAGATTCATGCCAAGAGCTTCTAGGAGACGCCTTACAAGGATCTGGATGGGGCGTTAAGAATTACTATAAAGAGCCCTTGTACTATGGTAACTGACAAGCTGTTTGCCTTAATACAGTTTTACAATCGTCTTTCATCTGTATTGCATGTATAAAT
This sequence comes from Podotricha telesiphe, assembly GCA_038994665.1. Lineage (NCBI taxonomy): Eukaryota > Metazoa > Arthropoda > Insecta > Lepidoptera > Nymphalidae > Podotricha > Podotricha telesiphe. Next base: position 71,284 of record JAOYRR010000054.1, on the reverse strand, counting down.
TGAAGAGTGTTATTGTAATAACTACTGGCGAACAAATAAATAAGATAAAATTTTGTATTTTGCACAATATTATCGCAGCCAATTTTCTAAAACTTTAATTATTTAAAATTAATTTGCTTGCGAAATTTCGAGTAGGTAATATTTAGATCGTTCACAAGGGAAGTCTTTGATGGATCGCTTATTAAAAGCAGCGCGCTTATCAAAATTACGTATAAGACTCTACAAATATAATGATCTACTACGTTATAATATAACACAATTATATTATCTCTTTATTAGTCTCCAAAACATTCTTATTGATAATATAAGGTAACTCTTCAGACCTCCCAAGTAAATAAAAATCCATTAAATATTTTTTAATGGCATAATAATTCAAATTAATTGGATGCTAAAGTATCCAAATGGTTTGTTTATTTAAAAAAAAAGAACCATAAGAGAGAGCAATAAAGAGGACATTTTTCATAGTTAATGTCTATAACTTGTACTTCGTTATTATAGAAATAGTATAAAATATGTATCTAAGCAAATATTATACTTTGTAAGCCTAAAGTCATTAGAAAGTTGCATGAGAGGGATATTTTTTAAGTTCATAAAGCTTTTTCTGTCTCTACCGGCTTAAATCATGCTATAAAACTCACATCGTGCATATATTAAAATTTCAGTGTCATTTATAGAAAAATAATGCAAAGTGTTGTTATGTGTAGATTTAATTAATATGTGTAAACGAATATTTATTAGACCAAATGTTACACGTTTGACCCATATATAGGTACTATATAAAGCCTTATATATTTTACTCAAAAATGGATGGACACTACAAATTAATTGATAAAAGTTAATAAAAAACGGAGCTGTAGAAAAAATTTATCGTTTTTGTAATAAAATGCATCTTCAGACCTTTGATTTTCGACCCATGCAAATCAAAGCCCTAAATAATTCCTTTATGTGGTACTCTAAGATACTAAACAAAGTATAAAAAATGCATATGCAAATAATTATTATTTTCCGTTGTATCAATAATTTAAATATTTCTTTCTTGTTATATTATTAATTAATGTGAATGTTAAGTACTCAGTCAAGAATATATAGCAAAATGAAAAACATTATACAATTGTTTTTATGAAAACAATATTTTAAGTTTAGCACACTCGCGGTAAATAATATCCGTTTACAGAGCGAAACGTACTAAAATTGATTTCAAGGTTTTCTGTTTGAAATTGTTCATTTTTTTATACCGCACAATCTTTGAAAAATTGAAAAATTATTCACTTCAACTTCGGCTTTACACATTTCAAGTTCCATTTAGTTTCTATTAATAGTTTTTTTTGATAATAACAACGTAAGTGAAAACATTTAATATTATATTGTAGAAGGGTTGCGAGAGTTTCGAAAACTCTTTTCGTATTCTAATTAGTAATGTCATACATCAGTATTGTCTTGTTTCGTAAGATGTCTCCCCTGAGTTTGCTAGTTAATTATGTACTGTAATGCTAATGGAACTGAAAACATGCATTAAAAGAACAATATAATTCCATATTATAGATATTAATATGAGACGAGGCCTTCGTGGCTCAGTGGGACAGCGTCTGAGTGTAAACGCGATTGCTTGTGGATTCGATTGCCACTCAGGGGAAACGATTATTTTTAATTTATTGTACTTTCTCCGCTCTGCTTAAAAGACAAAGCGCGGCGTTCACTTCCACGCACTCAACACGCAATGTATCAGATTCGGGCAGAAAGTGGGATACAGAGTGTCTTGATATAAAATTGTCTCTGTCTACCCTGCTATGTGGGGAAAAGCATTAAGCTGACATAAAAATGAGATGAGTAAATACGATGCTTACTTACATCATTTATAATTCAAAAATTATGATAAATAGTATACAGTGTTTCTGCCTATTATTTATATAAAATTAATATAACAACTAGTAATTATCTTGTATTCACAATCTTGTCAATTATATACATATATATATATATATATATATATATATATATATATATATATATCAAAATGGCTCCACCTGCTTAAATGACAATCTTTTACGTATATTGTGGATGTTATAATTTATGTAACAAAAATTGGATTCAAAATTTAATATTTGGAGAGTGAAACTATATAAACTGTCAGTTTTTTTCAAAATGAATGACACTATATTACTATTTATTTTCATTGTTCTTTATTTATTTTTTTTCATTTATATTCATCAATTTCAATTTCAATTTTAATATCTTTAATTTTATTTTATGTTAACATTATATTCAAAATATATGTATATAAAATATATTTTAACACATTCTGTTACTCGTGTCGTGACCTGTTGAGAGGATTATATACAGAAATAGGGCAGAGATCCGGTAAAATGTGTTAAGCCGCAGGATCAGGACAGTGATGCAACTTAGAGTGGCCCATATTAAATTATTTTCATTTTGGGTTCAAATAATTATTACACACATAATCTTTCTAATTTTGTTCCCGAAATTGAATAATAATATAGCTCATAATATACCTGCAAATAACTAGAAAAACATATATAAGAATTTAATGCTAAAATGAATAAAGTAATTAAATTGCCTGTTTTTATATATTATAATTTTCTATCTGTTCATACATGTATTTATATGTAAAATACTAGTATATCTAAACTCAATCTTGGTGAAGTAAAGTAGCATCTTACTGTAAACGCGATAGTTATCGTTCGATCCCACACTCGGGATATGATTATATTTACTTTATTATCATTTTCCCGCTTTAATGAGACAAAGTACGTTCTTGAGTTACGCAACTTATACGCCACGTCTCGTATTCCTTCATAAAGCGGAGATCGGAGTCTTAACATTAGGTCCTATCCACTTACCCTAATATGCGAGAATATATAAAATGAAAAAAAAATACAAATGTTCATATATTTTAGGAAAATAAATCCGCCAGAATTAAGACTTGAAAGCGAGCTAAGAGCCAGGGTTCGTTTGAACCTACAAAATGAAAATACTCGTTACAATATATGTAGATATTTTAATGTAAAATATGTAGTATATATTCGTATACTTTTTATTTTACGGAAGCAAGCAAGCTGACAAGCACTACGAAATCTTTACTGCTTTTTTAAAACTAATAGCCATTGACGACGTAAAATTGGCGACGACTTGTTGGCGTGTGAAACATTACATATTATTTTTAATTAAATGTATTTCTAATGCCATATTATAAAAATTTTGGCTCTACTCAGTATAAATTTCTAACTCCTCCGTCAGCAAAATGATAATGTGGGTAGGCAATAATGATAAGAGTCTATATAATATATAAATACCTTAATATATAAATACACCGTAAGTATTTGCAATTATTGTTCTAAAACAGAATGTACCACATTATTGTTAATTTCGTATTGTCTTAAGTTTTGAATATAAAATATATATATAAAGTACACAATAAAATGTCTTCTATGATATGTTGTTACATATATACACAATATACGTCAGTTATTAAATAAAACGGTGTCATGAAATGAAGCTGCAGTATGCAGTATTTTCAGGCTTGTATAAAAAGTGACGTGACAAAAATATGACACATGCGCTTGTCTGTGTCGCATCCGCTGACAAGTTTTATGCAAAACGTATTATAACCGTGATACTTATTTATGAAATATACGAGACGAAATAAAATTCAAATATATATGAGTTTGTGTTTAAGTAACTATATATAAAATAAGTTTATCTCCAATAAGGCGAGTTTAAAAAGATAGAGATACGTATTATGTACGTACGTATTATGTACGACAGTTTTGTTAATATTAAATGCATATAAATTGAATGTCTTATTTAAATGAAGATACTAAAATTTCCTAAGAAATTAATATAAAATGTAGGTGTAGTTGTCCTCTTTTACTGGCCTCTCGTCTTTTTGTAGGATAAATAAATACATATATTTGTCCATACATTTAACACGAGGACATTAATTCCTTTGAAATATTACATTCATTTAATAAAATGAATGTAATATTTCTAAGGAATGTATTAAATTGAAAAATATACTATTCGCTTCGGTGAATTAATGTCCTCGTGTTAAATGTATGGACAAATATATGTATTTATTTATCCTACAAAAAGAGTAGAGAGGGAGGTTCTCGTCACTAGAATTTTCTTTACTCTACTACTCTATAAAATGCGGGAGGCACATGATAATAACACCTTAAATATTTTAAATTATTTACTGAATTTCATACAAAATTGATAAATGTAATTTATCAATTTAAAACTTATACTTGTTAGTTTATTATGAGTTTCTTTATTAATTTATAGTGTAACTGTTATGTATTCAATTTTTAATATCGATAAATGAAATGATTGTGATTTATTTACATAATCACGCCAAATATTATCAAAAAACCGGAGAATTACATGTTATACTCTAAATACGATTACTCTACAATTGCCGATTTGCACTCATGTAATTTATAATCTTAAGTTACATAAAGGGCACGTTTCTTTCCAGTGAAATGCATGCTCAAGCAGTCATTGATGTTATATGGATTCGATTCAGAAGTTCATACAGACAAAGTTGCACTCAATAGTTAGTATATTAGTACTTACGTAAGTTCACTTGTATTTGCATAGTAATCGAATCTGAAAGTTAGTTTAATATACAACCAGTATATGTGATCTTATTACCATTGGGCGGGCACGTATTACTCTAACAATGTCCTACGTTCATAAATTATAATATCGTTAACCATTCAATAATACTATTAGTTCAATAGATAATGCAGATGCAGTAGTGTCCGTATTGTGCGAATCGTCTTTAATATGATATACTTATCAGATAATTAAATGATAATAAATTGTACTGTACAGCCACCTACATAAAGCTTTTGCTTTTGTATTTGCTTTAGGTTAATATTGACTTGATATGTTTGTGAATCATTTGACGAATAAACTTCTCAAAGTATAAAAGCTATACTATAATCATATTCTGTTTTGCTATAAAATGTTCATTGAAAAAGTTTTAAGTGTTTAGTCTTCATACGTTCAATTTCTTTATTGTTTTAACATTATCTTCTGTAGTGAGATAAGTTGATACAGAACTTACTTTATTATTCTTATTTCGGAAGTTTTAATACATACAATTTACATACAATTCAAGTTTGTAACAGTTTTGTCTCCGTTCCCCCTCGTAAAGTATTATATTAAGTGATTTAAATTAATTTATTGATAGATTCGAGCCTAAACTTCCTTAAAATGATGGTAGAGCTGTCGCTGCGATATGATTTGTTGAAAAGTTGCCCTTTAATGACAAATAATCATTATGAGTTTGTCGTAGCTTAATAATTTAAGATATTTGTATTTTGTATACAAATACGAAATTAATGAATTATAAAGCTGTAATAAAAGTGACTTCACGCGTTTTCCCATATACTAGTTTAGGCAGATAGCATCTATCAATAAAATGTCAGTGTAATGTCAAAACGCATACGTTATGCAGTCTCCCCTGCAATTCGAGACATGTCGTGTCGATGTATGAAATGTAATCTATACACATAATAAAAATGTAACAGAACGCTGTGTTTACATGACAAGACATAGGAAAAAAAATATTATTAGGGGCATTTATCAAACAGAAACAGAAATGGTTGAAACGATTTTAATGCTATGATTATTGTATTGTGGTAAACGTCTCCTTAGCAATGAGTGTTTATTTCATTTCAATCGGTTCATAAATAAAACAGTTACATCCATTTAAATTATAAATTTAAGCAAAGTTTATGATTTAAGTGAGAACAAGTCATGTAGTTTACGCAGGTAAAGCCGCGAGCAGGTCGCTAGTAGTACAGAACAGATTTTTTACTAATTTGAATATTTTTACCGAGTTGAATATAGAAAATATAATTATTTTTTTTTTAAATTATTCGATATATTAACACAATAACTGTTCATTAAAATGTAAATTATATATTTTATACTAAGGTAATGTAATGTAAGACTTTGTAATTACAAAGTATTACATTAACTTTCCACCAAAAATGTATAAATGGCGCTGAAAATAATATCGATAATAAAATCGATACAGTTGCCTTCCTCTTCAAATTCAACCAGGCGTTAGTAAACGATATTTAAAATTGTAAACGTAAAAGTTTGTTTGGTTGTACTTTTAGATGCTTATTACTTGTCAATAAAAATCGATTTACAATTATGGATTTATAAAATTTAACTGAAACAACAATTTATGATTAATTTTACTTTTTCGATACATTGAAGCGTTCGTTGTACGCATATTTAATAATTTTACACTAGATATATAATATGGTATATATATATCTTAGAAACACAAATACATATAACATAGGTCACTATATATAGGCCCTTGTTCCTACATAATACAGAAATATCAAGTTCAATTAATTAGCTATTAAAGTGATTCGGGTGATATGTACATGGCAGATTCGATCAGGTGCTTAGCCACTGCGCGTCCGGTCGTATTGTTCCGTTGACCGGCAATCTCGGACGAGACGCTTGATTGAAAACTCTGCCATTTACTGATTGTGTCTTGTGTACGTACTTGCGGCTAGCCTCTACAGGCAAATCTATTGGTATTTTGTTAAAATATATTCCTTATTATTATTATTTAATAGACACTTGGATTTATTTAAAAAACCTGACGGTGTGAACAAATAATATTAACAAAAAAGAGGGCTTTTAGCAATTGAGTATGTAAGCTTCGGAAAATACTTAGTAAGAAAAATGTGGCATTTTACATTGAATATTTTAAGATATTTTTTTATTTGAACATACTATACAATACAATCACAGGAGCATGTATTGCTAAAATTACAATATAATAATTCTTATTAAATATATGTGTAATACGTATTCATAGTTTTATTGAAAAACGGCATGAGCATAAATACCTTTGTTCATCGTATTAGAACCTATTTAAAAAATAATGATAAAGTAATATTTCAGGAAGTCGTACTATGAGTCAAAACTACTATTAATCGGGAGAAAATCGGTCAAATTAAAAAAAAGGATTGGCTAATATAAACTAATCTGACATAAATCTGATTAATTCAAATCAATTTGATTAATAAATTTTATAATTATTTTTTTTTCATTTAATTTTATTTTGCTAGTTAAAAGTACCTAGAGTTGACTGGTTCAGATATTTAATTGCAACACATTCATGATAAAGCTCTTTAATATTGTTTTTGAAAAATCGGCTTGTATTGGAAATGGAATATAAATTATGACACTTAAATGACACTAATAAAAATATACAGGTGCCCTAGATATGACGCGCCGGCCAGCCATAAATTAGGTCATGTCGATCATTTCTCTTTACATCATCACTGTGATATGAAACCCGAAATTATATAAACTGTACAAGTTTCTTTAAATTGAGTACATTATTTTATATAAAAAAAAACATTTAATAATATAGTTTTTTTTTTATTTAAAGATGGTTCATACGTACTTGTACTTATTGACATAGAAATGCCATAAATGTTATAATTAATGTAATAGACAAAGAATTTTGATTATACTGATGTGATTCATAATCAAAATAAACAACATGACAAGAATAAACATTATACAACTGCCATTTTTTTGGCGATTAACTAGAATATGAACCCATTCTTCACTTAATTATTATCTACCAGTAAAGGTAAAGTAAAAGCTTTTTTTATAAAAAATATATTTTTCTTGTTTCAGAGAAGTTGAACCAGTACCCAGCTTTAAGCACTGTCGCAAGTATGGCAAGTATTACACGTTTTACAAAAAGGAAATATATATATATATATATATATCTAACATTTTATTTGTACTGTTCTCTCACAACAGTTTATTAACAGGTAGGCAGCAATTATATTTTGTATTCCATTGAAAACAAAAAAGAATATGAACTCATAACGCGATCGCGTAGTTAGTGAAATTAGTGTAACTTCCAAAGATAGCTTATTATGTAAACTACCCGAAGTAAAGTTACGATACAAAAATAACAAGTGGCGTATATGAATCACGTATAGCTTGAAACGACTGTGTACCTTTTATATATCCTAAACATAAAAATTGGTACGCATGAAGATAAAAATATAAGTTGTAAAAAGTAATAGGTTATTATAGTAGAATATCAAATATTTCATCTTCTTCCGTTCATGGTTACCAATTAATACATAACTTGTTGAAATCAAAAGCGTATTTAATATCAACCAGAGGATACTATTAATCGTATGAGAAACATATTTAAATATATAACTATACTTCTACTTTACGTTTTCTATTAACAATGTTAAGCACAGATTTCGGAAAAAGTGGATTGATGATTTTTTGAGCCCTTTAATTACCTACACCAATCTGTGATAATTCGTGCCGGGAAATTTTGTGACCCTATTTTGAACAAGTTCCATTTTATTTGCTGAAATATCTGATACACAATTAATTTTAATTTTAAGTTTACTTTTTTTAAACTTTTGTTTGTTATATTTATTTAATAGGTACAAGGGATATTAGTTTTTAATATAGCATAAAAAATATCAAAGTTATTTTATATACATAAGTAAAGTGTATGTGCCACTTTTGTAAAGTCCTTTTAGGTGTTAAGTAAAATGAGGGAGAGTCGCTTGTTATTTATATTTAGAGGCTCTCATTTATAAATTAATCTGGACAACTTTCTGAACAGGTTGACGATATTAATTGAGGATGAAGGTTACACTGTTAGATGTCCAGTATAGTTTACAAGTTCTTATACTAGGGCAATTCTAGAAAGTTTAGGTTTCGAACTTGGAGAGCTTCTTTTAAAGGACTACTAAGGAAATCCGCTGCATTCACTGTAAAGTTTCAAGCAAACTTTCCTTTAGTCTGTGCAGTTATGTGCAATTTGAGAAATTTATATATAATCCCCTCGTGCGAGGAGTAAATATTATATTTAATGTGAAATGGTTTAGTTATTCATTAAATATTAATTCTTAAAAATCATAATTCAAGTTTTGAAAAAATGTTCAACAGATATTTTCGTTAATTTCCATTCGCGTAATTTTATATTCACATGTCTTTTAGAGTATTATGTTTATATATATATATTTTCCAATATATATGGGTTTTTATCCATAAAATATATAATAATAATTTCTATGCAATAAATAAATAATTATTAAAATGAACTATAACGTACTATTATTGGTTCTAATTGTCATAAAAAAATATAATGTACGATTATGTGTATATGGTTTTAAAATATGTCTTTTATTATTTGTGACCAAATTTGGAACAGTAACCGTACCTATATATAAATGCGTAACTTTATCTGTCTGTCTGTCTGTATCGTCACGGCCAAACCACTGAACGAATTGTGATTAAATTTTATATAGAGATACTTGAGGGTAGGGATGATGAACACAGGCTACATTTTCTCCCATTTTTTAGTTAGAAACGAAATAGCGATAGTTTATGCGGGTGAAGCCGCGAGCGGGTCGCAAGTCGTATATAAATGCTTATTTGTATAATTAGTACAGCTTAAATTTAAACAAATTTAAATAAAGTTTTAAAAAAAGTTTTTGATACTGAGAAAAATATTGATGATGATTATTATAATATAAACTAATAATATTTTAGGAAATTGCAATAACTTGCAAGCAAATTGCAATCTCTAACAGGCAGCATATTTGCGATCTCTGTCGCTCAGAATGGTGGCACTCGAAGAGAGCTTAGTGTTATGACTTTTTTTATCACTTTAAATGCTGTTGCACATTGAGTGACCAAACTCTACACTTCCAGATTCGGATTAACTGCGTTAATTAATTAATTAACAGGGAACATTTTTAATCTATTTAAAATGTACATATTGTGATTTTGTTTGTCAGTCTAAATACATTTCATCAACCCATTTTTTATCATTACCTGACTGACACGTGTGTAAGTTTATTGTCTCTTTTATAATTTTTTTTATTATATCTTACTAAGTTGATAAAAAGTATGACAAATCGGTATTAGATACACACTACAGTGTACAGCTATCAAATAAATATTTACTTAACTATGACTGTGTAGTGTGCTTGTATACTAAATTTCAATGTAATTAATTAGGCTCTTAATGCTTAATAATTGTACGTACCGATATATATACATACATATAAAGCAGATGATAGCAGTACAAATATCTTATTCATGTTTCTGACGTATAAGGAGGTTGAGTTTAATATTGTTACAATTTCATCAGTTAACAACGATACCAAAACTGTAAAAATCAGGTTCTTTGGTTTGCGCTAAATTAAATTATGTCAATTAAAATTTAGAAGATTCCCTAAGTACGATACGTGTTTTTTTGTTTTCAAAGTCACAGCTACTTAAAGACTAATGAATTAATATTATTATTTCATAGTGTACCATAGAGTAGGTACCATAAAGTTATTCGAATTACATTACTGTTCACAAGCACTGTCAACATGTTATACGTAAGTGGGTTTTATCGCCTTTTTTTAATAATATATTAATATAATCTTACATATAATTTAATGCTTTAACAATTAATTTTATAATTGAGATCCAATTTCTTTTTTACTACCTTTTAGTGAGGCTTTCTAGTTCTTAGCTTTTATTTAACGTGTCAGATACTTAGTGTGGATCAAATCTTGCAAGTTAAATTTGACCCACTTCCCAGTGTGCAATTGAGATTAATTCTAAAGAAAAAAAAGCTAAAGAATTGTTTTAAAATATATATATAAAGGCCATCTGAACCCAGTGTCACAGTGTTTCAATGTCAGCGCGATGGTTATAGGTTCGATTCCCACTCGGGAAAATTATTATATTTAAAATATTTTCAATTCTCCGCTCTGGTACCTAAGACAGTGCGCCGTTCAGTTCCGCCACCTCACATGTAATTTCCCGGATTCGGGTGGAAAGTGGGGAACGAAGTGTCTTGACATTAGGTTTTCTTTGACTATCCTGCTATGTGGCAAAAGCGTGAAACTGCAAAAAAAAGGACTTCGTATAAATAAAAGCCTTTACCATACTATACTTTTTTTGTTAAATTTCCAACAAGAGCTTCAATCATGTCACTCTTTACCGCAATAAATAAACAATAAGATTGTATAAGCAAAATTTTTCTAATCAAATATTTCATGAAACATTTTAACCAATTCGCTCGCACGATAGGCATTAACAAATTGAAAAGTTCTCACTCACCTGAAAGCTTTTACATTCTATGACTATAACTCATGAAAAATTTCCAGTCCTTTGTGGAACTAACAATTATCCCTCACACAGAATCATAAATTTCAAAGTGTAGTATGTAGTAGTATAGTAGGAAGTTATATTGAAAACTATTTTATCATAAATAGTTTAAAGAAAGTTTTATTGGGAGCTTCTAAATATATTAAGGGCCATACTGGCTGCTTGATATGTCTTATGATTAAACCATTCTAAATATACTTAGTTATAGTGTGCGTGGTTATTATATGAAATTAATGTTTTAAATAATTAAGATTATTTACATATAATTCCTTCAATTATATATCAAACTTTTATCACGTGAAGTTTTGACTTTTTTCATTATGAAATGAAACCATTCATCAAAGTGGATCATAGCTCGTAAATTACAGGATAACGAATAATTTTATGAAAGTTCTATCAAATATCCAGCTGACTTCAGACAATTCTTTTTGAGACAAAAACTTGTATAACTAGATCGAAATCACGGAAACATCATTTTTCAGTTTAAATTTGCACAATATTTTTGTTGAATAATATTATAAGAAAGAAGACTACTTTAAACGCGGCGGTTGTGGGTTCAATCGCCACTTAGGGAATCATTTAAATTATTTTCCACGTTTTGGTGAGACAAAGCTAAAACAAGCTTATACGCAATTCGAAACACGAGTTCGCTGAGAACGGAGAGTTTTTACACTCTCAGCCTACCATGTTAAGGTGCTTTTATTTACTCTTATTATTTTGCAATATGAAATAGTTTGTATTTTAATACAATGAAAAACAACATTTATTTATGCTTTCGTTTAAATAAGAGAGCGCTTCGTTTAAAGAGAGAAGCTTTTCAAGTCAATTGAGATCACTTCTTCGTCGTATTAAAAACTAAGTAGGTATCAACTGCCAGAGAGTAAATCGAAACTCTGCAAAGACAGGTTTTAGAATTTAGATAGACACGCTCGGCGCGCTAGGAATTTCGTTTTATGTCGTAAATGCAATTTCACGTATATTAATATAGCGCTCTGAGAGAAATTGTAAGGTTTACTTATCAAGTTAATATATAGATATATGGAATTATTATTTACAAAATTTTGTATTATATTTTAATATTACACTTATGGTTTTTACTTGCATTCTTTTTATTTTTCTTATCATAATAATTATTAATAGTCGCCCCGCCGACGAGTAAAATATACGTTACCATTGCCACGTATGTCGTTTTACGCAAAAGTTTATACGATATATAATTGATATGCTATGCCAAACATATGGTAGTGTGTGTAATATTGTTTTGTTAGTTTAATTACTATAGGAAATGTAGGATGACTACGTCTTCGCCATATAAACTTTAACATTACCAAATTTTATACACCTTCCCATATTTTCGTAATGAGACTGAAAGCCTTTTCTTCAAGTAATAATTGTATAGATTTTTTGATTATATTATTACTATATACTGATAAGTAAGCTATTATTATTGTTAGATTTTCCACATACTATGATCAGTTCATTGTAATTGATACTTATAACTTTTAAATACTTATACAGTATGTTTTAAAAGCAGTTACGGCTGGAAAAATACATACAATTTTGTCATGCTTCTATAGCATTCTGCAGCTTTGATACAGTTAATAACTACGCTCTCCATTTCTACCTCATGATAATAAAGACAATCAACTGGCGTATTTTAATTCTATGCATTAGCTTTATGCGCATAGATAGATCTACTAGAGGGCATTGTGGCGCAGTAGGATAGCGTCTAAATATTGGGGGTTCGACTTCCCCTTGAAGGAATTATCATAATTAAGATATTTTCATATCTGCGCTCTGATATCTAACAAAGCACGGTGTTGAGTTCCGCCACGATTGCAATCTGGCTCCACTCCGACTGGCTTGATTTAGTTGTAGTAATTAATGAAGATAAAAATATTTAAAATGTTTAGTAGTATTGTATACATTTTCATAATTTCATTCGCTCGCTACCTACAGCTGTTTCACATTTTCGGCGGCCTTCGTAAAACAATGAAATTCCTTGAAAAACTAAAAAAGAAAAAAGTAATGTCTATCTCAAGACCCTCAAGCATCTTTATATAAGATTTCACCACAATCGGTTCAGCGATTGGGGCGTGATGATGTCAGAGATAGACAGACAGAGTTACTCTCGCATTTATAATATTAAGTATGGATTGTAGACAATTCAGAGAGCTTATATAAAGGGCTGTCATAAGAAGGGTAAAACGTATAAATAATTATAATCTAGTTTTAAAAAAACGGAAGCAATATAAGTGGAATATATTCAATTAAATTATATAAACAATAAAGTTTAACTCAGTAGGTAATGAAAAAAGCGGCAACGTGCTTGGAACAATATAAGAACATCTTAAAAATTTTATTTAGACTAATATAATGAAAGTCTAATAAACTCGGTATTATAGGCATGAGTGTTCAAAACCCGTATAGATAAGGATCGGCGGAAGTTCCAGACAACAGATTGTCGGTCGCCGTGCGATGTCAATATTAGCTATTGCCGAAGTCATAGCTTTTATACTTGTTGCACATCACATGTTTTGGCAAACTTGTTTCTTTTATAACCTCAAATAAACTGGAACCTGTAATTTAAAGTTTCCGTTACACAATGTTACACTTAGTAATTACTATATGCAAAAGTAGGTAAGGTCATATCGTATTATACTTATTATATAGTATATAAATATTACATTGCTGACTATTTTATTAAAAAAATTACGAAGGAAAGCATTAAAACGACATTGAAACCATTATACACGAACCGTGAAATTACTAACAGGAATTTTCAGATTTTGTTTCTGATTATAGCGGTTATGAACCGTCAAATCAATTATATATCGTATTAAATTATAATACCTTTTGATTTAGATAAAAAAAGTAATTTATTTTTTAAATAAAGTGTTTAATCTGTGAAACCAATCTATGTCTCAATAAACTGGGGAATAATTGATTGATTAATCATAAATGCGACAAGTGTTCCATTATAAATTTAGTTAGTATCACTTGCTCAAAGAATTTAATTTAATGTATTAAAAAGATTTGCCCAGTGAAATTTATTACAGATATTTAACCTGTGAACCATCGGAGCCTATAACGGAGAAGTTAAAAGTTTAATAATTTATTGCCAAACTTTTAGATGAATTTCAGTAAGCGAATATCTATCTATTGGAGTTATTTAAATAAGTTTTACTCTTTAAATACAATCTGGTACAGATATTTTTGAAATAAATTTTACTTCATATTTGTTTTTTGGCGGGGGTAAAAAAAAATAGAATATACTTTAAAACTTAGATTAAAACTTCCATATCAATGTTTTATAGGAATTATGAAAGTCGAAACCATTATCTTTAGAATTTTGGTCTGTCTTTTGTTTATATGTTCATAAAATGCGAAGTGGCTTTCGTAGCTGTATTGCTGGAGGTTTAATTTAAAATCTAGCGCATGTTTTATCTCGAATCACCGCCTGGGAAATAGTCAAATTTTTAACCCAGCTTAAACTAAAAGTAGTCGTTACATAAATAACATAATAAAATAGTTCAAAAAATTTGTTTCTACATATTATTGTTATATGGTATTATTTTTCTATTTATTTCTTTTAATAATTTTAAAAATACGTTGTAAAATGTCTAAAATTTCATATTTTTATCGTTATTTTTCCTACGTCATAACATCATCGATCACAAAAAAAAACTATGTATTCATTACTATTGTATCAAAAGAATATCAAGATTGATCATATTCTTTTATACATGTAATATTCATACAAGTGTTAAGAGTAACGAAGTCCTTAACAATAGCATATATTAGGCACAATATCCATCATGAATATTAAGAGGAAAATATGTACATCTTCATATTATATTCGGGTACAATGAAAGCGCCTTTTAGGTCAATGCAGATATATTCATTTTCTTGTGGCTGTGATAATGTATAATATATACAATATTTAACCATACGTATGGAAATGAAGTAAAAATCAATCATTCATTGATTTAAATCATTATAATTTTTATTTTCTGAATTGCTTATATGTGTTCATATTCTTCAAATGAACTGTATATACCCTTAAATGATAAAAGCATTTATTTTTTAACAAAAAAATCAAAGCAATGATGTTAAATATAGAAACATGTAACTTCAGCTTTATACTTTTACCTTATAATAGAGTATCTAGTGTCAAAGCACTCCGTTCGCCACTTTTCGCCCAAATAAACTTATATACTTAACCAGTAAAATTACGTAATATACCTATATTTCATCTAATATATAGTTCGAGAAGCCAGAGAATCGGTCTTCGAAATCGTTCACGAGAATATAATTATCGAGCACTATTGAGTTTGTGAGTTAAGGCAGCAAATTGTGGATGGCATTTCAAAGAGCCCAGTACATAGCATGTGTAAGAGCGTTACATCATTTCACTTGATCGAGCATATTCCTCTGATATATTCGTATCTAGACTGAAATGAAACATGAATGACAAATCGACGGATGCACGAACCTTGGCGGAGATTACACAATAGAGTGGGCTTCACAAAACGATTTTTCATTGTTCTCGCAAATTATCCCGTGATTTTGGCCGACGCTGTTTCAGCCTCTTACAATCTCATTTGAATGTAACGACGTTACTTTTATTCAGGTACTCGTGTTGTCTTTTTGTATGGATAAAAATCTTAATGTATTTTTATATGGATAAAATCTTAGCTGCTTCCATTTCCTTTTGCAAATTACACGCTTTATTCGTATAACGGCTGCTAAATGCGTCGTTGAAATGTCTACATAGTATAATAATAATAAAAACGTATTATATGTATAATTTTGGTTGAATAATATAACAGTGTCTATGTGTGGTGTGATATCTTTTAATTAACAATTGTATATTTGAGGTATCATTTTTCTTCTATAAAATAATTAAGTAGTAATTCTTATATATATATATATATATATATATATATATATATATATTAATAAATATGACTAATGATAGAATTCATGCGGCTTACATTTATGCAGTAGTCCTAAAATACGGGTTTATCATTGCAAAGAATGTATTTTGATGATGAAACCTAGTTAATTCTAATCCGGCCTAGGCTAAGGAAGCGTCTACATTTTGAAAACGGAAAGCACGAAAATCCACTTTTGTCGTCTGTCATTATAATAAATAAATAAATAAATAAACGAGTATTTTTATTTATTATATAGCCAAATAACATATAGCCAATATGTTAAATATTCATAAATTATTTTATTTTCTGTAGTCTTTGTTAAATTGATTACCTAAGTTTAACAAAGAAGTTTTAGTTTCTCAAAATACGTAATGCTTTTTGTGGTTCCTTTAGTACAAAGCATCTCATGCTTTGCCATTAACAAGGAGTTGAGTCCTGTGCAAATATAGTCTTAAGAACATCTCTTTAATGAAGTGAGACCGCACTTACTATCGTCGTTAATGAAACGTGAGAAAACGACACATGGAAAAACTAGTTTGTTCTCCTAATTGTACATTTAACATTTTTTTTTTTTAGAAAAATAACATTGATCTATGACCCAGTTTATAAATTACTATTATAATTAATAATACATATAAACTGTTCCATATATAATAGATTTTTTATTGCGTTAAGCCTATTTTTAAAGAGGCACTTGTTTGTCATAAATGCTTAAATGTCGTTTCAATATTATTTCTCTGTGATAATAAATCGTCCCGTTAATATTCTTTTCGGAAAAAATATGTTATTCAACAGTTCTCCAATTTATATGGGATTTGCGATGAATTTTAATGAACGTCGTCGTGGCATAGTTGGTTGGTAAAACATGTCCTTTTTGGTGTTTTCATATTAAGTTATCATCTTAAAGTATGATATCTTATATTTGGTGTTAGCAAATTGTAATGAGCGTATAAGAATTTCGACGTAGCCAGTTGTAGAACGCATGGCTTAGCGACCTTAAAGTATATTAATATATATTTTTTTATTTTATTAATATTAATGGCTTGTCAGATGTGGTGGGCTATCTGGTGCGCTGTCGTCGTGGCTGGCAGCGCGGGCACGGATGCTGCACCAACAACGAATATGGTCCCATCCGCCATCGACTGGGCGCAGCTAGAATCCCTCACACCAGACGACGTAAGCCCTTATTATTTCAACTATTTAAATAAATTTGATTAAACAAATAAAGTTGACGCCATTTCAGTAGAGCTTTACCTGACTCAACAGTGGATTGTGACGTCAAACACGACTCGCGGGAATTTTCAATGTAAGCATTGAAAGAATTTTTATTTCCCCGGTCTGTTTACACAAAATGTGGTGTTAAGTGTATTAGGAGACAAAAAGATTATGTTAAAAATATTAATAACGAATATTTTTAACTACTTGTAAGAAATTATACCAAAGCAAGTTCACTATAGCAAAGTGATGGTAATGTAATGTTGTAATTGTATAAAACCATTTTTAATTAGTAAATGCTTTTTTGTTGGTGTGTACTTTTATAAAATTCAACTTAGGCTCCACAATATTTGAAAATCTCATAAAATTAATATAACAGGGCAATCTCTAAGCTTGATGGTCCATTATACTATCAGATATCCTTTAAGGAGCTCAATTTATAAAGTCACGTGCAACTTTCATGAGCACCATTTAGCAAGGAATTTCCATAACAATTTTTATGCTTTTCTTCAAAGTCGTTCTGCAAATTGATACATAAACATATTATTATTAACTATTGCGTCCATAGTGGTTATGAAAATAATATCAAAACTACTTTTTTAACACTTTGACTAATATTACAAATTTAGTCAAGAGAGTGTACCTTAATCAAACGTCGAAAATGTTAACAGTTTGGATAGTTAGTTACAACACTAACAAGGGTATCGTTTAAGTCAGTTATTGGTGTTACTGACAGTATAATTGTGTTTTGTTTAATGTCTACGTGCGCCACTGATGTAGCTTCTTTGTTATTTAAAATAAAATTACATCTTGTCTTTGCAAGTTGAAATTCAAATGTTTAACAACATTTCAACAACATTTGTAATTGACTGTACATTTCTTTAAAATAATTCATATTTTTATATGTTACTTTATATTTCTTGGACATAGGATTCTCTTGGCTACGCTGTACCTTCTATGGGTGGTCGCTTTGCAGCTGGCTCTCGACTGTATCTACTAGCTGAAATTCCTCGTGATTCTCAGGTAATCAGTTATGTATAGTAAATAAAAAGTATTTTTTATTGTCAACTAAAATTAACCATAGATAACAGAAATGAGATTCAAATTCGTATAATCGTCGAATTTCACTAAAAGCTAGTAGCCAAATGACAAGCATAAGTATTTTTTAAACATTAAATATATCAGAAATATTATAGCATGTTTTCTGTTATTGCAATCAATCAATCAAAATCGACACTTTTTATTGACATTGACGCTTCAAAAATCTAACTATATTATATATATCTTAAACTAAATTTACTTGTCAAAAAATTTCTTATACTTATCTTTCTTGTTTATATTTATACAAAGTGATTTCAGTATTACTTTTAATTTAATTTTCAATTATCTTACTTCAAAGGACTCTCCTAATTATTAGTCAAGCAAAGCTGTAAAGTAAACTCGATACTTCGCGTCTCAGTCAATTATATTGTTTAAAAAGTACTGACACATCTTAATAGCTTTATTTTACATTTAAAAGAAAAAATATTTATTATTGTAAAAATCAGCATGTTTTAGGAACATACTGTTTTTCAAGACTAATTTGGTGTATTTCTAATAATAAACTATTATCTCAATTCTAACAACTGTAGTACTTAAGTTTAAAAAAAACGATATTTTGTTAAATATTAACATGAAACTAAAACATAATTGTTGGATTATGTGTTCGTTACGAGTGAGGTATGTGCAAATTACAAAGGTTTCGAGCAACGATGACGTAGTTCGCTCAAGACGCGATTTTCACCTATCCCTTTATCCGACGTTCGAGCTCCTGGAAAAAGAGGCGTACCAAAAATTGAAAGAAAAACAAGCAAAAGTCAACCGTGAATTCCTAAACTGTATTGGAAAACGAGGTTAGAATCAACATATTTAATTAATTAAACGTAATACGATAATTATTCAAAGCTTTAAATTTTTTTAATTTGTTATTTGTACCCTTTCATTTACTGTCATGTACATTTTCATTTAAATAAAAGTTATAAGCGCCATTTTCAGCATTCTAATTTGTTCCTTGAAGCGTATACAAATTTAAATGCTAGTTGTGGCGGTTCGTAGTTGTAAATAGGTACTAAGTGTGTAATAATAGACATATGCATAAATTATTCATAAAAAAATATTTTTACTTTACCTAAATACAACAAAATTGTGACGTGCTACATTTTGCTTCTCGATTATTTTTATGCTTAATTTTTTTGTTGTATAATTCTTTATGCGTTTGAAGTTATAAAAATATAAAATACTTTAAAAAAAATATTTTCAGATTCTGAGAGCGACGTCAACTGCAGCCCATAAACAATGAACTTAGAACGTGAACTAGATAAATTTTGCCGTCCTATGTCCGCTAATTATTGTTAAAATATAGTTAGTAATAATATTTTTAAATATTGTTATTTTATTTATGTTATTTCATTTATGTTTAATTAATAAATAATACAATCAAATAATTTGTGTTTTGAAATAACTACCCTATAATATATATTATATTTTCAAGAGATGTTTTCTGACAATTTTTTCTATAATTGTCTAATATACTAAATATGTAATGATGCATTCCTTCAATTCATCAACAAAAAATATCAAACTGACACGTTAATAACGGGATAAGATGATATCTATGATATTTCACCAAACATTTTTAAAAACAGTTCTTTAAATTAATATATTTTAACTTACAAAACGATTGTATGTAACAATTACTAAATAAAATAAAATTAATATTATAAATAACTGTGGGAAAAGGGAGAGACCGAGCGGGTGAAGCGACGCATGCCCATGCTGTCCATCGACATGCCCATGTCCGTTCTACGTCATAAGCTGAGCCTTGAGAAAGAACGCAAGATTACCGCTCAACGAGCTTTGGCCAATCGAAATTTCCTCAACGATATTGGTAAACGAGGTACTGTTACACTAATGTTAATCAGATTTTTACTTCTTTAATATTTTCATACAATTATTATACTGAATCACTTATTTTGTCGTGACGTTTCTAACATATTACATAAAGGAATAATCATCACCTTTTCTTATTGTTTTTTCAGGATTCAACCTAAGCCCATCCCTGGAAATGGAAAAGTATTGAAAATATATTTACTAAATGTCTTCTTTAACGAGTATAATTGAATTTGTAAGCGGTACCTGACTGACGTAGATTTAATATTATTTTTAGAATAGTGTTATGTAAACTTTGTTTTTTTATAATTAGTTATATCTATTATACTGTTATATTGTTAATAAAATAAACTATGATTTTTTTATTTAATTTATTATTTGTTTTAAGTTAACAGAAATTACTTAAAATTTCTACCTCTAAATATAGTACCTGTATTTAATACTTGTTAGTATTAGTATTCTTTATTTTTAATAAGTATATAACATTTTGCCTATATGTAAAACTCAATAAAAATTATGATAAAAGACATTGGTTTTATTTTTAAAATTTATCATTACTTAAATCTAGGTATATTCTAAGAAGTTCAAATACTTGTGATTTGTTGCAATTTTAAACATATTTATTTCAATTTAGTTTGAAGTATATAGCAAAATTACTAATATTTTATACAAACATATATTGATACGTAACAAGTAGCTTTATCGTTCATGTTAAATTGTCATTAAATTATCATTTCATATCAAGAAATTCATTAGTTATTGCACATAAAAAACTCGAAATATATAATAATATAATAAAAAAATATATATAATAATATAATAAAAAACTACGAATCCAACCCAACGTCTAAATTATGTTTTGTAAATATAGCTTATATTAGGGATTTAAAATTCCACAATCCTTAATATACTATATATTTCCACACGTTACAAAAGTTATACCTACCCTAATAAAACAAACCCAACAGATTTTCTAGTTAATTAGCTATATTTCCAAAGCCAACTAACCGTTTTGATCATTATTTTTGACATCCAGTCTATCAAAATGTACTTTCTTACAAAACAAATAAAAATAATATTAAAAATTAATATATGACAAAACTTTATTAACAAATAAGTGGATATAGAACAAAGAAATTACTTGTTGAAATTACACTATAAAGTTTCAATAATATAGAAATAACGGTACAAATGTGGCGAAGACAATTAAAATTAATAGATTAAACTTTAAATATTGTTTCAGAATTTGGATGAACTGCGTGAAGGTCGCCCAAGGCCCAAACGCAAGATGCCTTCACTGTCCATCAATAACCCCATGGAAGTTCTTCGTCAACGACTCCTCCTCGAAGTTGCCCGTAAGCAGATGCGTGAGGCGAACCAGCGGCAGGCAGTTGCTAATAGAGTTTTCCTGCAAAATGTTGGAAAGCGAGGTATTTACATGTATTAATTTTTGTTGCAGTAAAAATATGTTATTGTATGTAAATACTAGATGTAGCTGTAGCGTAAATCAAAGTAACTTAAATAAAAATACATATAATAAATTTAATATTACTTATTGATAGTTATTAACATTTCGAATCTTGTATTTCCAATATTATAACGCACTATCTTTCGTTTGATATCCCTATTTATCGTTTGATATTTTTTGTTTTATTGCTTACATATTTCAGTAAAAATATTAATGAAGAAGGTAAACTGTTATTTGCATTTCTAAAATGATTTATTTGCTCGCAGGTTTTTGGGCTGACTCGGCTCCATCGCGCTATGACAACTAAAGATCTTGACAACCGTTTTTTATTTACGCGAGTTTTCCCCGACCGGCAATAAGACGTTTCTACTACCATTCCTACTTCTTTGAAATAAACTGAGAATAATCCTTAAGTACCTACATAATTACAGTATTGTTTCAAGCCATGAATACACAAGTTGTTTAATTAGTCGCTAAGCTTTATCTAAACAAAATCTTCGTAGTAATTAGAATACAGAAATATTCGAGAACATGATGTTTTCCTAATAATTTTACAAAATATTTAATTTAATATTGTGACAAATATCAAAATGAACAGAATTCACCGTCCTTATTTCACTTCTCAATAATGGAAATACTTTTTTATTTTCTTTAAGTAGTTTGTTAGGTGTGAATGCTAACCAGCTCACCATTCACTCTTATGACTTCGTAGGTGAATAATGTAGTTACTAAGTTCTTTTCTTTTTATTAAAACGCTGTAGTAAATGTTACCGTAGTTGTATATTTGTGCCAAAGTATCTTATGTTTAATATATTTCACAGTATCGCTGCTTTTACATAATATATTCGTATATATTTATATTACCTAGTAATATATACGTTAGAAAATATTTTATTATATAAGGAAACAGACTATCCACATAAAATATTTAGCTTAATTTTAATTATATAGATATGTACGGAGTAGCTGATACATGTTAATTTTTATTTATTCGATGGATCTCTTTATTATAGCGTAGGAAAATATGTCATTCAAATTACGTTCAATAAAAACGTTAAATTATTAGTTTTAGTTTCATTTTTTTTCTTTCCTAAAATAAAAACTGCTAAATTCGTGACATTCGAGACCAATATTATAATAGCAATATTATTAAAACAATTCCATGTATGACACATTTTAACGAAAGCTCGATGAAGCATGCGACGTATATGCCTTTGATACTTTGAAGATAATTTACTTAAGGGCCTTCTCTAAGTTCCTTATTAGGTTTTGAGATCAAGGCATAATTAAATTTTCTATTTCAGTACATACACATTTATAGTCATAGTCTATTTGGGCAAAGAAAGACGATTATCCATATATATATATATATATCAATAACTGAAAATAGAACTACTACAAGTTTTTAAACTACTTTACAAACATTGATGACCATTAATTTAGCATCAATCAAAAACACCAGGCCTACAATATATCAATCAATACGGCGGTTCCAGTTTTTCGTCATCATCAAATTGGAATACTGCAATAAAGAGCTCAATCAACTTTTGACTAAGGACTCTCTTTGACGACATTAATTAGGTTTTTTAGAAGCCACGCACACTACTCATCCGATATTTTTGTACCGCTCGTCGCAATTTTTTTTAAGAATTTTCCTTTAAATTACTTGTAATAGTATAGTAGAATACTGAAATTATTGTGTTACATCATATAACTTTATTTATTTACTCTTTATTGCACTCATTTTACAATAAAATGCACAAAAGGCGGATTTAACGTGAAAAGCATTCTCTGCCAGCCAACCTTGTCATGTGGGATATAAAAGTGAGTGTGCGCAAGAGCCAAAGGTACAATTTTAAAAATTATACTTATACATTAAAGTAAGTTGTTGATCAACATATACCTATACCTATACCTATATTTTATATTCTAAATACAAGTTTATTTAATATTTTAGCAAAAAAATTGCTGTTTTCATCTGTAATTTTTCTAATATTCTCGCTAGTCTGGGAGACAGGGTCAAACGAAGCGGTTTATGGTTTAAGCCTCTCCTTTTTGCTTATTATCCTACCGATTAATCTTATTGTAATACAGATCTTTCCATAAATTACATACATTATCGTAATACGGCTTTTCTACGTTTATATTTGTTATGAATTTATACTATTCTTTTTATATTTTAGATGAGTGTGTGCGTCTATTATTGCTCATATATGTACTACACTGTATATATATATATATATTGAATTATAGGTAGTGTAGTATATATATATATATTTGACTTTAAACAGCATAGGCATGCTGTTTAAAGTCAAATAGCAGGCATCCGTCTATTAGTTACTAGTTAAATTCTCGAATGCGTCGGCAATTTCCAGGAAGTGTGTCATAAAAGCAGTGCAGATTCATATTGTACGTTAAGATTCTAGATTCGTATTATAATTATGTTAAATTCGTATTATCAATCTTTATACGAAAAGACTCACGTGGGAGCTAAAATTTTGCATTTGATCTTAAAAATGAAACGTTATACATTAGTATATTTATATGTAGTGTTATCTGCGTGTTGTAAATTGGAATTTGATTGGATTGGAAATTGTTTACCAATTCATTTCCGCTCAATAGCGATATTCCTCGACATTTAATATTTATTAACCCATATACGCAATTAAATTTAAAATGATAATAGACGTAAACGTCCTTCTGGTCCTGTTTGATAGCACATATGTTGACTGTCGTTATGTTCTCGATACTATTTCAGTATAATATGTAATATTTTAAAGTGCTATTAAGATACATAAATATATGTCATCTTGTTCCGAAACACAATAATATTATACAGTATATAAAATTTCATACGAAGATGTAATTTGCAAGGCAGCCAATTATTATGATAAAGAAATGAAAAAAAAACAGTGTGGCTAATACTAATAAAAAATTAAACAGATTTTAAGATAGAAAATGTACATCAAAACTGCAATTGAGTAATATAATTTAAAGCATTAGCACTACACATCTAATGCTCTGCTCCGTCGTCTAAGGACAGCGCTACCTACATCTAGGGCGGCAATAATTAAAGGTGATTTAATTTGAAGCGGCATGCCGAGAGCCACATCATTTCATTACCATCCTCCTCGATACGTTTTTGGCACTTAAGACTCTCTAACACTAATATTTATGAATTAATCATAAATTTAATTCACATTATTATAATTTTTAATGTTCTATGAAGTATTACAATGCTGTATAGTACTTAAAAGTTTTATTTCCTAAGTAAAAATAATGAATACATATTTTGTTAACATTTTTTAAAGTGTTATTCCCACACTTAGGAAATTGAAAAAGACATATTTAGAAAACGTATAAAAATTTGAACGCAGCGGGGTTTGAACCCGGGCCTCTTGAAAACCGTTCAAGCGCTCTGACCGCTAAGCCATGCGTCCCACCTCCAGCTACGTTGAAATTCTTATACGCTTATTACAACTTATATTTGTTGTTAGCATCTCTGTAGAGAGATTTTTACAAATTTCTGCTACCCAAAGATTATTCTACGAACAATCGTCGGGTTCAAATCCCGCTGCGTTCAAATTTTTATACGTTTTCTAAATAATGAATACATGTTAATTTTAATATATTCTCATAAATATACTTATTAGTTAGCAGCTTTAAATATGAACCGCTATAATTTAGAACTATATAATGTGTTTTGTTCATAAATACTTCGAAATTATAATAAATATTTGAGAACGTTTTCATTATAATTGATATAAAAGAACTTCTTACTGAATATTTCTTCTTTTGTAGCAGCTTAGCATAACTTGTTTTTTTTTGAAACTATGAAATTTTTCTTAATAAAGGTTAAAGGTATATATATATATATATCCGTACCGTATAAATATATATACCGTATATATATACTGTATATATATATGTGCTATACTACTATAGTATAGCACTATGAAATAAATTATTCTAAAATATACTATTTGTAATTTCTTGAAATTAAAATACTTTGTATATAAAAACATATATGTTTATTGTTTTTTTACGCTAAACATTATTCATTCTGTCACCACTGCAAATCCAACTTTGACAGATAGTTGTATAAACTTTGGTAGCATTTGCCATTTAAATTCATAGAAATACCTAAATAAATAAATAAATATGAAGATAAATAAACCTTGCTTTTGTCCATTTATGGACCCTTAAAGTTACTAGTTTATGCCCAGTGCCTCGTTTGCGTATACCCTATGACTTTTATCATACTATTTCCATAATAATATTTTTAGTTTTCGCGAATTTTACACATTTTGAAATGAAACTATTTATAATTGGATTAATCGCGTATATTATTTGTATTCGAAAATCCGCCGTTTTGTACTACTACTTCCATTACACCTTACACATTATATAGACATTGAAATTTTTGTTAAACGGAGAATATTCTTATCATTTAGATAAACTACAGCAGATGTTCCTGACGTCTTCAAATAATTTGCAGCTTTAAACTTTTCTCATACATGCAAAAAGGACCCTAGCGACATATCTACTTCTCGCTACTTTCCACCCGAACGAGACATCGCACATTGAATGCAAGACCTCAATGTTGATCTAGAACAAGTGTTATCTTACCGGAAAGAAAAAATGAAAACAATTTCAATATAACCATATCCTCGAGTTGGAATCGAACCCACAACGATCGCGTTTATACATACAGATCTTTAGTTTGTATGTGTCAATGGATAATATATATTTTTTACTATTTTATTTTAGTATAGACGAACCCACATCACGTTCAGTAGTTCTACTGATAACCTTGAATCTCAAACAGCAGAACATATAACGATGAAAAATTTAATCCTTTAAGCTGGTACTCAGTAACGTAAGCTGACTCTTAAATTTTAATTATCACTTTTGTAGATAGAACTTAGTTAACAACCAGTCTTTTTTTTCTCCTTCTGACCGATTAGAACAGATCTAGAAAGATATAGGAATCTAATATATGCATTTGATATTATGAATACAAATACTCCAAATGGAATCCATAATCATTATATTCAGCTAGAAAATATTAACTGCGCAATGATAGTGTTTAAATTTTAAATTACAACACGTAGAAGACGAAAATAGAAGCACTAAAATCATTCTTTGAAAAAAAGTAGGAAACTTGAAACCTTTATTTTTTTTAACTTACAATATTAATTATCATGACTAGTAGAGTATATCGTAAGACATACAATTAACTGGCAACATTTATTATACGCAATCATAACTATTGCTTTTTATTTAATAACAACTATTAAAGTGCTTCATTTGATTTTAATTTAATCATAATAACCATTGTTTTTGTCTTTGTCATTGATTGCTAACATAGCTAACATTAACATAGAGACTGCAATAGAACCACTAACGTTTAAAAATACATATTTAGAAACCGTATAAAAAACGTGTATTTAGAGTGCCGTACTCGTTCTTAAATCCCGACGTTGCGCTTAAATAATATTCTTTTCACAAATGCTTGTAGTTTTTATCAAGCAATGTTTGATCTAATATTGTTATATAAGCCATTTATTAAGTGAGGAATTATGTAAGCCCTGGTGCACTTACCGTATTTACCATTCGCTGGCAAAGTTATTAAAATATTTTTTGCCATACTACGTGTTGTAATGTTAAGAGAAAGCTTATTGTAAATTAAAGTAATTTTCTTTTAATATGAGATTTAATTAGAGTGAAAATTATCATGAAAAGATATTTATAGAAAGTTATTAGTTTTATTTGTTAAAGTATTTTTGTTGATACATATATTAACCAAAAATGGTCTTAATTTGTCACATACATAATTAATGTGTAAATGCCAGTTAAACTTGTGATCAATTATTAATCCTAAATATTTATGAGACTATTTCAATAGAAGGCCAGACACAGTCATCATTAGGGTTGTGCAAGCAGATGTGAGCATCCCATAGATGTAAGATTTTTAAAGTTGGAGAATGAATATTTGCTTAAGTATCGAAATCTTCCGGTAATAGCATTATCCCTTCATTCACGTCCTTAGCTGCTACAAGCATACACGTATCATCAGGGTATTGTTAAATTGTACAACGATTGAACATTTTACTCATATTATTCATATAGACTATAAAAATTTATAGGCTTACTTTTAGTATTACAATAGATTATAAAATACTTCTCAGTGGTAAATTAAGGGTTTAAAAATTTCGGCAATGTTGAGTACGATTAGCTATTTTGTAGCATTTTACGGTACCTATTTAAGACAAGAATAATGGAAAAAGCAATTACATTTCAGTAACAACACTAAAATATTTGAAATTACTCTTTATACTTCTAATTTTACTAACTTTCAACAAAGGAAAGAGATATAAAACTTTTCCAAGTGAACTATGTAACTGAACAGTATTACAAAACGAGCTTGAAATTCTTTTGTTTTATTATAATATCTCAGTAATTTTCTGAAAACTGTGTTTTTTTTAAATTTAAACAGGTGTTAGCAATCATTGACATCAAAAGCAGTGAAAATATAAAGCGGAAAATACTAAATTACTGCTAGAGTACGGAAAATATACATTCGTACGTATATATACTTACGCCTCTAAATTGGAATTGTAAGCAGCATTCACAAAAATATATGTAACATAAGCATTATTTGACTCTATTACTTCTCTCTTTTACTGAATATAGGTGAATACTAAAAATGGATCGTAAAAATTATATTATTAATACACAGGAAAAAATTCCGACGCCTTTCTACGAAAATTATGCGGACGGAAAAGTATAAAATTCAACTTAAATTGAATAAATATTAACAAACAACTAAGCTAATGCAATTCAACGGTGCTACTAATACGCATAAATCTATAATTTCCCTTCTAAAGCCGCAATATTTGCGCACGTTCCAATTGTTACTACAATTATTTATTTTTTATTCGTGATTTTACGTTATCTAATGCTGATATTGCTTGAATCAGCGTTTCCCACGCTGATTGTGGCTATCCACAACCGATAAGAATATTAACCAAATATTGACCAAATACATGGTCACCTAGTTACGCCTTGGCGTCTTGCTTTGTATTACCATCAATACGAAAATTTTACGTAGGTACTAGATGTACATTAACAACTTCTTAAAGCCCCAGTAATATCAAACAGGATTCTAGACAACTATGGAAAGAAGCGAAAGGTATATATCTCGATTAAGTAAATATTTTCAATAACACATATAAATTATAAAAATAAGGCTTCTATCTTTGATTTTCCTACATTTTAGTCATGGTCTGCTCTCTAATAAATGTTCAGTTAAATAATGATTATGAATTATATGAATAGTGACTTTATAATTGTCTAAAACTGCATTAACTTTGCAGATATTAACTTTTATGATTATTAAAAAAATATATTTTAATAATCATAAAATAATTAATATAAATTTGTAATGCAAGACATACACACATGTCATATTCAAATGTAGTCGATGTATAAAAATATAGATATAATGTATGAAATGTTCCTTTAATTAAATTTGATACTTAAATTTGTAAAATAACGCAGAACGCTGTTATGTAAACATTTTCTTACAAAGTAGAATTAGAAAAGCTTAACATTCGTTTAAATTGCTAACAACTTGTGCTAACAACTGATTTGAAATTGAAATTATTTTCCAATCAAATAAAAATTACAGATAAAAGAGATTTTCATTGAATAGTTTTCTCAGAAATTATATTTACTGCTCATGCCGTTACCAACATTTTAATAGTTAAGGGATCGATTTCAGCGAATTGGTTAATTGGCTGAAACTAATTGTTTAAGATAAATATTTTTTTTACCTCTGTGTGCATGTGCAGTGGTACATGGAACTCAAAAGTTTTGCAATATTTTAGTTTAAACAAGTACCTGTATAAGAACTAAGGCAATATATATACTTATTATAAAGTAGGTCCGTAAAACGTGAAGATGTGTGAAACTAAAAATCTTACCCTTTTATAGCATTATCAATTACCTATACAAAAGAAGACTTTAAAATATTTATTTTACGTGAAATAGTGTAGAAAAACAACAGTTAATTGAGTAGCTTATCTTCATCGTTTTACTTTGACTCTAACTTTTACCTTTGACATGTTCTATTTCTGGTGATGATATTGACAAGAAAATTAGATATTGCAACTGCGTTAATATCCCTATTTATTAGTAAACTGACAGGTAATAATAATCAACCAGTATTCGCTTATATTTATGCAGTGTGTTTTACGTAATATCACGTTTTCCTTCATTCGTATTACTAAAGGAACAATAATTTTAATATTTTTCTTTTATATAGGATTACCATATTAGACGGTATACTCTTTGCTATTAATTTAGAAGTAATGTTACTTCAAATGAGGATATTAGGTATGTATTGTTCTTTTGTATGTATGTAGATAGATATAACGTCATGTACTTAGTTCAAGCTAATAATATAATACACTAATAATTTATATTTCGTTATATTTTCATTGTCTAAGAGCAAGAGTATATTTTTTTGTATTAAAGTTTTAAAATAACATGTAGTACTAAAGAGAGTATCTACTATTTCGAAAAAGCAAAAAAAAGCCGATGTACACCTTAACGCCATCTATATGTACGTTTGTAGAATTAAGAGCGAAACGAAAGTTCCCCGAGTCCAAGTTCAAGGAAACTCGTGAAAGGCAGCTTAACGATAAGCTCACAACAGATCGGTGAGTTACGCATAATTTTATAAGATGGCGCTTTATTTGTCTTGCTATTTAAATTTGTTTTCTTTTTTAAAATACGTTCAAAAATAAAACGATTGTATTTCATTTGAATACTTCTTTATTTGCTTATTTTTTTCAGTAATATAGTGAAGAAAGTAACATTAAGAATTTTACTACAATTAGTTCAGAATGGCGAGTGGTACGCACTTAAACATGCTGTAGATGTATTAGAAAAAAATACTAATTCGATAATACAGTTAAGAAGTCGTCATGAAAAATTAAAAAGGTATTTGTTTAAGTTTCTTCAGTTAACTTGATTAACATTAAAAAGTAAAATTATACATTTTTACTTTTTTTTTTAATACAATTTATTATACATTTAACAATTTATTATACATCTAATGATAATTTTAGCACATTAGAACATACTTGTTTTGAATTACAAAGAAGCCGATACCAGTGGAAAAATGACCTACGCAAATACGATTTTAAAATAGCATTGATACGAGATAATATAAAGGTATTATTATAAGTTTCATATTCTCAAAAGTTACCTCAAGATAACTTTTAAATATATATAAATATATCGTAGCAGACCCGTTGAAGCGTAGCAATCGCGTCTAAGTCGTGTTTTTGTCAATTAAAGAGATTTTTTTACTTGACCTTAACTTTATCAAATTTCATACTCCTCCGGCTGTATCATTTTCGTAAAAATGGATACCACGTTTTACTTGACATATTAATATAATTATATATATATCTATTTGTTATCTATTATATACATATGTTATCTATTATATATATATTATATGCAAACATAATTGATTCGATATAAATGTTGCCCAACCATTTTGTAAATTTTAATACTTCAGTATTTCATAGGACAGTCTGTTGAATACGCGTATACAATTTGATTACGCTGATAAATGGCTATGCGCACGTGCAGAGTCGCTCGAACTACAGATGCAGGTGAAGGCAGCGCCGGCGCCGCGTCTGGCAGACGAGGACTGCGTACATAACGAACTGCTCAAGGCATACGAACTCCAGATTGTGGTTTATAAATATTGAATATATTATTAGGTTTTCATTACAAACACACTACATTGGCTTACAAGTTTCTTTGATATATCTAGAAATATATAGGTATAAATGTAAATTTATACATAACTTTCTAATGCCTTATATATGTATATTCTCCTATATCACTACTATGAGAATACAATATTAGCTAGGTCATTTAATTACTTCGAATAGTCAAGTAAAAAGAACAAGTTTAAAATTGTACAATAACTGTGCCAAGATGTTAACTCAAAATCACACCTATTTATCTTGTTTGGTTATACTTTAACAGGAAAGAGAAGAATTGTTAAAATATTGGAGAGAAAGATACTTTAAAGACACGGCTGAACTAGAAACACGACTCGCAACTCAATGTGAGAAGTTACGAGTCACGGTCGCATGCCACGGTGAATTAGAGAAATTGGTAACATCTCATGAATTAAAATAATAATAAACCAATTTTAAATAATATACTTCTCACTTTACTTATTAAGTAAATAAAATAATGTAGTTTTACACTACGGGCCACAATTATTTATCGTTTATTTAGCTAAGGCCTAGGCTGTACTACATTATGCCTAGGCATGATGCCGTACACTTATCAATGTGTTATGTTCTAATACTTGACATATATATTACAGTTTAAGCTTCATGAGGGAGAGATGCGAGCTTGGCTAACATTTAAAAAAGAAAGAGCAGCGCGCCTTGCTCGGGAAGATCGTCTGCGAAAAGCCGCCACGCGCATCCAAGCGTGGTGGCGCGGCGTCATGGTGCGGCGGGCTCTTGGCACGTTCCGTTACTTACGGAACCTCAAGAAAACATTACCTAAAGCTAAAAAGAAATAAACGTGCACTCATCAGTCTAATATATTATTTTAAATACATATTTTATCCATGCTGACATACTTATTGGTGAATGTGATAACGGTTCATTTGCTACATAATACTATACAGATAAAGCTAAAGCTATATCACCTGTCTGTGTGTGTGACTGTGCTAAAAGTGAAAACATATTTTGGAGAAATATTGAGGTATAATTTTTTATAAATGTCAATAACGACTTTATAATATAAATAAGAATATAAAGATTTATTTAATAAAAAAAAATACAGAATAATATGGTACTATAATATTATAGTATATAACATTTAGTAAATAAAAACAGACCTGTTCGTAAATATGTAGTTACGACAAAACATTTGCATAACTTAACCTACTGTCACAGACACATTAAAAAATACGTTTTATATCGAGTTATGAATGTTTAAAAAAAATATTTACGTGAAGCTATTTCTTTCAACGTTACAATGGTACTAGCTTTAGGTTCCCTGGTTTCACTGGTTTAACTGTGTTACTGTTACTAAATATAAAATATACATCTAAAAGTCTGTTAAATGGGATGTAATAAAATCGATAATCATATGTTTTAGTGTGTAATGTTTATTTTGCGTAAAAATATACTGCAAATTAGATATATTGATAAAAAATAAAAAGTTAAGCTAATATTATAAATGAAAATTATAAAACTATTATCTAGAAGACAGGGCTTCTAAATTTACTAAACTTAAAAATATTATGTTAGTTAAGTCGATAACTTTTGTAAAATGGAACGTAAAGCAAATCTCACTGTCAACTGTCAATTGTCAAAGCGGCGTGAGCGATAACGTCTAATGAACAATGACAATTCGACAGTAACGTTTTCTCTGTAACGCCGGTGACATGTGGTGCCCATGGTAATGTCGTTTTAATATTTTAAAATAAATAATTCGACTATTCTGTCTGAAACTTAAAGCATTTGTAATATATACAAAAACTGTTAATTACCAAAGTTGTTTTTAAGATGTGTAGTGAAGAAACTGTGTAGTAGTGTTAGAAAAACGTTTTTTGCAACTGGAGTTCTAGGAAATTTGGATTTTATCATCTTTGGAATTGGTGAGTAATCTTTTTACTTTGAATGTTCTTTATTCGATTTTTTATACAATATTCAAACTAGTTTAAGGATACTATTGAGTTGTATTACTTGTTTTAGTTTATAAGCATTACATGGTCTTTCCATAATAAAAATGCATGAACCAATGGTAAATAAACTTAAATTAAAGGACAGAATACTTTTGGATAGTTCTTTCGGGACTTGAAGATCTTACATATATTTATTTACACTTGTTATTATAATTGTACAGGATAATTACAAAATTTTTCATTACAAAAATATTTCTGAACATTTGAAGTGCCATGGAGTTTTAATTAAACAAAAGTTTTATATTAATTTGTACATTTAAATTTACCTATAAACTAAATTTAATTTTATGTAAGCAACCCCTTAGAGATTGAAATAGAAGTTGGAAGTTCATATGATAATCTGTTATTTTTTAAGTTAAAACATGAAACTTCGGCTTAGTTCCACTGATTGGTAATGAGTCAATACTTTAGCAAAGAGTAGATACTTCAGTACTTAGTGTAGTAAATATCATGAGATGTGTTAATTATATATTTAATTGCTTATATGGAAGTCCATAATTTCTTAAGTTAGAAACATGAAACCTTATTAAGCATTTGTATAAATTCTATGTAGCCTGTTCATGAATAGTCTGATTGTTCTAGTACACAAAATAGAACAATGAATGTGGTTGATCAGAGATCCTAAATTTAAATCTAAATCTTTTTATTTCTATAAGATTTTTGGTCTATTTGTGCTAAGTGTAATGCAAGAAACATTTAATATTGTAAAAGTATAAATGGAACTATTTTCCTAATTTAAAGATGATTTATATCTAGGAATATTCTATTGATCTATCTCTCTGCATTACAGTTATTTACTGAGCTCAGTATTAGTAATAATTATTGTCACACAAAAACATATCACAGAAAAATAAAAAATGAAAATAAAAGACTAGTTAGCTTACATTAAGTCCTAAAACATATTTGGTTTTACTGAGACACAATTATTCATTAATAGAAATAAATACTGCCGCTTAATATAACTTTATTATGCAAAACATAAAATGTAAATTCAAACTTGTAATTGTTTTATACTTTTTTCTTGACATGACGTCTATTCACAAAGTAAGGGCCTCATGTTGATACATATTGATTTAAATAAGATTTGAACCTATAAATAATGCTTTGACATCTATCAAATGGGTATGCCACAAATGACTTCTATTTTTGTTTACAAGAGTTAATATACATATACTGTATATTTTTTATAGTTATACTCTAATCAATCTTATTGAAAAAGAAATAAAGTAAAATGCGACCACATACATGAACCATGCAGCTGTCATGCAAGTACTTGTATTGATATATAAGTAAAGAAAACAAGTCTTCACCAACCTCCCATATTGCGTATATAGAGAAACTAGCTAACGTTTTTTTTGCAACAGCTCGGTAGCATACGGCGGCGACAGAGCTTGGTAATTAGTGCGTTAATCGCCCTAGCGCAGGAGTTGATGCAACTGCTTTTCCGAGAAGGTGATCAACGGAGCCCGCGGAGAGGGGCGGTAAATTGTTGTCAGATATGTGTGCCGTTTGTCGGTAATTGCAAAAATCATTCGTCTTGCCACGGAACGGACTAGAGATATGTTTCTTCTTGTACTTACAACACTAGACAACTACCGACCGATGTTCATTCTTTAAACTATAGCTGGCCTTTCATTTCGTAGGCGGCTTCTGTTTTCCTTGTAAAATAGTCTAATATAAAACAAAGCATAAGGAGTATTCTTTATTAATATTATACATAATTAATAAAAAAAATTTTTTTGGCTCATTTACGAAGTGTTATAACACTGTTTATATATAGTTATACAGGAAAAACATGAATCTCAAAAAAAATACTAAACACATTATTTTTACAAGTTCATATAATATTATGCATACGAATCTGTGTACATGTTTATGTCCAATTGATTATGATAATCGAATATAATTGTTGATTTAAGATCGATGAGCTTAGTTATTACTATGAAATTGGAAACCTATTCAAAAAGCGTTATTGACTGGATGTAAAGTAAATGAATGTAATTGTGGAAAAAAATATTAATAATTTGCTACAAAAATATATTATTTCCATGTAAGTAGAGCTTAACATTCTCAGAATTACACACATTCGGTTACGAGCATTTTGTCCTGGCATCTAGGTTGTTATATCCTGTCCATTTTAGTATTATATATATTTATATATTTTTTACGTTAAATTTTTTGCTCTACGTGTGATGTAGCGTATGGCAGCGGGCACGTATTTCTTAAGTTAATTTAAAATTCTGTTGCTGCCATATAGGTATTTGTCGCTCGCTGCCTTTACATTAATTGCCATCAAAATTACTTAGGTTGCTTTTTATTTTTAGGTACGATATAAACAGGTAATTGGTATGTTTAATGTTTGCACATACCACTACTACTAATTGATTGATATTACTATCGCTTTTTAAAATAATTTAGTATGAAAAATAATAGTCTGCGAATTCAGTGTAACATATAAGAAATGTGTACAAAATTTCATCCTCCAGTTTTCTGTAGCGCTTTTGCGCTAGTCATAAAATTAATATAAAATTTGAAGAATAAGCAATCAGTATGTAATTTAAACATTTTAGTTAACTTTTAATTTCACTTACTTAGTGCACGAATCTGTGATACTTTGAAAAAAAGACTTTCTAAGTTATTTTTATTAAACAACTCGCTAACGCACATATTCCCATGCGAATGCACACACGAATGTTATGTATACAAAATATTTATATATTATATACACATAGTTTTATAAATAACTTCGACACTATAATTTTTTGACTTTAGCTTACCATTTATTAACAGTATATTGGCTGCTTAATAGTCAATATGTTTAATAATTCGAAGGTTGGCAATAAAAATGTGACTGCAGAAACACTGCTTTGGGTTAAAGTCACTAACACGCTTTATTAAGCTTAACCTGTTTATCTTGGCAACGATCTTATTTTGGACCACTTCTTGCGGTCCGATTTGTGTGAAAATTTGCTCGCGATCGGTAATAATACAATATTTTCATAGCACGAACCCGATTCACGAACGAGAGTATCATTTTAAGTGTGTTCGTTTATTTTCTTTCTTAAACGAATTAATTTGTTATTTAAAAAGAGAGAGATAATTATATTTTGTAACAAAAGTTATCTCACGCATACATTTTTAGTTTTGGAGTAAGTACGTAATTAATTCACATACATATATAGATAAATATTAACAGTCGCCAATATCTAAATTTTATTATTAATTTGTGTAACATTTTTTATCCACAATTTAGTTTTTTGAATGCATACTCGAAATCTAGTCGTTAACTAACAGGAAGTCTGTGTCGATGACCAAGTTTTTGCGGCATATACATGTACCTATGTGAAAGTCTGTATTTAATTGCTTAAAACTGTATTCAATTAAGCTGAAGTGTACTTGCAATTAATTTTTTTATATTTTTATAAAATATGTCAGGCGTCGGGAAGTAATATGTGTTTATCTTATATTTATTATTATTAATATTATATGGGAAGTACATGTCTAAATTAGTGCTGGGTAGTGCTTCTTATTTAAAATAAAAACAAGTAATTTTGCTATTTAATAATATTTGCTTGCCAAAAACATCACCAATTAAGTATCTTTTTAAAAGCTGTTTTCTTTTGATAAATAATTAATTAATCGAATCGATTGATGTGTAAAATAATCTACGAGTAACAAGTTAATGAACTTAAACTAAAAAAAATATAGTTAAATAACGTATTTTTATACTTTATTGATTTATTTGAAATATCAATATTTTTTTCGTTCTAGGATATAAATGCACAATGTGGTTGCTACTACTGTTGGGCATCGTTATAAGCGCTTCGCGAGCGCTTTCCGCGGGCTACTGCTCTACTAACACGTTTTCAACAAACTCCTCTTCAATGCACTTCAGTAAGGAGCCCATTCCGTATGAATATGGATTTCAAGACAAGTTCAAGAGTATTCATTGTTGTGTTAAAGGATACAGAAGCATCGAATGGTAAGTGGTTTAATATCGATAAATGTCATCAAAATTTCACTCACGGCCTTATTATTGCCATGTAAAACATTTCGCGATGAACAATGCACAGGTGTGTAGACGACGAGCATAAAATCTCTTGGAAATTTTGTCCATTGTGTTCGCGAATAAAATTATAATCGCCTTTAGTGCGTCAGTGTCTGGGCGCCATGAGACTATAAGATTATACTCAATTTTTTTAAATGGCTTAAGAACGCTGGGAACTTTTAAAAGCTTTTTTGGCTACATCGTGAAGCTATTAAACGTAATTGGTATTCAATAACTAATTCTATTCATTCTAAATATAAAACATTTCTTCACACTAAAATTATAATAATTATAAGTTATTTAAGTTAACATTAATATTTCCAAGAATCATATATTTACTTTATATTAGCGTCTTTTAAATAAGTTCTTGATTGAATTTTCCTAGCTCACTCCTAGAAATAGCCGTGATTTACAAACAAGTTTACATACCATAGCGATTACATTCATTATCGATATAGCTTTGGTGTAATTATGTCGGGTCAGTCATTGGTTATATTAACATATCACTTTTTACATACATGTAAAACATGCTATAGACATATACAATTTCATTCTTTCGCAGGCTAAATCCTACAGATGTATATATCCGCTTAATTATTTTTTGTGTTGGTTTATCGTTTCGTAAAATTTCAGAGCTTTCATATAATTTACGATAAGTATGTTTTAGAGTAATTGAATAAATAATGAAACGTAACAAACCTTATGATATAACCTAGTTTATCAAAAACTACTACGTAATATGCCTCTTCCTTCTTTCCATTCACGAATACAAAACTCTCTTTTATTTCTTGCTAAAATTGAAATATTATATATAAATTAAATATACAATGACTTCATAAAACTAACATAATAGCCCTTTTTTTTTATTAAATTTACTGCAATTCTGTTTGTTTTTTCATCTATTTTACCTATAAGCGGCTTACTTTTTATAAATTTGGCGGCTTGCCTCGTGATTTTAGGATCCTTTATTACCTGTATCTAGGGGAACGTTTGAAATACAGTCCATGTCGTTCCTCATCATTGTTGGTCGACGGTGAACGATCGCGTCATTTTGCGCTAGCGGTCACCGCAGGTTATAATAAAACATTACTTGATTGCACCTGCGCAAAAACAACCAAGCTTCCGAGAAGTGCTGATTGCTACTTTATTCGACATCGCTTGATTCTACACCCACGCCTTCTTCTACGTAAAGTGTTCCATCTGTGACAATAATCGTTTGTGTACATTACACATAAATGAATTTAGATAGAAAAAAAACATATTCCAGAGTTTCATCACAAGATGTTTAATAACAAACCGGTGCTAAGCAACCAATATTAACCATGCATTCTTTTCCACATTGAATTATACTGAAGAAATTCGTAAAGTAGTAAAATAGCTCACCCATACTACCGTAGCAAAACTCCTTTCCTTCTGTGTTCTGTGAATCTGTAGTCTTATTAAGATATTATTACTAAAGTATTATTTATTTCTATTAATACTCAACGGGGTTCAGAAAAAAAAAACTAAAAAAACTGCATTCATTCGATTGAATTGAAAAAAATGGCCAAATATTTGAATAATTTGATTTTTCCTGATAAAGTTTGTCGTAACGTTTTTACTAACGCTACTGTTTCCTTTTATATAATTATAATAAATGATATATCCAATATGTGTGTGTAATATTATACTACTGGTGTTATAATTGATAAGAAAATTTGTATTTTTATTGATAAAACTATCTACAAATAGTTAGTTTATTGATCTGGATGCAATGTATTGAAATCATTTGTTATATGTTTGATAAGAAACTCCAGACTGTCGGGCCAATAGATTATGTCATTATCCACTTGTTATAACTTGTTAAGTTGCAATGTATATAATAATCATGCACAATAGAGACTTCTGAGAAACGTGTATCCTATTTGGCTAGTTTTTCTTATACGGGGTCGATAACATACAGCTTGATATATTTAAGAGACTGCATTCAATAACTTTGACAAGTTGATATATACGAAAACATATGAATCACAGCTACAATACATTTATTAATCTTAATATATTACATCTTATATATATTACATATTACAACTTACCCTTCTATTGTTGTATTATAAACAGTCTTTGATTTATTTAAATCTGTCAAAATATTTAAGGCTTACATATATAAAAAAGCCTATATGATATATGCCTATTTGTAATAATAACATAAAATTGCAAGTTATGTCTCAATTTATTGGCCTGAGTAGACCTCATCATTCACATATTACAATATACAATACATTATTGACTCGCTTACGCACGTGTTAGTTTATTTACCGGCAGCAATTGTTAGAAAACGACTTGACTTATTCCCACCTATCATGATTAATATTCATTTAATTTTTGTGCTTCTATTAAACAAAAACAGGATATAAATTTTTTTCTTGTTATATTTACATACATAGTATATGGATATATGCAATTTACTGCAGTACTGCATTAGCAATTTACTACAGTAGTTGCAGATTCTAACGCAGAACTCATATCTATTTATTTTAAAGGAAACTGTTCATGGGTGTTTCAAACTTACTTTCTTTTAAACTTGCACAACAAATTTTAATGACATCATAAGTTTTTTTATCTAAAACTACGCCTACGGTTCTAAATGCTTGGATAATTGTACTATTACTTTTTCTTTCTTCGAAATAAGTTATAGTTTTTACTTTTGTACCTACTCCTGCTCCTATATAAAAAGGTAAAGCTTACGCAATTATTGTTTATATTACAAAATCAAATTGAATACTACTTTTATTAATTGCAAAATTCGTATCTATCAATGCCGTCACGATTCACGTCCGTACATGTTAAAATTCAAAACATTTGGCGACGGCTTATCAAATTTAAATCTATCACTTCATGTTTTGATTGCGACGAGTAAAATGTGCCCTTTGAATTTCCAATAAGTACAAAACTCGCTTAATGTGTAGGTACCGTTGTGTCGTTATGGTTGACAAAAGGGCTCGGTACCTGGCCGGTCGCGGCCCGTATCTGCGAAGGTATCGCACGTCGCAAACCTGTATTGTGGCGGTTCCCGGAAGGCTCTTTGTTGCGCGCCGCCGTCCCTTGCGCCTCACCCCTCCCCGCGTGCCCGCTCTGCATCGCCTGTGCAGCCTGCTTTGTGCATCTAGTTGTTCTTTGTATGGGAATTTTGCTCGCCCTTTTATGGCGCTTGACAGTAGCTATTATGATTGCGATTCTTATACATATGGTTTGATATATGGCGTACAGTGTACAAAACTTTTGGAAAATAATAACTTTAGTTTAGTTATTACGCGCGTTGGTTGTAGTTTTTATTTTATGTAAAATACACTAATAATAAAATATGCATTTATATTTTATACATCCATTTTTGTTGCCTTTCTGTTAAATGACGTGCAGTAAATGTGTTTGCTTGCATAATTTGTAGATATCCTTCTTATACTTGATGTGTTAATAAAGGTGTTTCCAGTGGTCGTTTTCCATTCAGTACAACTAATGAAGTGACCATAAAATATACAAAACGTCTAAAGACGTCCCACTGTTTCGTCACAAAAAAAAACAGAGCTTGTTCTGACATGTTAAAACGACTTGATATTTTGTTGCACCGATTACATTTTAGTCAGGCTTCACAAGTGGCCGCCCGTCAGGTAGAGTCAAATTGATTTACAAAACGTATCGGTCGTCTTGGGGACCCTTAATAACAAACTACCTTTATTTTAAAACAATTTTAAGGTGTTATTATTATCCACCTTTGTACTTTTTGTTTCTTTATCATGTGTGTTATCTTTTTTTTTAAAGTGCAATAAAGAATATAATAATAG
This sequence comes from Podotricha telesiphe, assembly GCA_038994665.1. Classification (NCBI taxonomy): domain Eukaryota; kingdom Metazoa; phylum Arthropoda; class Insecta; order Lepidoptera; family Nymphalidae; genus Podotricha; species Podotricha telesiphe. The sequence goes on along the minus strand of JAOYRR010000054.1, from coordinate 29,841 downwards.
AGAAGGGAGTGTCTTGACATTAGGTTCTCCCTGACTACCCTACTATGCATACTAATATAATATCAAATGTCAGTGTACTTATACAATAGTTAATTACCTATGGAAAGCTCCTAAATACATTATTTATATATTTTATTGATAAATCATCATATAAATATATTTTGTATTTCTCTACATCTATTCTAATACATGTGTTTGTTTGCTATAATTGTCAGGACGCAATTTATATACAAATCGCCGACAGGGTCGCAAATTAGTATAATATATTACATAAATACTTAATACTTATTATTCATTTCTTTTTCCTTTTATATTGTCATACTATGGTCTATAGAAGCTATGTAAGCTTCACGTAATACATTTAAATGATTGCTTGGAATTTTATTGACAGTATGTATATTCTTAGTTAGCAATTTTAAAACATTTAGCAACACGTCACATCTAAATTACTGCATAATATTATATATAAAAAAGGGACGTATTGAATTTCGTCGTGTTGTATTTTTTATTAATGCAACTAGGGTATAACGATGACAAGAAATTTTATATGTAATGCAATTTAGCAATTTTGTGAATTCTGAGAAAAATAATCATAAATTTGTGTTACTTTACAGTATGTAGTTAACGTGAGCTGTTGGTAAAACAAGCTTTGTAGCGTTGGCGCTAAGAAGCATGAATAATTGAACGAATTAATAAAACCTTAACTCGAAAAATTGCCATATTCCCCTTTTTTAATATATTAATTTGTATATATTTGCATGTGCTATAAAGTGTAATGTGATTTTAGATACAATATATCATTCCACACCAATTTAATAGGTTAATACAGTACAATCAATATATTTACAGGTAATATTAAAATTGTATTGTGTGTCATGAATAGTTCACATGACCGGACAAATATAAATTAAAGGTTTTCAAACTAAAGTGTCGCGTTACCCATATAGCATATGATAGCAGGCCGAGGACCTTGAGTGCTTTCGTCTTATTAATAGGAAAAAGACACTGAAATCTGCAGTTAGACTGTCAAAATAGCACATTGTTTTTTATCTACATATATCCCATAGTAAAAATATTACCGGTAAAAATCTAAAACTCTTAAGCTTATGATAAAAAAAACTGAACAACAGCAAATCTATTTCGCAAAAAAAGAACCTCGGCCATTGTAGTTATAATATAAAAATTTAAGAGACTACTTATACCAGACACGGAACTGTGACTAAATATAATAACTGACTTTTCTGTATCTTTTCTGTGTATAAGTCTATTTAAATTTATTTTAATCCATGCATATTACTGTGGCTGTAAGATTAAATTAAATTCTACATTTTAAATATAAATATTATCTTATTAATTTCCAATAAATTGGTAAATGACCGACGTTTTTGGACACAACCTAGATAACATTTATATGATATAATTTTAATATGAATAATATCACAAAAATATATTACATTAAATTTAATAGACTCGTTTCACTCCTAGTAATGTAAATGAACTCGTATAAGGCGTTTATTCCAAAATTATAATGCAATATTTTATAAAAATATATTTTATATTATTAAAAATATTAAATATTTTATATTTTATTTTATAGAAAATGTTATTCTTTTATTCATTATCACAGCACTAATGATATATTTCATCTCGAGACCACCATGTTCGCAGGCAGCGAGGAATGTGGTATGGGAAACTTGACACCGAACTTTAAAAGAGCCATGAATGGAAACACGCAAGCCGTATACATTGTCACAATATTATAAGTGTCACCTTTACATTTAATTGGACGCTCGCGGCGATTTAAGTCTTAAATATAAAACAAGCCTCATTGCCTACTGTAATAAGTTTAGAAGAGAAATGTACGCCACAAATATCGCTAAGCATAATTTTTAAAATATTAAAATTACGTATGTTAAGTTTGCTCAATCATTCATACAATAATAACTATTGCACGGTTGTCGCATCATATAGTTTTCGAGAAATGAATCGCAAGCTCGTTAACGCCCTGCAAATGGCTTCATTGTATAAATTTACATTCGGCCAGAATCACGACGACTGTCGCCCTCCTCCCATTTACTGTCCGCCTCTTAAATAAATATTGAATATTCCTTTGTACCTCGGTCGAGGTGTCATATTCCCAGCGCAGGTACATTCGCTAATGCATTTCTGGTTTAGAGATACGAAACTAGGATTTTATTTTATCTACAAAATGATTAGTAACAAATACGTGCCAAACTGCAGATTATCGTAATCTTTATAACTTACTAGCTGACCCGACGAACTTCGTACTGCCTCAGGATTAAATAATGTATCTAAATTCAATAAAAAATAATAGAAAACCAAAAATAAAAAAATCACAATGACATTTACTACGATAAAAAACATAAACATATAATTTTCATGATTCAAAACTCTGTAGGACAGCTGACTACGTTATCCTTGTTTATAACTGTGTCAACTGATAATGAGAAGAACTATCCCGGGATCTGGCGTCATTTCCCCTAATCTGCAGATTTGAAATTGTATATGACATATTTGTTGTCAAATATTTATATCGCGTTCAGAATTTTTCTTAGAAACATAATAAATATTGTAGGTCTTTGAATATTCCATAGTCTTAAGCTTTTTTATTGTTTAATTTCATTTCATTTCCGAACGAATCCTATTTAACAAGGAATGTAAAGGAAAATAAAATTGTGTATTATTAATTGTGTATTAAACCTAAATGTGCCGAATCGGTCCAGTCGTGTTCGAGTTATAGCGAGACTAACAAACGTCATTTCATTTTATATATATATATATATATATAGATATGACAATTGTTTATGATAACAGATTATAGTTTAACGATGACTTTACTTACTTTAGTAATAAATAGACAATCTTTGTATTTTTATTGTACAATAAAATCTGAGATTAATTGCAGTGTAGTAAAATAATCTTGTGGTATCAATATTCACGCCTAGGTAGTTGATTTATGTAGATTGCCGTTTGATAACTTCGATATCCGTAAACTTTAGTGCCTTTTTTGCAGAATGAGTCACTTGAAGTACAACCACTATGCGAGATTAGGAGCAATATTATTGTATACTAGCGTACCTCTCGCGGCTTCGCCGAATCGAATGTGGCTATTTCCCATTTTCGCCAGCCCGCGTTCTCGCTTAAATTATAAACTTTACTCAAATTTATAATTGGATCGAATTGTTTATTTTATCAAACGATAAGTGAAGGAAGTTTAAATTGTGGTAGACCAATTTGCTTTAATTTTCTCAATCCTACTACCGAACAATACAGGTTAAATTAATACAGTCTAGATCAACCTGACGTTTCTACAATTTACAGTAGTCCGTGGTCACAGGTAGACTCCCTGTATTTTCCTGAAAATATATTTTCGAATACCAATATTATACACGACTAATCCGGTTAAAATAGTTAATTCTAATTTAGAGAATTAGAATTTTATTAAGCCTTACATTGAGTAAAACATTAATAGTCTGTCTTGTGTTAAAATGGGCTCTGGAACGGGCAAGACAATCTTTTTCATACGGACATACCCGCACACCACATATACGGACCCGACGCACCGGCAGCTCTGCCTTATATTTTAAACCTCTAACATCTTCTATAATAATTTAGGAAATGGGCAATATTGATCTACAGACTATTTTGTATAGCACGGTATTCTTCTTATAAAGTGTATTTTATTTTTTCTTGTTGTGTTTCGTAATAACTACATTAATAAGCGAGACTTTAAAGAAATATAGTTTCATTTGCAAAATTTATAATCGACACATTTATATTTTTGCACATATATGAAGCTCGGGGTCGAAGTTATTACAATGTCAAAACATTTATTTATGTACAGTCGTTTTAGCGTGATTGATGCACTTTTTAAATTCTTTCATGTATAGAATTGACATTTCTATTCATTCATTATATAGAATAGATATGTTTATTTCATATACATATTTTTAACACCTTCTATATATCATAATAAGGATCTTAATTATCTCATTTTGAATATTTTTTAATCTCTATACTATAGTAGTAGTATTTTAAATATTTTAAGGTTACTTTACTATTAGGAAAGAGATCCAGTTTAGATCAATAATTAGCTAATAAAATGTACCTACGAGTACTTATCTCTTTACTCTGATAATAAACACGTTACAATTATTTCCTACATGCCCTAAACGTCCTTGCGTGGACATCAAGTGTATACTGTGAAAAAAATGGTATTGTTACCGGATCCGGACATATCACCGTTGTAAAATCTCATTTTAGTAGTTTGTATTATGAATATATATATATATATATATTAATTAAATTGATTGTTTCAATTACGATAAAATTCATAATTTCAACATATTACTACAATTTGCTACCGAGAAGACTAATTGCTAAGTGAGGCCGGCGATACGTCGTCCGATTAGCTGGAAGATTGTTGCGTGCTTCTAAGATCCGCCGACGGGGCCTGCGGCCGCCTGCGCACTGCACGCGATAACGCATTGCAGCTCTCTAGCAATACTCTTATGCCAATCTGTAAAAAAACAATAACGATAAATAAATTATGGCATATTTTAAGTAATTCCAATAAATAACAATAGATCTTAGTAGTTTTTGTATAAATTTATTCATTCAGCCGATTGGTAGTTAGCAGTTATTTTATTTTTTATTTTACAAATTTGTGTTAATATTTAAGAGGTTTTTGAATATTCTTGATAATGTTTATGATAATGGAACACAAGAATGCCATTTAGATAAAAAAAATACAGTTGTTAAATGCATGCACTGATCTGTAGATGAAAGAAGATTCGTCTCTGACATTATCGCACGCGCATCTAGACAGTGATATCCATGAAGCAAACTTTATTATGCTGTCGCCGTGTCCTGTGTATCCCGCGCGCCCATCTGTATCTACTGCGGTGGTCACCATATATTACTTGCCAGCACACTTCTAGAATAACTTTGTTTTTCAACATTTCGTTTATATAGCGTCAATATCTGGGTAATTTAAGGTATATTTTCATAAAGATGAAAATAATCAAAGTCAAGACCTTCATGAACGCTAGTGAGACGCTTGCATCTCTAAGAACGATGTTATCTGAGAATTAAGAGAAGAGCGGCGCCGCTGGAGCCCTCGTCGTCCAAATCGATCATTTCACGCACCCGCCGCGCATAATGAAAGAGCCATTTCCGGCCAATTCAGGGAATTTGATATTTAATATTTTGCACAATCGAATGCTCGTCGCCGGAGCACGCACGGATAACTCTGCGAGTACCTGCCTATTTAGCATTCGTCGCGTGACTTATAGCAATAATAAATTCCTGTGCACTTGCAGTTTCACGTAGTGCCAAGAAACCGCGATCGGCTACCGAATGTTAAATGGGTATTGTTTGATAAATCTCATGGCAAATACCTATACTATTTGGTTATAAATGTAAAAGAAAATACTTTTTTTGTGAATATAGCAGACATACTTGTTATGCTAGACTTATCACGAAATGTTGATTGGTGAGTGGTTCCTGTTTCCGACTTTATTCACCTCATTTAAATACAAAGGCTTCATATCAATACCGGTAGCGATACAAATATGGACTGACTTAATATAGAATACTTTCAGAATATTATTTTCGGTCGTGTATATAATATATTACAATTTACATTGTATCTATAAACTTATAACACGGGATGATGAACGAAATGTTTAGATTTCTTATATTATATCGTCAGGATATGAATAAAAATTACTGTAAGACACCCAAAGGAGGCTAGAGTTTTGTCTGAACATAAAAGCATGAGCAATACCAGGAAGGGTGTTATCAAGTGCCTGCATCAAGTTTACAGATGTATAGCAATCAGTGCGAGCTGACGAGCATCGTGTTCCCAGGCGGAGCAAAGCGCGGCGGCATTCCTTGCCCATACGCAGTCGTGCACGTCACCTGTTTGTTCCGGGACGTGTTGTTACGAACATCAAGAATACATATCCTGGACAACTAGACAGTTATTACGAAGTATTTTCTTCCTCTTCACCTATTTTCTTTTCGCAGTATACGCCACAACATCGTCAATATATTTCCACAAAAGTCAATTTTTTTATTGAGTTGAAAAAATATATATGTTTACGTCACTGAAAATTTTTTATATATATTTTGTGGAAATGTTATATCAATTTTGGGCCACTGACCTTCTTGCCACATCCCAAACTGGCCATTTTTAATTTAAATATATTAAAGAAATTTATATATCAATTAGAATTATTTAATTTGTGGCTAACTTCTTTATCATAAAATAATGAAAATGTTTCACATGAGTATGTATTAAATTTTACGATAATGTGACCATAATTTTACAAGTATAAATGTATTATATATAACGGGAAGAAATACTCTACTATACATATTCCCTCTATGTAATAACATTCCGTCATATTTGCTAGTTGATATTCTCTGTAGAGAGATTTTTACAAAATTCTGCTATCCGAATATTATTCTTTAAACAATCATTGGGAGATTACTATTTATTGAATATAATTAATAAATGGCCAAATTATTGAGTTCATAAGTTACGTATCGTTTAATCATGCAGCTGAATTTTACTTATGCTAGGTCTTTTAATATTTCACAGTCTAAGATATTATCCTTGCTTAATATTTAGTTTTCAAAAGTATCCTGTTTGACATGTACATAGGGGAAATAAAATTGTTTCTTTATAATTTTCCGTATAATTTGTTTATTTTTTCTGACCTGTTAAACCTTCCTTGGACTCCTACAAATATTATAAATTTAAAATTAGCCAAATCGGCCTAGCCGTTCTCGAGTTGCAGCAAGCAAACGTCATTTAATTTTCACATATATAGATAGGTATTTTTATAACATCGTAAAATAAGCAATGTTTTACGAAAACACCTCTTGACTGTTCGGTCAACTATGGGCAGGTATTTTTTTGTTATATTGCGTATACCTTTTCTGTCCATCGGTTTAAGTTTCTGCGTTTCCCACCGCACATCCCTTGGCACGGTAACTGTAAAAAATTGCAATACTCGTTACTGGAGAAACGTTCTTATTCGCACTTTTAACATATTATTTCAGCGAGCCTGTTATTAATTGAAATGCCTTCATGTAGTGCAACATTCTTGACTTCTATATAATTACTCATGCCGCCTTTGTAACTGGTAACAACTAGGTGCACATCATTCTTACATTAAGAATCCTACCGTAATTTTACTTTTTGTACTGTTCATTTAAATAACACAGCATTCCTTTTTTAATTTAAATTAATATATTTCTTAGATATGTATATGTATATAATATTATGTATATAATATTATGTAAATAAATAATATATCTATATATTTATACAAACCAAGAATCTTTTCGACCTATTTTAACGAAAATTATACGGACGGAGGAGTATGAACACACACTATGTGCTTTGCAACATACACTTAAAATAGAATATATAGATAATAAACAGATTAAAAATATAGAAATAGCAGTATTTAAAAATAGACAGATAATTTCTTCTTCACTTCTAGGGATACATCCAATGTTTTCTGCTATTCAGCTTTTTATTACAAAATCAAGTAATAATGTTTTGCAAATATTTAATGTATTTTCCATTTCTTATAAGAGCAGTTGATCTTACCATTATTGTCAGCGGTGCGTGTCGAACAAACATATTATTAAGGGGCGACGTGAGGCCGATGTCTTTCCATCATCACCGGCGTGTGACAACATATTGTAAGAAACTTCTATAATTGCTTCCATTTCAGAGAATCTTTGTCATGTGAATGCAAAAAGGGAAGCCGTGGGCCGTTATTTTTAAGTTTAACCAAGTATTATTTACTATAGTCTATAAAAATACTTCTTATAATTTTTATATTTTAAAGTGATTGCAAGGCCAGGCTTCTCTAGTTTTATATGAGACGCATGCTGGCGGGGTAGAAAATACTATAAATCAATCAGTTAAATATAGCCGCTATAAAATAAACCTATACTTTATGCCACGGCCACCGACCAATCATGTTATACTTTGAATGTAACAATTATAAAAGCAAACGTTACATAAAATGATACAGCTTGGTTGGCGGAAATACTATATTATAATTTTCCTTAGGATTTCCCAAATCACTTAAGTTTCGCATATTTCCTATAGTTTGACGGATATATAAATTTAAGCTTGTCATGATATTATAAAGACAATAGTACCTTATGTATTTTTTTAAGGGTTTATCAGTTTCATGTTTTATATAAACAATATTAATGTCGCTTAGAAATATAATAGTTATGGTAAAATAGATTTAAAATTGAAGAAAAGTTGTGAGCAATACTATTTATTATACTAGTAAATAGCGCATATATATTAAGATTTAAAAGCTTAACGTTCCAAATTTAAAGCCGTCGGTTAACTATACGGTATAGATATCCTTTGTGGCATGTTGGTTGGATGCACGAATGATTTGTGGCTGGATCCTGACTGCAACCCGACACGCGGGTCAAAGACCGGTTCGCCTTTCGGAAATATTCGCAAGATGCATGGCCGAACAAGACGCAATGACCTCATCGTCGATCTTTTTATTTTATCCCAATACCTCATGCTATTGGCGAAGAAGACATAAGGAAACACTGATATATTATATTTTGTATATATTTTAATCATTATTATAATACATTAGAAATTATATTGTATTTTAAGTTCTCGCTTTCAGTGAAGCAACAGACAGAGCTATGCTAATATATATGCCTATGCTAATGCTATTGTTCTTAACAAAAATTAATACATTAATTATCATAAAACAATAAAAAGCCAATATATTTACAATTAGTTACAATGTGTAATCAATGTAGTTAAAGAAAAACTACAACGAGTTCAAGTTATTCTCTTCATTTGCGTGCACTATACGCAGAAGTTGCACTCCTCACACCATAAACATTTCTGGAAAAAATGATGCATTGACAGACTAATTTCAAAATAATTGCCCTTAAGTTACTGGAGACGCCTCACGTCATGTACTTTTGCATCGAGGTGCAAAAAAACTGTAGAGCGGAGCCTACAGAGTGCGACGCACTCTGCGTTCGCTTTTTTTAAATTCTGCGTTTACTTTGTTACAGCGTTATGAATTTCCGTTGGCCGAACCGCGTGCGTGTACATCGACTAGTTCCAAATCATTTTTCTTCGAATCCCATACGACATACGTCACACACAGATTTGTAAAGAACGGATATTAATTATGACTTATTTTTTTTATATTGCTTTTTTATATAAATTAAATGTTAATAATGAATCAATGCTACCACGTGAAGAAGTTGTAAATCTCATATTATGTAAGCACGCATGTGTCTACGAGTAGGTATTATAACAATTGTACCAACACATCGACACCCCACGTGATCGCCGTCGTAAAAGTTATAAAAATATTAGCAACGTTCTCCCAGGCACTGCAGTAATCATAATATTAATTTTATGATTCTAAGAAAACAGTGTCATGTGTAGGTACTTTGAATTGAACGTGTGCGCAATAGTACGAATACTATGAGCGAATTTAATATTTCACGCTTGAATATTTAAAAGTGTTGTTGGTGCACTAGTGTTTCACCTTACAGTTATATGGCACAGTATATCTTGGCAAATAAGCGGATATTACCGGTGGATGTACCTAATGGATATTCACCAGGTCGCGCTCCGACGCCGATTCTCGGAAGCGATCCCCGCCCGGCCTTGCGATGAAACATCGTGCAAATGTTTGTTTTACTTACAAAACGATTCAAGAACGGCTACCGCAAAATTTTACTGTTCACGGGAATCGTTAGCTCCTCGTGACGTTTTGTTTGCGCAAGCGCCGTTCCCTGAACAATTTACAGCTGGTAAGCTGTGCTCGAATTATTAGAATCTAAATATTTAGGCTTCGCCGTTTCTAAGGCACTCGCCGTCAACAAGATTGACGGTCTTACAAAATGCCTCACAATGTTTTTGTGAATCGCGATTTCGTTTGTTATATACTCGTATAATGGCAATCTTTATTTCGTGGAACAGCTGACATCGGCAGCTGTGAATGTATTATCTCGGTGCACACAGTTTAAGCCCTTACAGTTATCTTAAGTCGTCATTTTTATTTATTGTATACTAAGAATTGACAAAAAGTTTTAAATGTTTTATTGTTGTATTTTATGTAGGTAATATGACAATATATTTTTTTTTATCTTCACACTTTTTCCCTTATTGCCCCTGTAATAAAAATAAAAGGGCCGAGAGAACATAACGTTTCACTTTCCAACTGTAATCGAGACATTGCGCGTTGAGTAGCAGAACTCAACCAATGCGGAGAAAATGAAAATATTTTTTAAAATAATAATTCCCACGAGTGGTAATCGAACCCACAACCTAATCCGGCCCCGAATTGAATTTTTGAAGACCATTTTATTTTTATCTGTGATCTCTATCGCCTTTATCCTTATTGGTGTTAGTTGTTATAATACATATCTAGAGCAGCTCTTAGTAATTTGAATTTATTATGAATAGTGCATACGCTTAAGCAAACTAAACATTTAATACAATTAGGTTAGTTGCGTCTAAAAATATGAGTTGTTGAAGCTTCACATTACTTGTTTTTTTGGAGTGTCGAAATAATTTATTTTTAAAAGAACTATAAACACATTAAACATATGGTGTAATTCACACATATTGCAGTAAAATCACTCCCGCCTTTTAAATTAATATTTATGCTGCCAGTATCTTATTATACCATTTGTGATTATTTCTTTAAAATATGTTTTTAAGGCGTAATATTGAAAAGTTTTTAATAAAACAACTGATAATTTACTTTATGTATCATAAAATATGTATAAAATCCATAATTAATTGTTTCAATGTCACGTGAAATCGGAAAACCCTAATGACGTTTTATCCCTATTACTATTCTGATCAACCAATTTACTTGTACTATTAGCTCTGGAAATCGAGTATTTGATTTTATTACCTAACTTAACTGGGTCATTGTATTTTTTTTATTTTTACCAGGTTTAAAGATGGGGTGGCTTATCCTTGGTCTGCTGGAGTATCAAACCTCATCCTATATCCGGAGGCTGCTAATCAAACTTTGTATACACGGCGGGCGGCACGCGCCGATTCCGGCAACTACACTTGCCGACTCAGCAATGAAACTAACAGCGAAATGCACACTGTCAGACTCGATATTTTAGGTAAACACATTTTTTGTATGTATGAATTTAATTGTTAATATTACTCCCTTTTGTATTAGACTCGTCGTTTCGGGAACAACACCTTAGTTATTTGCAAATAATTAAAGTAGCTTATATTTCTTATTTCTTTAGCTTCATGTCTTAGGTACCAGAGCGGAGATCTGAAAATTATTTAAATATTATGCATTCCACCGAGTGGGTTTCGAACTCACAACCGATCGCGTTTACTATCGTGGGCTGTGCGCTACGATGATGGCCTCAAACTTGGCTGGCTATTCCAAACAGCTTATATTTCTTTAAATAATTATATTTAGTTAAAAGAAAGTAACATTGCACATACAAATAACTTTCACTTAAGTAGAATTACTTAAAGTTTTTATGGTTTTCGCATATAAATGTATAACATTAAAGTTGAGTATTGCCGTAATGACATTAAAAACGCTCGTCTTTTTCACAGAAAAACCAACGGATGCGCCGAAAACGATGTTCATTTCAAAGGACCAGTGGGTGGAGGTAGGGAGTGAATTGCGCCTCTTCTGCGAAGCGTTGATTGGTAAATCTATACTTTCGAATATGCACAATACAGTTACGTTACATTATATATGTACATTGTACATACACAAGTTTCTCATTAATTGATATTGCGGTCTCTGCCAGTAATTTTCGAAGAATTAGCTCAGATTATTTTTAGTTATTACTCATAATGAATTCTATTGAGGTACGAGTAAGACGCTTCTATATGACGTTATGTCCTACACAAAATTTAGTACTTAAACCGACTATGACTATCAGCTTAGGGTGATTTCAGTGAATTTTATTTGTACCTACATTAAAACAATTGCACGTTCTTAGAATACTGTGGGTCGTTATTGGTTTCTAGAACTGCTGAAGTATTTATGGTTGTTTTTTTTCTGTATTTTGTACTCGATGTATAAATTTATGAAACGTTAAAATTTTTTAGCTCCTTTTTCCATATAGTCACTGTTCTCATTTTATTTATTTGAAAGCTATACATGTTGGATACCATGTGGCTAATTTATTTGCGCATACATTGAGACGTAATTGAAAAAGAAACTTATTCTTAAGTAAAAGCCTTCTAGGAATTTTTCCTATACCCATATTGTTTCATTATGCATTATTATGAAATGCACAGGTCGATCTTACTTAGCGGATGCGACAAGCGACCTTCGATGGCGAAAGGTGTGGCCCAACAGCACGGAGGGTGACCTTTTATCCACGCAGAACGAAATCAAGACAGCAAGGTAAATATTTATTAATCTTTGTGGCTCTTCTCTTCTCTAAGTGCATGTAAGTAAGCAAATAAAGTTGTATATTTGGACATAGTTTAAAAAAAAACTATTTGGATGAAGGTAATATGTTGCATTTTCAGATTATAAGTACATGTAAACAATTATAACTTTTTAAAATCGATATTTTCGTTTTTGTTTTTTAAAACATTTTTGAAGTAAGTGGAAAACGAAATGTCTTGATTCTAGGTTCACTCTGAATGTTCAATATGAAGACTTTAAAATAATCTTTATCTTTTGTATTATAGAAATATTTAAAACTTAAGTTTATTAATTTAACAATCCCTATATAGAAAAACGAGACGCAAAACTCATACATTTTTGTGAAATTTGATGTTTACGACATTGAGTATGATCACCTTCATTCATTCATATTTTCAATTATTATGGAAATTATTAAAAAAAATTAAATGTATAATGAAAATATTCAGCACTAATGCTACTACGAAAGAATGCCATCGCAGGCAAATTACATATAAGGACTCCGTCTCCTGCTTACCTCTTTTTTAAATAACAAATTGTTGGTAAAAAACTTGCCGAAGTTGTAACAGTTTTATTTGTTACTGTCATTTTACAGCTAAAATTTCCACTGAAATGCACGTAATGTCATCTCCATTACATCTATTGTACGTGGTATCCATTAGCAAAATTGCCGGCTGAATTTGCTCGTATAAAGGTGGAATTAAGCTCGCTGTGTTGGAGTGGTAGCGAACGATTGCTTTGATGTACGATGAATTGACAAAATGGATTATGGAGTAAAGTAAAATAATATTGTAAAATATTATTATATTTGTAAATTAAAAGTCAAGATATCTGAACAGAAAATAATTTGATTTGCAAATGTCGACTCTAAGGCCCTTCAAACGCAACGGGAGTACGGTCAGAAAGCGTAGAACGGACTGGTGTCTGGTCACTGGGTTTACCTGCCTGTTGTCGTTGATTTTCATCTACGTTTTTACATTTCATATCAAAATGTACGAAGTTCACATATATACCTATTTCAATATAGCCATTTATTTTCAGAGATGATGTAGAAGATATAATCGGTTCGTATTTGAGCATTCAACGGGTGGCGGCGCAGGACTACGGCACGTACGTGTGTGTGGTCCACAGCAACGACGTCATCTCCCGCAACTACGTCACCATACATTATAAATGTAGGTAGACTTTAGATTTTCCTTACCGATTCACGATACCGATATACTTTGTTTCCTTCCTGCGTCCTCGCGAATGTTAGGCCGACGTTTTTGAAGCTTATAAAGAAAATATTACTAGTGGAACTCTTGCACACTGATGTCACCACTATTCCTTTATATATTGAGTGCATGTTCCTTATAACTTTTGCCGCAAAAAAAGAAACTGAATACTTTTCTGTATTATGTTATTAATGTGTATGATATATCCTTGGATTTTGAATCCACGACCATCACGCAAAAATCGCACAAACCCATAAAGAGCTGTGAAACAATGGGGTCTGTCTATAATCAGGCTGTGTTGTGGTTCTATAATTTTTTGATAATGATTTTATTTTGATTATACTTAACATGCTTTTACTAATTATAGCTATTCTACATTAGACCTATTGATAGATAGATCTATCAATCACTCTATGTATTGTAAAATTTCTTGCAGCTTTACTTTAACTCACTTCTTACCGTCTTCTTCTTGTCTATAGAATAAGAAAAACCGTCCAAAAATTCGCACACGAGTCGAGATTCAATGACAATACAGTATTTTCATAACATGAATCTCACGTCCTTGCCGAAATGACCAAGAAACTAGTTTAAATTTTTTTTTTTTAAAGTAATTCATAATATAGTAGATAGTGGCGTGGCGTAAAGGAAAAAAGTTTATGTGAATATTTTTAGTACCACAGCTCTATATGTTACTACGCATTTGTACATAATTCGAATAATGCGAGAAATGAATAAGTTTAAATATTTAGTGGTCCAAAACAATGTATGATAAACCTTGAAATACCCGAGATACAAAAAATATAAACCTTATTCAAATATGAAAATGTTCAATATCGTTTCTTTTATCTTTCTTATCAACTTGCTAAGCCAACATATTAATGTATAAAAAAGGTGTTATTAATTAAATAAAAATTACATAAATCTTATTTTATATAATACGTATTTTATATAAACTGTTTTTTTTTAAAGTATTAAACACGATATTAACGGTTATTTGTCGTACGAAACGATAGATTGGAATATTATTTTAGCTATAAGCTTTTTAGAAACTGTTCATTTTGATGTAAATTCTATTTAACGATCTTAGAGAAGAAATAAGATATTTATAAAGCATGAAATCATATTCAGTTTGGTTTCGGCTGAACATTTTAATTAGGTGTCGAATAGTAAATAAAATATACGGTATAAAAAACGACAAATAATAAAATAGCTGACTGTAAACGATCGTTGTGGTGCATTATTTTCGCCACTCAACATGAATTATTACGAAAGTCTGTCTACGCAATATACCATTTTAATGTAATTAAATGAAGAATTGAAATGAATATGGCTGTGATTGCGTCTTACATAGACATGGGCGTGTCGTCGTCGTGGTGCGGCGGCGAGGGCGCGGTGCCGTGGCGCGCGCTGGCGCTGGGCGGCGCGGCGGGCGCGCTCGTGCTGCTGTCCGTGGCGGCGTGCCACCGTCGCTGCACGCCGCGCCTGCTGCTGGCCGCCCGCCACGCGCGCGCCCGCGCCGCCACCGCCGCGCACAGGGCGAGAGGTACGTTATCGAAAAATGCATTATCTATTCACTTTAAGACCATATTACAATGACAATTCTTGTTTTAAAACTCAAATCCAATTGTATTAATTATAATATTATTTATTACGTCTATTGAAAATTAAAAAATCACGTTTCAACATACAATGCGCAGTGGTGATTTAGTATCAACAAAATGTGTATACGCCGATTAGTATTTACATATTGTTAGAGGCTACTTGTTTCTTTTCAGTATTAGAGAAGGAGTTCGACGTGCTGGTGTGCTGGACGGCGGTGGACGGCGAGCTGGTGCGCGGCGCGTTGCTGCCCACACTCGCCCTCAAATACAAGTACCGCGTGCACACCGCCATGTTGTCCACACAGCCTGACAATTGTAAGTTCCTAACTAATTCATAGAACCTTCTAAATGTACATAAACCTAAGGGGTGAAGCTTGCGGCTTGAAGCATAACTAAGACCTTTATTATATTCTTTATACTTCCACAGTTCGTTTATTATTTTAAATTCGTTTATCAGTTTAATATATATGCCCGCGTAATTTAAAGATATTTTTAAAATCTGTAAAAAAAAACAAATTTGAACGTAGTAAAATTAGAAATCTTCGTCTTTAGCACATCGAAGTGTACTATATTAAATTATAAATAATTTATAATACAATAATTGAAATTCAAATTCGAAATGTCCTTTATTCTCATAGAATTTTGGAAGCACTTTTGAATCGATCGAATCGAATGCACATACAGCTGCCACCTGCTTGGGGGACAGTTCTACTGATAACTATGAGTTATGAGTATTTGGTAGTAAACGAAGAGTTTGTGATGTGCAGGGTACAGCTCGGTGGTGGGCGAGGCGTCGCGCTGCCGCTCGGTGGTGGCGGTGCTGTCGCCCGCGCAGTACTCGGCGCCGCAGCTGCTGACGGCGCTGCGGCAGCTGCGCGCGCTGCCCGTGCCGCCCGTCGTCGTGCTGCTGCAGGTTAGTTCACGACTTACTGTGTTCGTGCACAATTGTCTTACAAACATTTTTATAAAATGTCAAAAATATTTAATAAATATCGTTCTCTCTTGTCAAACGATTGTGTGTAAAATAATCTTGGGGTAGCAGATATTTGAATAACCTCTATACAGAGATGCTAACAACATATATAAATTATAGTAAGCATATAAGAATTTCGACGCAGACGGATGTAGAACGCATGGCTATGTGGTCAGAGCGCTTGGACGGTTTATAAGAGGCGCGGGTTCCAATTTTTATACTGTTTCTAAAAATGTTTTCAATGTCCTAAGTGTGTGTCAAAATTATGTCTTTTTATTTTATAAGTCATCATTGTAAATACGAAGTAAATACGAAGAATACATAACATTGCAGGATTTACCGAAATTAAAACGTGAAGCAAAGGACGCCGGCGAGAGTCTAGTGGAGGTGCTGCGTCACACGCGGCTGGTGGCTTGGCGACACGTGCACGAGCGCGCCTTCTGGACGGCGCTGCGCCTCGCGCTGCCGCTGCCGCCGCCCGCGCGCTCCGCCCCCGCCCCCGCCGCACCCTCGCCCGCGCCCGCCCACGGAGATGTAAGCTCACTTCTATTCTTCTATAAGACACATGTTGGGCTAACAGTACTTGAAAAAAGGCTTTCAAGTAATATACGATATAATTGTTCATTATTAGTCTACATGTCTACTTTTACGGTTAAAGAGTTTCTTTATTTCGCATAATAAGTTCACATTTCACTTAACGAGAATACAAATTTAATAATTAAACTTCTTGAACTATGTTTTTTTTGTATATTTTAAAAATAAATTAATTACTGAAATGTATTTTTTTTTATAACAGGATATATCCAGCACCATCGAGACGGACGACAGCAAAAACTCGCGTTCAGGGAGTCTCACGGCTCTCGTGTGAGACGCATCACGCCTACGTTGCAAACTATTCGGTGACTGTGCGCGTGCAGTGTGTTGTGTGTATGAGTGTGTGCTAATGCGTGATAGTGCGTGCTAGCGCGTGCAACGGTAAGGGGACAGTAGATAGTGTTTGACACTGAGGGACTTGCGCGGGCCGCGGACTGCGTGTATATGAAGACTGTGAGTAGATATACGTAGGTAATAAAACTTTTTTGATCACATTAAGTATTAGCTAGTAACTTAGGGCAACTCGAATTCTGTATACAGATTTCTGAGATCTCAGTACTATTTCTTGTCTAAATTTACCTTCTTTTTTTTTAATTTCTCTTTCTCGTGCCAAAGGGAAATTGCGAGCATGACAATTAATATTAAACGTTTCGGTTGTACTCTATTTATTTTATTTATGTCTCTGTATAATTGTTCTATAGTAAAAATGAGTATTAATATAGACTTGTGATTCTGTCCATTTATTTAGTTCTAATGGTATAATAAAATCTTTGGTTTTTGCGATATTTACACATTTTAAAGAAACTATTTTAACTGGATAAATTGTATATGTTTTAGTACATTTTTGACAGTACGTTTCAGAAAACCCGACAGTAGCCAGTGTACCTTTGACCGCGGACTGTACTTGTAAAGAGTTCGAAACGTCGGGTATTCTAAAACGGTATCCGAATACCAACATATATGTGATTAATTCGCTTAAAATAGTTTCAATGTAAGTAATGGTATAATTCTACTTTCTTTCTTAAAACATGTCTGAATTACAAGTGTTGTGACGGTTTTAAGGTCTGTGATAATGGGCGTGTTGCGTGTTTTAAACAGTGTGTAAGAGTTATGTTAAATGGTGTAATCATTGTAAAAATAAAAGGAACTGATATGTGTTCCAAAGATACATTGTAATCATATAGCAAACTGGTACTGTGTCTTCAAAATAAATTGGTTTAAAGTGGAGACTATCTTCAAATGTAATAAAAGTATTATATTTTTGTAGATACTATTGTTTTTTTACTACTAAGAGCTGTACACAAAAATATTCAACTTCAAGTATTTTTTTTTATTTTATATAATACCAAGCTAAATTTAACTATTAAATAAGTATATATAAGGATATACTCAGACTGTATTTTATAATTTGTGATTCAGGCTGTACGTTTTATTATTTTGAATTTCAAGATTTTTAAAGGCTGGTAGTACTAATTTACTATATATTATGGTTTCTTCATGCAATAAAATATAAAAACGATTTTAAAACGCCCTATAATTGGATTTAAAAGGATGATCTTATCTAGTAATACTGGAGATTAAGTTAAGTATTATATATGAAAAAACAAACATGCACAATTTTGAATGTACTTACTTAATTGCTTATTTAAAATAATAGCAGCAACTTCCAGTATTTTATAGTTTGCTTAAACTTATAAATTGAAATAAAGCTGTTAATGAACGTCTATATGTATGTAATGTTCATATGTTCTTTCTAACCTCTTAATATTGCAAGACGTACTCTGGATTAAATTTAGCGACAGGGTTTAAACTTACCGCTGCCATATTCGTATCTATACTGTTTTAAGAAAAATAATGTAAATTCTTTCAAATTTCCACTATTATATAGTGAATAGTATTTAAAGTACTAACATTGGTTTCTCTTTTTAGCGTGTTATACTTATTACATTCCAGAATTATACGTAATAATAAGTTTATATTTAAATTTATTGTAAAATACCGCATAAATCCAAAAATAAAGTTTTGATTATACTTTTATTGTTGTTTTATTTCATAAGCGTACGTTACACTAGAGACAAAATATTATGGATTTCTATTTTCATGCACGCATATTTTAATTTACTTAAAAAATAAACTAAAAAGGGGGTCATAAATATTTTCGCTCTATCCTTATCTTCCTTGCAAGGAAACGTATCATGCGATCCAGATACGTCCGCCAATTTTCAAGCAATTCGAAAGTGGGTAAAGGTAGAGTTGCAAGATTCTTAATTCTTAAATTGATAGAATCTCCGTCTATTCTGTATTTCATAAGTTGAACATTTTGAGGATCATCAAATCTAAGAGTGAATAGGTCAGTGTGTCATCGTAGACCACATATACGCCCAACGTCAGGCACGGTGTAGTCTAACGTAAGCCTGTCATACATAAAAAAATATATTTGGATATTGCATATTTAAATTACAGTGTTAGCCAGACCGTGAAAATATATATATATTTCAAATATAAATTCTCCTTTGACTCAAATTCACAAGTGTCGAGTTGGGCGAACAATTACTGCTGTGAGTTAAACATTCAATATAAAATTTATGCGGAATTATATAGAATAATATTAGTGAAATCAGTCAAAGTATTCGTTATTCAAATGGCTATTACCGGAAACTACCGGCTCGGCAGGCTTAACTTGTAGGTCTGTAATTGGCTGTGGGATAAGTGGTTTTTTCACCATTTCTGGGCAAAAACTAGGAGTTATGAGATTTTTTCTTCTATTTACACCGTGTCTGTCACTGTTCTTGAAATATTTGTATATATTTTGTATATAAACAAAACATTATTGTACATATATTGTGATTCAAGCGTGAAAATATCAGTTTCATTAAAAATAGATTATTATAAACTATTTAGGATTCAATCTGTAAAAAAAAAGAAAAGAATATAAAATACGAAAGACTGTAAAATGCAAAAGATAACTCATGCATTTTATAAATTACTTAATGTGGTATACATTATTTACCATATACTTGTATACAGTATTCGATAGTACTTGTATATAATAAGAAATCAGTGTATAAAAAAAATTGTCGAACCGCACACGAAAGTTATATTTTACACGAAAGTTATATTTTACATATTTTAATAATATTTTACAAGGTCGGTCTTCGCAACACTAAGGGCCTTTTTACCTACAAACGGTAATTTAATCGTAGATACTTTACGGCACGAAACGACATATCCAGCAGTAAATATAAGCATGATATAAAATAATATTATTATGAAAATAAAATCTGAAAAATAAAAGACATGTTGCAAATATAAAAATTGTATTTAATTCTAATAATTAAGTAACAAATTCTCATTAAATATAAGTTTTATAAGCAGCCAGGCACTGGACACATTGTATTAATATCACACAAATTACTTTTTAAATAACATAGGTATAATTCAGTAGAACTTTAACAATAACTTAAAGTCCTCTCACAACAATCAAACCTCGTTTGCAAAACGGTAACTAATCATCACATTTTTGTGGCATAACATAGAATGAAAATAAAAATGACAAAGGAGGGTTGATATTATGGAAATAAGTAATAAATAATGCATGATAATAATTATAAAAATTAAATCGTGATTAAAGTTAAGTACACAAAACGTACTAGCACCTTAGAATAGATTGAAACTTTTACAATATAAACATTTGATTCAGGAACATTCTCAATATTTGCGTCAAGCCTCAAAAATTTAAAAATATTTAAATTTAGAATGAGAACACCACAACAAAAAATTTTGCAAACAATAACCTAAATTGTAAACACATAAAATACACTTGTCGTTTGTAAAATTAAAAGCTAAATTTACTTGATTAAAAACAAAAACTAAAATCTACTTGGTGTATACATGACAACAAAAATTAATTAAGTCACTAATTATGTATAAATTCAAAAATAGGGATTCATTATTTAAGCACAGCAATATATTTCGTCCTAAAATAATCTCGTACTTGGATCATTCAATATTCGAAGTAGTTACAATATTCGCTAATTAAATATTTCTAATTTACTAGATCTCATCCAGTGAGCTTCAATTCGATTCTGCTGCTGGTGGATATTTTTTACTGTATGTCTGGAAAAGTTTTGTATTATATTAATATAGCAATTTAAAATAGCCGTCGTGGCGCAGTGGGACAGTGTCTTACTAAAATAGTGATTGGGTTCGATTCACTCGAAGGAAAGATTATATTTAAATTATTTACATTTATCCATTCTGGTACCTTAGATAAAGCGCGGTGTTGAGTTCCGTCCGTCACTCATCACATAATGTCTTGATTTCGGGTGAAAAGTAGAGCGTTTTCTAGTAGAGTATTTATTTAACATACTCTTGGTATAAGACAGGTCACCACTTACTCAGTAATAGTATAATATGTTATTAACAAGATTAAAAAGATATAATAATAAAGGTGTAATAATTTAGATGTTATTCAAACATACGACTTAGTAAGTAGGCTAGAGTGCTTTTTGCACGTTTTATTTAAAAGGCTAGGGATCAAATGCTTCTCTCGTTTAACATTTTTTGACCAAACGCTTGTACATGTTTTTGTTTTGTCATTGCATTTTATTTAAGATAATTAGAGAAAACAAAAATGGCATTAGTAAATATCTATGATATATGTCAATCTACATCTATTTATTTTTTATAAAATATTGTTAGTGACAGTGTACCTGCAGTGCGACCCTGGCGAGCGCCTCTGCGGTGGCGCGCCCGGTCTGCTCCACCATGCCGCGCAGCACGCCGCCCTCCTTCTGCAGCAGCACGTGCGGGTGGTCGAACTCCACCATTTGACCCGCGTCCATCACCAACACCTTCAAACGAACAAACAAACATCAGTATAGGAAAACATGGAAAATAACGTCAGTATCTTAGTAGTTTTACCAGAATATTGTTTTTTTCTAAGACATTTTACTCATTTAAACTAAACAATCAATATCTCAGATACTATTCATCAGCTTAAAAAATTGAGAGACTTTTTTCATAAATACAGCGTGTTATGTCCAAACATCGCTGAAGATAGGCTTCTATATTAACAGAGCCCTTAAATTATAAAAATCCCCTATCGCATCTGCTTATAGCTTCATATTGCTGATTGTTGGATAAAAACTACAAAAAAAGATAAAAAATGATTTTTAGAAAACATAAAAATTACACAAGTACTGCCAACAACAAAAACAAGTGGATTTTACGCCATAAGATTTCGATGTAGCCGGATGTAGAACGTATGTATAGCTTACCGGTCAGAGAGCTTGTATAATTTCAAATTTATTGTATTAATTTTATTCTTAAATAGAGCTGCTGCTAATAGTGTGGTACCTTATCGGAATCCATAACAGTATGCAGTCTATGTGCGATGGTAAGTACAGTGCAGTCTGCAAACTTGCTCCTTATTGTGCCTTGAATTAATGCGTCCGTCCTGAAAGTCGAAACAAAATTATGTTTTAAAACATAAACAAGAAGTACATTTAAATAAGATATTTAATTATTTTTAAAGAAGTGGAACAAAATTATTACTTAATGTTTAAATTTGAATTGTGTTTAAAATTATCATAATTAGTACATTTACAAAAACATGAACAAAATTGGTTCAATATTAAAAGTAAAAACTTCTTATCCAGATACGTCCAAAAGAATATGGTATTAGTATGCATAAAACATGTGTGTGTATGTCTTGCCCATGCGCTGCGTCTCCGTGAATGCCTGTTAGTATGCTTGTGCGTTCATGGTAATTGACAATTGACTAATTTGAATGAAGAATACTTTGATTTTGTGCCTGCATGTGTTTACATATCGATACCACTGCGCAAAGTATCGTGATTATATTTGCAAACATTGGTAAAGCAAAGTCACGGCACCTCACGTAGCGCGCGTGGGAGAATACTAACTGCGGGTCGACGTTGGCGGTGGCCTCGTCGAGCACGAGCAGCCGGTTGCGGCGCACGATGGCGCGCGCGAGGCACACGAGCTGGCGCTGCCCCACCGAGAAGTTGCCGCCGCCCTCCGACATGCGCGAGCTCAGCCCCGCCGGCAGCTCCGTCACTGCCTCCTTGAGCTCCACCTGCGCACCGTACTCAACCATTTCACACCAACACCAACACAATATAAGAAAAGGTCCACTAAGGCTTATTTAAACCAATACTATATAAAGAACTATAAATTTGAATATCCTTATACTACATACCTCTTCTAAAGCTCTCCACAAAACTTGATCTGGATATTCGTCGAAAGGATCGAGATTGTGTCGCATTGTGCCAGAGAACAGCACTGGCTCTTGAGGTATTATCGACACTTGACTGCGGAGCTCGTGAAGGCCCAGTGTTGAAGTTTCTCGACCGTCTATTATTATTTCACCTTCAATTGTAGCCAATCTGTAACAAAAAAGTACAATATATATAAAATATAGAAATTTATTATCTCAATATTGCAACTGTGGAAAAATAATCAATTTTATAGCATTCTTACCTAAGCCCGCACTATGGCTATGCTTATCCGTAAGTTAAATAGCCTATTTTCACACCGTGCCAGAATAGCAATTGGCGTTTAAAAGTATTTAATATTCATTTAGTTTTAATAAATATCGATGTTTTGATATCGACGTTGAGCCCTCGATAACGCCCGCATATTGGCATATAACGGAACATCTATAGTAAATTCTATTTATAGACTTTGTGTCATCAATTTGGTACATATATCAACATTATAGAAGTAAAGCTTCAAGAGGATGAGATGTATGACGACAATGATCTAACCTATATATTATTAAAAAAAATACTTGTCTATTTCAATAAAGTGTTAAGCTCGAATCTACTTATTCTTCAATTAAACTTATATGAAAAACATATTGGAATTGTTAAGAAAATTGTATTTTTTTCATTCACTTGAGGTTTATTCCGATATTTATTGTTCATTAATATTTTGATAAATATGAAATAAAAATAAATAAATAATAAATAAATATATTTCGCCATTATATATAACATAATCATCGAGATTATTTAGCATTGAACATCCCCTAATTTAAAGATTGAAAATTCACAGTGAATAAATGGTAAGAGAGGGAAATGAAATGAATTTAATTTAAGGAAAATAATTAAATTATCGAAACGATTATTACTGTGTAGCAATAGTAAGAAAAACAAAAATGAAATAAAAACAAAAACAAAAATTACCTAAACAAAGCATTAATAAGCGAGGACTTGCCAGCGCCAGTGCGGCCCACAATGCCGACCTTCTCCTTGGGCAGGATCTCCAGCGAGAGGTCCTTCAGCACGGGCGGCTCGTCCGGCGCATAGTACAGGAACACGTGCTTGAACTCCAGCCGCCCAGACTCCGGCCACGAGGGCGGCGGCTTCTTCTTGGGCTCCGATTCTAATGCTGGCTCGGATTCTATGTGCGAATATTCTTGTATTCTGTTGAATAACGTAAAGAAATATTTCAAATATGAGGTTACTCGCATAGCATATAGATTTCTTCTATGTAAGAGCTAGTTTAGCATTTTTATTTTTAGCAGACGTTCTAAAATAATGTTTCGTACTAACTGCACTGCACCATTTTCGACTAAAAAGTCTTAGGACATTGTTTTTTGTATTAGTTATATTTTTTTGTAGCTCCACACCTTTCCCGCTTAGCAAAGTAGACAGAGAGAACTAGTCAAGTGTGTAGTGTCAAGACACTCCGTTCTCCACGTTCCGTCCGAATTCGAAACGTTGCGTGTTCAGTAATGGAACTCAACACGCACTTCGTCTTGTTCAAGAGAGCGAAAAAATTAAATTATTAATTTATGATCATTCCACCGAGTGGGAATCGAACCCACAACCAAAAGCGATTACAGTCAGATGCTGTCCCACTGTGCCATTAAATTAAATTAGAAGTATGAAAAACATAGGCTAACCTCTCAACACTCGTCATCTGGTTCTCCAGCTCGGTAGACTGTCGCATGCCCCACTGGAACATGCCGGTGAGACCCATCGCCTGTGTGATGGCCAGGCCCACGTTGCCGCCGTATTCGTCGTCTATTTATTTCAAGTTTATTTAACATATTATACATATACTTCAGTAAATTAAAATTATGTGAAAGATAAGCAAACTTATTATAATATCATATTTTTAAACGAAAAGTAATTGAAATAATTAATATCTAAATAAACTGTATAAAAACGTCAATAACCTACCTTGTTCGAACACTAGAAAACTAAGCGTTACGACTCCTATATATATGACGCATACGAGATCTAACCAAAAGCCGAACGCACGTGAACTTGCTATGAAGAGGTACCTAGAATGAAAATCCTTTATAAGATTCTTTTTCAGATTTAATAATAATAAAATTCGTACTTTACAAACAGAATGATATCTGAATATACAATATATAAAATAATATAATTGTGTCTTCCTGTACCAGTCTACACTAGACCAGTCAGTGCAGAGATGGCTTCAACCGAAGCGAACCGTTTTTAAATGAAATTGATATGTGTTTATATTTAGAATACATTTCTATTAAGGTTAGAGACTAGTAAAGAAATGAAGGTCAATATATACAGAAAAACGATATTCTAAAGCTCACCAAGCCGAGCTGTGAAGATCTTGATGGTTGTCGAACTCTCTGATGAGAGCTTCCTGGGCACCGAACGCACGTATCGTGGTGATGCCTTGCAGAGACGCATTGAGATGAGAGAATACAGGACTACGTGCTGTAAGCAATTTTATTACAATAAAATAATACAATACAATTGTAATTGATGCTAAAATGAAAATTGAAAGATGCATTTTTACATGGTTTATCAATATCGCTATTGCTATAATAGATGTCACAAATGTGCTTAAGTTATTATAAAAGTAATGCTAAGCTGAAAGACAACTATTACAAGTAAATATGCATACAACACACCTAGCAACTTACTGATGTTGAATTATTAACAATATAAAATAAAAGTAAAATGTAAATATATCAGTGAACAAAAAAGTGAAATATGTATTGTAGCAATTCTCCTTGCTTTAAACATACTCACTAGAACTTCAGAGTGCACGTAATAAAATAAATCGTACTAATTGTAACATAATTTCTAGCAAGCTTAATTCCTACTTTTATGTATATATACATATATATAAGAATAAAACCAAAATAAAAAAATAATATAAAAAAGGAGCAAAGTCCACTAAACGGCATTAGCCTCAGAGATGACTCACTCACACCCTCGAGGCGCTTAATGCTGCGGCTTGACGCCAGATAGAAGATTCGCAGCCCGTAGAAGACGACGCCGATGGCTAATGTTGGCACCAGCAACCAGTAGTTCACCACCGCCACTACCACCACGATACCCACTAGGGACAGCCCAATCTGATAAATAGAAGAAACTTAACTATAAGTACTAAAATAAGATTTTATATAAAAAAAAATTTATATCACTATACCATATTTTTAACTATCCGATTCCGGACCCTCAGGCCACTAATTATTATACGCTTGGTACGATGACTTATTTTCGTTATACATCTCTATTGAGATTTTAATAAATTTTGTTAAAGAAACATAATTTTTAGACAATATATTTTTTAAATTGACAAGAGCAAATTAAATGTTATTTATTGGTTATTTTTGTTGTGGATCGCTTAGGATAACATTATTTTTTATTAAAAGGTAAAAAATAAAAAACACACACCTGCAATACATCAAGTAAGGCAGAGGGCAGCACCTCGTCCACAGCTCCCATATCTTTCGAGAACCTGTTCAATATCCTGCCCGAGGGGTTGGTGTGGAAGAAGCGCATGGGCGCGCGCGTGATGGCCGCGAACATGTTATTGTGCAGACGTGTGGACGCGTCCATCGCCATGGAGAAGAACATGAAAGAACGGAGAAGGGACACTACCACGAGGGCTGCCACCATAGCTGGAATAAATAATTATTTTTATGTTTCAGGCACGGCTAGTAGAGCATTTCGTTTTTAAAATTTCCCTCATTTTTAACTCCATTTTATCTATAATAATTAAGTTAAATATATAAAAATATATTTATTTTACATCAAAGCATACATATTTTCTTTATAATTTGTTTAAAAAGTTACACTAAACATATGAGTTACAAGCATATATGTACACAGAGTACAGTAATATTAATCACAGTCAAGGAAATTTATTTTTCAAACTGCCTTATTATAACTGCGAATCTATTTATCTAGGTGATTAAAATATTATCAACGGTAAAGTTATTATATTAAATTTTGTTTCAAAGAAACTCTATACTGTATAGAGAATGCTCAAAAAGTTAGTTAATTAATTCCTTACCAGTATAAATATAAATGCAGTCGTATCTGGTGAGTCCAGACTTGAAGATAGCGTCGTTAGGCAAAGAGCGAGTGAAATTTTCATACACTTGGAAAGGATTAGAAATGTTCCTTGCAGATAAATCGTCCATTACTGTTTTTGGGTGATCCTCTTCTTGATTTACCCTTTGAATGTATAAAATGAAATTTATTTATTTAAGTTATTAGAATATAGTTAAGTTAACAATAAATTTAGTAGTAAAATTTTTATTTAAAAATGCAGATAAAAACATTTATCGTTACACATTTCTTTTATTTTACAAACGCAAAGATCACGTCATTTTGTAATATATAATTAATTAAAACATTGTCATTTAAGAGAAAATTAATAAAAGACGTTTACCAACCAATAGCTAGTCCACCAGTCAGACCCGGACCCTAGCAGCTGCGCCAGCACAGCCACCATCAGCATCAGGGCGACCAGCAGCGGGTGTCCACTCGCGCGGAGGTAAGCGCCGTACACCTTTCCCGACACCGCACCTGCGGAGCGCATCTCCGCCTCCTCCCGACCACCTTCGGGCGGCGCTGTAGCGGTTAGATTGTCTACAGAACTCACCTGAAAAGATTTATTAAAAACAAAAATTAAAAAAGACAATAAATTAAAATTTATTTAGTTAAAATTGCTTTTAGCACTGTTTCGTGCCGTGTAATTGGCGTAATTTATTACCAGTTTACCAACCATAAATAGTTGTCTGTAAGAGATCACTTTTAGTGATAAAGTGCTCTATGTAAAGTTGTCAATACTTTCTTTAATTATTTTGAATACAGAAGTTTTTATTATCGTATATTTTAAGATGTATATTTCTCCTATTGCTGGGAATTTGTTCAAAGGCAAAGAAAAATGTGTTGTAGTTTAGTACTGATAAAAAAAATCTGAAGATACAAAATGTGATAAGAATGACTGCTTTCTGTAACTGAAAGAAGTGTGAAAAGTGGAAGTGTGGTTGGTCAAGTAATTTTAACTGCAACTAGCAATTTGAGATCAAATTAAAAATAATATTAATACTTACAGAATGTATACTGATTTGTCGTTTTCTAAAGCTTCCCTGCAATACTGATTCTTCCATATCGATGTTACTCTTCTCTTCCAACACTGGTTTCTCGTCGTCCTGCTCGTCACGGGCCAACAACGTGGCGAAGTCTAAACCAGACGCACTAAGTGTTTCAAAGTCACCTGCAGCGGCTATGGTACCGTTCTTCAAAATGATGATCTGGTGACAACTTAATATATTAAGCATCATCGCCTTAATCTACAGTAAAACGACATACTATTTATTTTTTGTAGCAAATACACTTCATATAGCTAATTCGTAAATGACTGGGCTGAATTTTCAAAAATCTTCAGCCATCTCAGCTTCTATACTACATTAATCTTAATTGTTGGGTTAACAGTGATACTATAGTAATAGGAATACTGCTTCTCGATTTTCCATCCATTTCAGAGACATTAGCGAAACTCAACTACTATAAACAAAAACATAATACGGCTACAATAACCACCATTCCCACCTGTTCAACATCCCTCAGAAACTGCAACTGATGGGTCACAAGCACACGCGTGGTGTTCCTCAAGTAGCCCACCAGACACGACTCGAACAGGTGCCGGCCCACGTGCGCGTCCACCGCCGACAGCGGGTCGTCCAGCAAGTAGATGTCCGCGCGCTTGTACACGGCGCGGGCCAGCGAGATGCGCGCGCGCTGGCCTGTTGCATTCGGGACACGTTTTATCCCACTTGGCAGGATAATCGTCATCAATGGACACACTGTTTTTCACTTTGCTAAGTGATGGAACTCAACACGGCGTTATTCGCAGTGATACAACATCACGGCGAATGGGATCGAACCCACAATTACCGCGTTTTCAGTTATACGCTGTCACACTGCGCCACAATGGCCTCTATGCATTAAGAAATACAAAAATTCAGTAATAAAAATTTTTTTTAGTAAAAAAGGACAGGCATGGCCAAAATAATGACGCTTTCGAATTTACTACTCGAATATAGTTAAAAGCTACCACTATATGAACGAAATAATTATGCAAGATATTTTCCAATATTCACCGCCACTGAGACTGACTCCTCGTTCGCCCACGACAGTCTTGTCTCCGTGCGGTAGGAGAGAGAAGTCTCTGTCGAGAGCGCAACGCCGCACCACCGTGTTGTATCGCGGTCTATCCATCGCCTGCCCGAACAGTATATTCTGACGGACACTTCCTAAATATGGAAATATTGGTATAGCTAAGAATATAATAAACAGAAATCTTATACTCGTATATATACTTTTCACCGTTTCCGTTAAACTCAAAGTCCGTAAAGACTGACTTGACTGTCAAAATACATCCCAACACAATAAACTTAGCAAAAAACAAAAATATTTGATTATTATTTATATTGGATTACAATATATAGTATAATTATTACTAAAAAAGACATATTTAGAAAACGTATAAAAATTTGAACGCAGCGGGATTTGAACCCGCGCCTCTTGAAAACCGTTCAAGCGCTCTGACCGCTAACCCATGCCTCCCACAAAATATATGTTTAATAAATAGCATTCTCTCCTGCCAGACGATTGTTCGTAGAATAATCTTTGGGTAGCAGAAATTTG